>CM061537.1:61375386-61417241 GCA_030545055.2 Neoaliturus tenellus | reverse complement strand
AATTAATAAACTGTAAAATAATTTTAGTCTTCTATTGCATTATGTTCCATGTATTGCGTTGGCTGGGAACATTAGGTCGTAGGCCTAACCCTTAGACCGATCGTATAATTAAAGGAACATTGACAAATCTAGGCCATCATTCCTTTAAAATTGAAATATAAATCATGAAGATCAGTTCAAGAGTTACTGAGAATGTGGTGTTTCAACCATAAATTAATATTTAGGAATATATGTAGGATATTGTGTTGTTCCTGTCCAACAATGCAGCATGCATGTACGCGTAGAGGGCAGCGGAGGCAGGCTGCCTTGTTTCGTGATATCACGATTCTTGTTAAGCCCGGGGCGCTCCTCACCTAACAAGCTCCAAGAACTCTTCGCAGTCTTGACAAAATAAACTAACTATTTTAGTCTACACTACTTTCATATCATCATAGTAAACCCTGATTAAGTTTTTAGATTCATTCATTTCATTCAATTCATTTTTAAATTTCAATTTATTTAATCTCATTCATTTTCATTTAATTTATTTCAGTATTAAAACATGTGATAATACTGTAGGCCTACGGGCAAATAAGTGTGACTCAAGCAAAAGATTATTGTTAAACAGATGAGCAAATTTTTTTTCTCTAGTAAATATTTTTTTCATAGGCCTACTCGAGATTTTTCCAAAAAAAGTTAATTAATTTTTAATAATCTTTGTACTGGCTTGTAAAAGAATAAAAAAAATCTTTTCTATGTATTCAAGCTAAACTGTATTAATATGAGTTAAACTTTTAGAATGTTAAACATATTGAAAGGAAACAATTCAGTAGCGGGTACAGCTTCTTATATAAGACTGGATAAAAAAATGTTAAACTGTATTTGTTGAAGAATTCAGTTAGAGGATAAATGTATAGAGGTATAATCGAGTTTTTACATGGATGAACTTGTTTTTAATGTTTATACTGAAGTCATTAAAATTAAATATACTCCTAGACTAAAACAATAATGGAGATATATTAGTTTCTTTTTTATAGTTACAGTATTGACAAAAAGGTAATTGTATAAATTCTTTTTTAGAGTTTTTTTATTTTGCCAAATGCAAATTTTCGTCTTGGAGAAGCTTGATTTGTGTTGCCCCACTGTAGAAAGATAAAATATGGAGCACATCACCAAAGCTTCAGTCAGCCTTGTTTTGAGTATCGACAGAAGATTGTCTCCTGACACAATCATACCGTCAGCTCCGCTGAATCCGACAATTTACAACAAAAGACTTGTGTTGCGTTCACCTTCAAATTGTACATATTTATGCTCTTCTATTGTGTATTTGAAATATTTGTTCCTTTGATTTTTCAAAGGAACTACTAAAATACAACCTTATACCAAGTAGTTTGGCTAAAACTTAGAAATGCCAAGGTTACAAATTGTTAAGTTAAAAAGTATTTGTTGTGAATGTGTATAAACTTTTAAAATAAAACCCTGTAAAATTAGTGTTAATTTAATGTACAACATGGCAATCATAGGATTATAAGTTCAAATCATTGTATTGTTTAGAGTACACCTTAATCAACTAAAGTCAAGCATAATTTAAGTTTATTGATTTTAATGTCAGCAACCATTATAAAGAGTGATAAAAAGAAAAACATATAAGAGGAATTTAGGAAAAAGTTAAATAGCAAATGACATTAATTTTTTATTCTTTGCAAATTTCAATTTTATCTGCCATATTTCAAATTGTCCTAACTCAAAATTCTCACAAACAAACCCCTATTCTATTTCATTCATTTGTTTTATAAATTTTATATATGAATCATATGGTAAAGAGGAACAAATTTGGGACGATTGTTACGACTGTGCGTGCAATTCCTCCCTTATTTCTTGACAACTTTTGATGTTTTAAGGTGTCAAAGAAATAGTCTCAGATTGTTGCCTTTTATAAAATAAGTTTAGATTATTAGATATTTCTCTTCAGCTTCAGAATGATATTGACAGCCCTTTAAAATAATTTTGTCCATATCAACATCATAAAAAAAATAAAATTGCGTCTGTTAAACATTAAAAAAAGCGTCAACAATATTTTTCTCCTAACATTTTGTAAAATTGCTTTCTTATCTCGTCAAACTCAAGCTGTTAAAATTCTGTCACTCATTACAGCCTGACTAATGTCCTTTTCGCGTGCGTAGGTAGTGTTGAATTACAATATTAAATATTTAACTAAACTACTTCTTGTATCCCGCATTTTAAAATAAAATATAAAAGTTATTCACCCCTTCACAAAAGACCGGAAACAGGAAGCGGTGAAAGTCAAAACACTCAGTGGACGGACATAGCTGGGAAGGTGGGCTATTGTTTTTGCCCCGTGTTTCCCGAAAGTGGCGATCCCATTGCGATAAGGGTGGCGGCAGGGCTGCCACCCCGTGGGGCGGGGGAGGGACGGCGGGGGTAGTCGGCGCGGCTAGGGTGGCAGCACTGGCCACCGACGCTCGCCCGCCCTGGCTGTCGACGCGCCGCTGTACGGACGAAATGATGGACTGGGGCATCCGACGTATGTACCTACGATTATTTATTTGTGTTGAACCAATTCCGCTAGCGATGAATGTACTTTGTAAATTGAGTTTGAAAATTTGTTTAATTTTTAATCAGGAATTTGTTGTGGTTCTGGTAAATTTTAATGGCCGGCATCTATGATAAGCGCGATGTTATGTTATGATTTTTAATAGCAACAATATTCGTTAAATTTCAATTTATTTGCAGTCAATATCTTTAAATTCGGAACAAATTTACAAATTTTTTGGAAATTTTAACCGATTTTAACCAATAACGTGAGTAAGGAATTCATCCAGTGGTGCAATTCCAGTTTTGATTACCAGTTCTAAAGCTTATCTGTACGTGTGATATTTGATATGGGCGAAGTTTATTACATTTTCGACTATCAACAATAACCAATACTGCACTAGTCCTACCTTAATTCTTATCCACATTAGCAAACCAACCATTTCTAAGTTCTTTATACTGATCGCTAAATAATTAATTTTGTGCATTTAAAAAAAAATAAGTGAATATTTAAATAACAAATAAAATCTGAAAAGACTTAGTTAAACACAGTTAATAATTTTCAATTTTTAAAATTTTCAAACTGAAATGCATGAATATATTTTTTATTACTTAAGATTGTATATCGCAACGATTTGCATCAATAATAGTCCTATTTTCAATTTAAAGAGTTAGGGTTTAAGCATTTAGATAAATATTCTATCCATGGAGTATACTTGTAATACCATATTTTGCTTAGGTAATTGAGAAAATTATTTTTTGGGAAGTGCGTATATTATGATTTGAGTATAAAAAAGTTATTAATTAACTTAATCAAGGAGGGAATAACATGTGTTTATCTTCAAAACATAGCGTGCCAATAACAACCTTTTAAAATCATTTGCACAATGTATTTATTTAGCTGAAGCCTTTTCCGTGTAGTTTATATCCGACATTGTATTACACTGTGTAATGCAGCTGCAGCGCCAGCCATGCATTAGAGCGGGGCGTGAGGTGTTATTGTTATTATGTCAATTTCAGGCTTTTATCCCAACTGCTGAGCCGCATGCTCACTGTAGCTTACAGCAACCATGTAACATCACCTAACGATAGTTCTATCATTGACTACATATACTACGCTCAAGTGTATATAGTCAATGGTTGTATACAAAGGGAAATGATTTAAATATAAATATTCAATATAAGTTAACTTCTAATTTTACTACAAATAATGCATAGAAAAATAATTTTTGTTTTTGTACCTCAGCTGAAGAATCAAGAATGTCTCTTTTTGCCATAAAATATTAAAGCTGCATCGATTATTAATGTTTGACAGTTATTGTTACTCAGTAACAAAAGCATAATGGGAAGGAATGTAATTAAAAAACTACCACTCACACTCAACTTTTTATCATCTAATAAAAACTAAGAGACACTATCTTTCGATTCTTGAAAACAAATGTTCAATTTTACATCTGGATAGTCGTTTTTCTCTTTCCTATTTAAATTTAAAGGTACAAGGTGTTAAGTAGTCAGTTACAAACTTATTTTATGGCCATTAACATCATTAGTAAATAGCATAATCATCAGTATTATAAAAACAAACCTAAGTAAAGTACGTTTGACTTTAAAATAGGACTGATATATAAAATTGATTGATTAGGGAATATTATAATGTAGTTCTGAATAGTTCTGTTTCTTTTCAGCAACGAAGGTCCTTTTCAACTACTCTTAATGAAATGAATTTCTTAAACTAATTATTTAATAAAATTAAAGAAATTGTAGACTTAGTTTTGATCTTGATATATGAATAAGGAAAATGGTGTGTGTTATTCACAAAATCAATGAAAATAAGTCACTACTGATGTGTTCAAGTTATAAATTGTGAGTGATTATAATGATTGGTTTTTAAGAAATGTTTTATCAAAAGACATTCCCTCAGAGACCTTTCATAAATATAAGGATGATGGATGCCAGTCTTACGAAGCGTCTTATGGAAATTTTTGCAAGCCTTGCTTGATAACTGATTTTTCAATCAATAATAGGGAAAAGTAGCATGTAATGAAGTTCTTTAAAAATGGTTGCTGTTCATGTAAGTTGTAACTTAGCATTTATGACAAAAATATTTAACAAAACAGGAAATCTTGTAAAAAGTATTTAATAATGAAACATACATTTTTGTTAAAATCATACTTTTTACAATGTAGTAAATAAAATCTGATGATTTAAAATTTAACTTGAATTTAAAGTGAATAAACTCAGAAGAATAAACGTGAATAACATGCATTACTAAATAATATTTTAACCAAGCGGTTAATGAAATAAACACATTGAAATGAACAAATTATACATAGACCTATCGTTGAAGAATAGTTATTAATTTTCCGTTATTACTAAGTGTAAAATAAGCATGAGTTTTACCTGGTTTGGATACTAAAATAAATTAAACAAACTTTATAAAGATAATTCATTGCAATCAGTAGTGTCTTTTTAATGATTTGGCCAAGTCTTTGATCTAAGGTGATGTTGTAGTTAGCAAAGTGACTCCTACTTTGTTTGTTGGTGGATCATTTAGCCGGAGGCTTCAACACTGTCACAGCTTAACAAGGCTATTGTGTTTGCGATTCGAGAGCATGCTTGAGTGAGTGCATTTGTCGGCTCTGCCTGACTGCTTATCCAGGCCAAGCTCTGTCGGCTGCAATGACAATTTCTAGGCTGCAATGTATGTTTAACCCTAATTTTCACACTGGGAATGCATAGTTTTAAAACAAAATTATGACAATAATTTATTAAAACGTTAAGTTTTCCTATTTATTTATTTCTAAAAATTTATTGGTGCCAGTATTTAATGCAAAAGTGATTCTATTTTATCAATAAATGAAATTATTTGTTATTTACGATAGTAAAATGGCTAACCATTACTCAGGCTTATTGTTAGTTTAACAGTGAGTAAAAAATTGATAAGTTTGACATTTGAGAAAGTAAATAAATCATTAAAATATAATAAATGACTTTTAAAAGTACTAATTTTTTACACCTTTAATATTATTTTACAGTTTCCTTTAATATTAAATAATATTCATTGATATTTTTTATCAATCCATTTATTGTTATGATCTTATCAGTGAATTTTATATACTGTAAAACCGGTTAATTCCTTACGAGGGGGGGGGGGTTAATCTCGGACGCTACATACACTTCTCATAAAATAATTATTTCTAAACTAGCCTTCTTGGCTAATTAAATTTTCAAATAGAGATGGAAACGAAGTAAACACCTGTTTAGGCTAGACGTAGATAGGAGAGAGTTTGATTTGTTATTTAACAAGTTTACCAACTTTGCACTTTTGGCAAAAAATAAATGTATGTATAAGACATGTTATGTTTGTATTTTTCCAATTCTTATCTGGTATTATTACGTTGAATTCAATTGCGCTTAAAATGAGCAATTTAAACTTTTATTTTACTGCAACAACAAAAAAATTACATTTTATGTAAGATAGTACAATTCAATGTCGGACACTCTGATTCGGCCGGCCGGGACTGCTGCAGCTTCATGCAAACTTTGCTTTTTTGTGAATTTTTAGTAGTTTTCCTATGAATCTACTTTGTTTTAATTCTAAATGTTTTAAATTTACAATGTATTTTTTTGCAATTTATCAGTTATAGTGTAATATACACAACATTTTGTAATGTGTGAGTATTCATTTCTCCTCTCCACTTTTTTATCTACTGCTATAAAAACAAATTGTTTTTTAATCTGAGTGCTGCAAAGACATTTGGAGATGTGAAGGTTATGTCATGAGTTGTAATGCTATTTCAATGTGTGCCCGACATTACAATTTTGCTCTAAGGAATAATCTTGGACACTTTAAAATTTATTTTTTATAAATTTTATTTTCAAACGTCTAAACAAGAGGTACAGAAAATAATAAATAATACACATTATTTACGATGTTAATGTCTTTGGTGATATTCATGTAGGGAAGGATCTAACCCAAAAATAAGTAAAAAATGTCTGGGGTGATTTTGTAAATTATTTCATTGATAAAAGGAAATAATTAATATGTTATTTTATCTTTGTTTTTTGCTACACAAAAACTGTGATCTCATCAAAATAACAATATTACATTCGGCCGTGTTTAGTTAAACTCAATTCGGTAGTTACATTTTGTGCAAAATTTGTTTTATCTGCAGAGATATTACAAATAAAGAGCTCTTTGACTTTGTAGACGAGATCTTTGAGATACCTTCTCACAACTTCAAAGTCAAAACTATGCACGAGTTTCAATTTAGTTACGCTACTCAAGTACTTGATGCAAGTGAGCAAATAATGCTAAAACTTTGAGTACGTTTCCTACTCTGATTGTTTTGAAACTTGTTTGTAAAAGAAGTCTGAGATTAAACTATTTTATTGCTTTAATTCTACACAAAAATTTTCTCTAATTTAAAATTTTCTCTTAACATTTCCTGACATTGATCTCACAGATTAACAAATTTACTCTGTTAGGCTTATGTTTGTTCACTGTGCTATTAATTAAATGAATACATTTTGAATACTGTTTATCCAATAATTGAAAAATTAAATTGTGTTAGTTATCGTAACTATCTAACTCTGATTTTTAAAACTTGATTCAGTGCAAGGGAATCATTTGTCTGTTGTGTTGAGGGGGGATCGTAAACACATTTAATTTCACCCTATTACAAATTTTGCTAAAAAGAAATGTCTAGTAGCAATTATAAAAAAATAATGTTCAATAGTGCCTTAATAGCTATTTTATTCAAATCAACATACTTGCTTGTTTGAAATGTTCTAGTTTTAAATTAATGTGTTAGCAACTGAATGTGTCAAAGTAAACTATAAAACTTATTTTTCCAAAGTATTGATCTAAATTTGACTGGTTTGAATGGAATAGCCACATAAAAAATTACAAACAAAATTCACCCTGGAAGTCCTTCATCATGACTAAACTACAAATTGCGTACAAAACCATTACAAATAAATTAAACTTAAATTAAAGTAAATGTGTCACAGTCTCAAAATTATCAACAGATGATTTAGTTCTGATGATGAAGCTGTGTAAAGGTCATCTGTGGCGAACAAAACCATCAGCTGTTATTAATGAGTTCGCTTCAACGGGCAATAATTGTCAAAACCTGGTGCTCACTTATCTAGCTTGCGGTCTGGTTGGTTTTTCAGTATGGAAGCTATTAATTGGAAGTTGTATTAGTTCGGAAACTAGTGATAGTTAAAGTTTATGAGAGAGGATGTTGTTATCGTAAATGCATACTTTCAGAGAGCAATTCCATTGTATATAGTAAATATTTCGGCTTGCATAATTTGTAAACTATTGGAACTGGATATTAACTATCACACTCAGTCAGTTACTTACAAAACGTGACACATACGTAACTGACATTATCGTTAAACTCATAGATGCCTCAAAATACAATCACATGTTACAGTACAAAAAATTTTATTGAAAGGCCTATTACGTTGTGTTCTTGCCCATCGCCATAGAATGTCCTTGAACAAGATAGGCCTGTCAATAAAATTGTTTTCAAGTATATTGTGTGACGTGTATACGTGTCCGTGTCATCTTCATGTGACTCCTGTTTTATGTGTAAGCTCAAAAATAAATTAATATGTATCATGTTCTTTGAAAATAGCATTATTGGAAACATATAATTACATATTAATTAATTTGGAACTTATAATTGAAATGTCTTTATCATTATTTAGTAAATTACTGTGGACATTTTCCACCACTGATTTGATCAGTAAGTAAAAACAAAATCACAACGTTTTGGGATCTCTGTGATCTGATCCAGAATCTGAAATATCTTATCCTTCAGTCTAATTTATAGTCTGTTGAAACCCGTATTATTTGATTTTCTATCATGACGTTTCTCAAATAACCATTTGTAGAAGACAAATTGACCAATTACTTCCTCTTGTATCCCCTTTTAAGTTTTTACTTTGCCTTTCTGATGTACTTCAGCTTTACCAATATTTCATGGTCATGTTTTACTGTATGATTCTGGGCTATGTTGCAACACTTTTTCCTTTAAAAGCCTTTGTGTTGTGCACTACAACTTTAAGAAGTTTTATTTCTATTTTACAGACAATAGTTATTTATGCAACAAGTGCGGAAAGTGCCGATTTGCTGCACTCGAGAGAAATGTTTATGCACGAGCCGCAGGCGAGTGCGGAATAATTTCTCTCGAGTGCAGTGAAGCACTTTTCGCACGAGTTGCATATTAAATTTTTCCTACGACTGCCAAATATTTCTTACATAAGTATAAACGTTTAATATTCACGTTAAAATACCCACTATGTGAGGTCCCTGTCTCAAGATAGTGATATTAATGATATCCTGTATTATGCACTTCCTACATTTAGTTAAAAATTTATTGGATTTTTCATGCAGAAGATTTAACGCCACTGTTTTAGCAGTTTTAGCAAGATCGTCAGGGAATAAGTCACTTAAATCACTAAAGTCACTGTCATAGTTGATCATTGCGCACCTAACTTACACGTGTAGCTCACCTGTAGCTGGTTTGTAGGTTATGTTTATGTTGATTCAATAGAAAACGACCACATGGACAACAATAGATCAGATGTTTATATCCAGTGTTGCCAACTTAATTCCTGACTAATCAACGTTTCCTTGCTGGCTAATGCAAATTGTTTTGTGTTCTAATGTTTAAACACTGGAGTGCGCAAAGTAAATCTAGCGTGCGCAAAGTAAATCTAGCGTGCGCAAAGTAAATTGAATACGGCAATCACCTGTTTTGCGACGAGTATCGAGTGCGTAAACAACTGTTTTCACGGACAGTCGTAGGAAAAATAGTTTATATTGAGCTCTATAATCATGTAAAATTGGACAGTTCAGTTAATCATTTTTACATTTTCAAATCACTAGTTTTTGTAAATTAAAATACTTGTGCCAATATAATATTTTAAAATTGTTTGTTACTTCATTGTATAATTTTTTACGAGCGGTAAATCACGTGATAACAAATGCATCCTATTTCGCCTCCTGAATCAAATGCAGATATTTGGGAGAACAATTTATCCGATGAATGCATTTAATGCTGGTTCCAATACATTATTGAGTCCCATCAATGTGTCTTTGGTCCCACGGGCTCTTATTGCAGCCAAAGTGAATTTATTCCTTCCCTTTACCATTGTATGAATAATACAATATGTCATTCCATTTTCCCCTATGAAGGTAATATTTATTTTGAACGCCCATCAAATAAATAAACTTTACTTTTTCGTTGGAAGGTCCTGTTTAGCATAAATTTATTATCATACTTTTTTTATGAATAAACTCAAGCAATTTTATTTTCAGCGCTGTGAATTCATATTATCAATATTCTTTGTATATAAAAAGTGTCACAACAGTTTTACTGGAAACCGGGGGTTACCTGAACGGCCATATTTGGATATATTCATCCATAAACTAATAAAAGTAATGTTAAATTATCTCTCAAAATACATCCGGATTCATTTTTGGGAGGAGAATTACAAAATTCCAATAATGTATATTCCACTTGAAATAAAACATACAGAAAGTGTACATTCCCCATCAAGTTTAGGCGTAACTGGCTGGGTAGCTGAGTGGTTATAGTGCTCGCCTTTGAATCGAAAGGTTGGCAGTTCGATCCTGAGGAAAGTTAGTAGCTTTTTAAAGGATTGATTCCGGACCCAGTTGCCATTTGTCATTGGGCTATTAATTAATGATGCTTTCTAACAACTGGTCGATGTTAGATAGTAACAAGACTGGGGTTTGGACCGTTCCCCGTCAAAACGTTAAAAAATGCCACTGGCATAGATAGACACATAATACAAATACAAAATAGGCGTCTCGCTAGCCTGACAGTTAGCGTCTTGGACTTCGGTTCAAGAGGTCACGGGTTCGATGAGGTTCCGGGGTGTCCACTGACTTTGATGGGTTTGGACTGCTTTCCCTTAAAAGCGTTCAATGTACATTGTACAATTTTCTTAACAAAATGCCTCTGGTGTAGACACGAGAAAAAAATCACTTGTTCACAATAAACTTTAAATGATTTAAGGACAATTTTTTTAAATATAATAAAAACTAATAAAAAGTACTACGGGGTTTTATAATTATATAGAACATCACAGTACTGTATTACTGAATTAAAACACGAGGCTCCTACAAGGCAGTTTTAATGAGGTCATTACTGCAGTATATCTAAGAACTCTATTTCTTGAGTTGAGATGGAATCTTAATAATTTGCGTCTTGGAAACTTGAATGGGACTTAGTCAAAAAGCTAATTGAGGATAATTTTATGAAGGAGCTCAAACAATAATAATTGGCTTGAAACCACAAAGTGTAAGTCTTTTCCATCAGTCATGTCTTTGATAAAATATTCTAAAATTGTTCTAAAACAAACCACATTTCAACAATGTAAACACGCTGTTTAGTAGGTCGAGTGCTAAGGTTTAGTTCTGTATTCAACACCACGGATCTACATAATTCATATGCTGTTTGTGTCAGAGTGTGACAGCAATAATAACAACGTTAATCTTTGTGTTTCTATTAAAACTACTTTATTGTATCACCAAATGGCAACATTTATTCTAAAGACAACCTTTTATGCAAAGTTGATTACATAATGAGGTAAAATTTATTATACTTAAGCCTACACCTTCACTATAATAAAGTGTAAGTTACATTTGCTTCAAAACCCACGTGGTAGCAAACCTATGTAATCACTTCCATGGTTTTTCTTGGGGGGAAAATTCCAAATCTTGATGCAATTTAGCATGTACCTTCACTAGCTAGAAATTAACTCTAATTTGCCTATAAAACACTCCAATGGCAAGGAATCAATTCCATGTTGTTTTTATCGGGAATAAGAAAATTAAAAAATTTTATTGCAAATGGAGTATGCAGGTATGCTGCGATGGGGGGGGGGGGGTATTTAACTTGTGCAGTAAAAACATAAACGCCGTTTAGGAAAAGAGGTCCAAACTCTTTCATAAGTCTTTTGTCTAGTTGCTGATAAAAACTCAAAATGGTATAATAGGTTCACCTTAACTACTTAAAATCATAGTAAATCAGAGCAATATCTGAATAACTTAAAAATAATTTTAACTAAATCGATCTCAATACTCTAATACATCTTAGTTTTTCAAAATATCAATGCTTATTTTACCTTTTTGGAAATAATATTATGGGTACCGTGAATGCTTACTATAAAAAGCTTCCTGTTTTAGACATTTTCTGGAGATCTATCTTTTTATTTTACTTTATTTTCAACTTTAACTTTTAAAATACAAGTTATTGTAAGTTCATATTTGTATCACTGCATTCAGCATCATAAGAAGGGGACGATTACTAGTTTGCTTTCCTCTTGGTCCAGTTACTGTGAACAGCCCTTGTGGTGTAGGCTGATTCTGGGTCATGTGTGTTCCGTATCAACAAAAACACCACATTGTCCTTAAGTGAAGGCTCTCATTTGAACGACTTCCGGTAAATTCGACAAAAGTCATTCCTTCCAACTTCACAATTAAACAGAATATTTATGTTCAAGAGGTTCATAATCTCTGTACCAAAGTACTCTTCATCTCCTAGTCTGTTTTTTCATTTAAAGATATTACATATGATTTTTATTTTATTTTTATTTGATGAAAACGCTGACTTGTGAGGCTATAGCGTTAACGCTGAGTTACTCTCCGTTGTTTTTGTAAAAAAAACATTGTTAGAAATGTATGGAAACGTGTAAGGACAAAAGAAAATGTTGAATAATTTGTTAGGTCTAAAAAATATTTTTATGATTTGTTTAAGTTGTTTCAGTTTAATTATTAATTAAGCCATATTTTTAGAAGAAAATTTTAATGTTGGTATTGTTACAAAATAAGCACAGTAATAAGAGTTGAACACCCATTATTTGCCATGAAAGCTACGTTTGAAAAAATTGTACAATTGAACAAATTGAAATTGAATAATGATAATACATAATGAGGTCTTTACTCAGCTGGTCCAGTATTATGCGTATTGAACTCACAAACCTATTCATAAACTCATTAATTCTTCTCCTTTATGAATATGATCACTAACATCACCCAGTGGTACAGAACAATACAAATGAACACAAAATATTTTCATTAATTATTCAAATAATTACATTGTAAATTTTTTATTTTTAAAGATTTAATATGTTTATTTCCTCTCCCTTCCCACACGGAAGTACTGGGTTCTAAAATCTAACATTCATCCCTAACATTAATTGCAAACATTCGACCACCATAGCTCGCAGTGACAACGTGATTGGATGACGACTGGTCAACTCCCGTCAGTTATATGACGACCAATAAGATTCTCGGAAGGGTAACACCATCGGAGATATTGGAGCCAGAAATTGGCACCCCAGGGCGACACTGCTTAACACTGGACTCTGTATTGTGTATTGATCACCACTCAGAGATCAGTCTTGTTTGTCCAGTATCGATAAATTGATGAGTAAGATATTAAATTCATTTCACAAGAACACTATTTAAAGTTTTCTCAGCTCATCGTTTTAAGCTTTGGTAGGGTAATTATTTTTCAGTTCATTTCTATGATACGTTGATGTTACATTGATTTTTAGGTATTTTACATTACGGCTAGTTATGAATATATCAACGATCAAATAGTATTGTGCTATAATCCATATTGAACATACATATTTTATGTGATTAAGTAATAAAGGCTTTCTAATATTATTAATGGGATGAAATTTGACCAAAAGCAGATGATACTTCTTACACTCACTGAATTGATCTAGGCTACAATGTCAGCTGAAAGTCGCATGTTCCAATGCACAAGATTGGACTTCAAGGTTTGGTCGGTGTATTGCAACAACCTCAATATTTAAATTTTATACTGATATTTTAATAAAAAAAACATTACACAAAAATTAAATTACCGTATTGTTAAATGCTGGAGTTAAAATATAGTAATATATTTAATAAAACTTCATCGAGTTTTTGACTTTTAAGAATATTACATATATTTTATTTAAAAAAAATATTTTTATCTCAAATTCATTTGTAAGAGTTATGGTGTTGGAAATTATGATATATTTATCATACTGGAATTTGAATATATAATGAAATAATGCCAGTAACGTTGCTTTCCGCAGGTAAACTGTAGTGGCCAGCAATCAAGCGTTTACAGTCATTCATTGTGAGTTTTATGGTTCACATAACTCCAAAAGCTCTCCAGCCACTAATTACACAATTGTAACAATTGCAAACATTTTGCATCAACTATTTAACAATGTTGGCATGATCATTGATTGTTCTGATATGAAATGCAACTTTACATTCAAGTTGTAGGGCTGCTAATATAATTAATACAAAAATCTGGTTACAATATGGTTTTTAGAAAAATAGCTTATCCGTTTTATTTTGGTCCTGGTATTTTTTGTCTTTCCCCTCCATTTTGCTTAATCCTTATTTTGTGATTTTTAATAAAAATAAAAGTTCTGGGTTATATTCTTGATTAACCTTGTAAGTTATTGTTTTTTTGGCATTTTCTTTCAATCTTTCATGTATTTGTTGTTTTCCAGGTAAGTACCGAGGGCACGCCAACCGATAGTTTACCTTGTCAACCCTACCACTATTGCCGTGAGTTATTATTACTATGCCTACAATTTTCTCAGCCGCTTGCTAGTTTGTTTTATTTTTTTCTGCACTCCACCCAAAGTGTACTCATAATCCCAATAGATAAACAAAAAAATATGAAATACTTTATCGCTCAGGGAAGCAAAAACTTTACAAACTACTGGAAATTTAAGTAGATAACAGTAATACATAGAAGCACATTCATTGATATTTGGTAAAGTCGCAATCCAGTAAATTTAAACACATGATGGTAATACCTAGAAGCTCTCTCATCACAGTCGCAATCTCTAGTGTGGGTCGGGGATATTCATGGAATATCTCTAGCTTATGTGGGAAATTCAATCTTGAAGTGTTTATACTCATTACAGTTCAGTTGATATTTACATTACCACAATTACACAAATATCAGACATTTTGAGTATTTTAATATTCTGTAAGAAATTTCAATCAAAGTTATGGTCTATGAATCACTGTCATTGTATGTTTATTTATTTGGCATCAAAAGCTATGTTCAATCAAAAGTTTACCCTGAATTTGTTACTTTACATTTTTTTACATTTAATTGTAGTATGCACGTTTTAACACAATTTATTCAGCAAATTTTTAAAGCATGATACACTTAAATGTATCACATGCATGAAATCACAATTACACTTGAAACTTGCTGAGTAAATACCGACTGAGACAAAGTACACAACAAGAATGGAGTAGAGCTATTGTAACAATCACGGGTCCAGCTATAGCGGCGAAATCCAGTTGTTAACTTTGTGAACTTGTTACTCTTTGTTAACAAGTTAAGTAACACAAGAGTTTGGCTGAGCAACTATTTCTCCCTGTGCAGTTGTTAACTGTCAAATTCCACAGAACTAAAGCAGTTTGGTTTTGTGTAGTATGATGTAGAAATGATTGAGAATCAGATGTTAATTTAAGCACTAACCCAATTCATTTGAATAATGTAGACTGATGAATGAGTTTCATGAAGTACAAATACTTACATAAATAAAAATTAAATAAATTTAAATAACATCACTTAAGTGGTTTAAGGAATACTAAGTCTCAAACTTTTTGGCCATCATATGGAGACCAAGATAGAAAATATTTAATTCTTTAACACTGCAAATCTTTGCTAAAAGTCAACAGGAAAGTTATATTTCACAAAGGAAAGGTAGAGTTGTATTGAAAGTGGTGTTTATAAATAATTTTATTTGTGAGTTTGGAAAGTTCAGTTTTAACAATAATATCCAAGCTTTTCATAGTTTTATGAGTTGCGTCAAAAGTTGTTGTTTCTTGTTTGGTAGTTTTAACCACAGTTTGAGAAGTTGAGTAAAGCAGTGATGCTTGTTGTAATTCATTCCAAACTTAACCATAACTCGTTGACATTAAACACACCCCACCTCCCCGTCGCGCCGTGCTGCCTAGTCGAGACTTTTCACTATGAATGCAAACTAAATTAGCAGAGTCAAAATGAGGGTAATATTCATAAGCTGGATTTTGTTTGGAGTTGATTAAGTCACACCAAATTAGGAGCGTTTTATTTTACTCTTCTACCTTTAGTGTTTTTGTGTTTCCAATCGGTTTTATTTTATTTTAAAACTCAAAATGTTGTGATGGGAAAAAATAAAGGAATTATTGGAAATGTACTTTACCCTTGTAGAGATTTCTATCTATATGAAAAGTTTTGTTTGTATGTACTTTCTGACCCATCACGCGTTGCTGTGCACTTAAAATTGAAGATTATGCCAAAATACATTTAACAATTAAAAATATTTTATAGAATTTAAAAAAATGTTAATTTACTTTAGTGATTGAGATAAATTCATGTTTACCAGTGTAATAACATTTAAATTAAATTGACCCAGTTGTTTTCACTCACATAGGAGACATAGGAAGACTTAAAGATACAAAGATAGATAACTTCCAAAAACATTTAATTTTTAATAAATAATTTTGATGAGAAATAACAACAGTATCAGTTTGAAGCCCCTGAAAATGCGTTAAAACAAGGTGAGAAATTTACTTACAACTAATATTATAAGGATTTACCTCAAATAAATCAACTATATATCAAATTTTAGGAGGAATTAAACATATAGTTCAAACAATTGATTAGTCAAAAGTGTATGCCGTGCATTGATGTAGCTACCACACAATCCATTATGAAACCGTAGAAGCGTTTACATAGATCAGCACTAAAACAAGAAGAGAAAATTATAATCCATGCTTTGATGTACGTAACACGAATTCCATCGACAAGCCATATAAATGTAGCGTCTAGTCTGATGATTTGGTTAATGTAAGTCCGTCACTCTAAAATTTGTTTGAAAATATAAAGAGAACTAGTCAACACCATTGAAACACTACTTTTAGAATTTTTTTTTTGGTTCCTAAAATATCACAAATTAATTTTTATTATCCTTTTTTTCATTAAATAACTTTTAGGATGAATGTATAAATTTGATTTATAAACTTATTCAGTATTGTTTCTTGTAGCCTACTGTCCAAAAACTAAAATCCCTCAAAAAAATCTGCAGTATTGGTCTAAAAAAACTTCTTTGGGCTCGAAGTGTCTCAAACTATTTATAGCTGAAATATTTTTTTCTCTTTAAGAGATCGGTAGCCATTTTTATTACTTTCCTCATCCTCATTCTATAAATTTCTGCATTGAATGTATTAGGCAAAGTATGGGGGCTAACCGCTGCATTACAGGTTATTTGTACTGTACCAATATAAACTAATGGGCAGACCAGGGTTCCAACCCACAACATCGCTGTAGTGGTTTCAAAGTCCAACGAGCTAACCACAGTGCCATTGACACACACAAATTAGACTAATGTATGATATTGCATCTATTATTTTAATCATGTTGGATATTACATTCTGTATTTGAAAATATAAAAGTAACTGTGTAAAACTTACTCTATAAAATGAAACATTATTAATTAATGTAAAACCTAACCATAAAGATTGTTTCATTTCTCTAAAAGCCATTTCTCAGCCAAATGCAGCTCAACAAAATTGTTTTTACTCGAGACGATCTCATGGCCGTAAGCGCATTAACAGTGGGCGATGCAGGTCAACTGACTTTATTGGCTTTGGAACCTGAAATTGATCTTGAATTGGAGCTATAAATAATTTTGATTGCGCTTTATCTAGTAAACATGTTGCAAATTATATGATTTTGAGGCTTAAAGACACTAAAAACTGTAATTAACTTAGTCTAGTAATTATGTTTCCATAGTGGATGACAAACAACACTATTGTGTTGATTGAAAATTACTTTTGATAAAAACTTCACCTTTTGTTGCTAAGGTATCTAAAAACGAGACATACTAAAATACAAAATACATATTAAAATCATACCCAGCACTTGAATTTTACAGTTTAACCTCTAGTATTGATATTTCATATGAAACAGAGATGTTTTTCAATACTTAAGACTTGAAATAGAAACACAAGCTTAATGACTGCATCAATACTCGCTGGATATGCTCCAAACTAGGTGACTCCCGCCATACATTATTTACACAAGTCGATTGGCCGTCCTTTCAATGCGCCGTGCATATGAATCGCGGCTGATTCATATTTGTAATCTTGTTATTGGTCGTTGTTTACCTGTTAATCTGCACACATTTTGTCACGTCTGTTTACTTTATCTTGCTAAAACGTGCTTTTGTTCCATGTTGCATCATTCATGTGTGGCGAAGTTTTGTAAAGCTTTGACGTTATCATGTTTTATGTAGTTTATTGTTGTTTGTTTTTCGTTGTGGATAATGGTTTTTTTTCTGAGCGTTTAACCTAATGAATGGAAGAGTGTCAGGTTAGGATTTAGACAAAACGTAATTTTACCAGTGTCTACAAACTATTTCCAAACATATTTTTTGTGTTATTGGCCTGCCCCGAGTGGGTAGTGATTATTCTAGACTTGGGGCTAGAATAATTGTGAGAGAATAAATCAGTTGAAAGAACTGGGCTGTTTGTTCGTTATTTTTAGCTGAGACGTCAATCGCTCACCACAGTTTTAATGTATGTACCCAAGGGGCGGAGTGCTCTAGTCCGGTTGTATCACGATCGGCGTTTGCTTCTTTTACCAAAATAACCTAACTTCATCAAATAAATGTAATCATTCCTAGAAACTTTTTCCCTAAAACTTGGTTGAAAAATATTATATATATTGATGAAATTTTAATGTGTTAAACAATAAAATATACGGTTTTCAGTTTTTTTTTTATTCAGAATTTTAATACTCTGCTATTTTATCACAATGGAATGAAGAGCTTTAATATTGTAGGCTTAATTTTTTTGTTGGTAAACAATTTGTGATTCAGATCAATATTGCAATGTCTAGCAATATCTGCCCCTATATTTTTATTTTTTATATTTTTTAGTTATTTGTGAGCTGAAATTTCATAGAAAGGATTTTTTTAATTTTATTGTAAATGGCTGGGGCAAAGGATTCAGGGATATCTGTTGATACCCATCTGGCAGTACCATCATTATGTACTTTTCCTGTAATCATAAGAAGGTGAAAAGGGAAAAAAGGTACAGTTGTCATTATTTTATTTTAGTTGTTCAAAGTGATCAATACTAAGATTTTATAGCAAATTAAATGAGTGCATCAGTTAAAGAGAAGGATACTTGCAAAAGCTAAATTAAGAAAAGTTCCCATTGACGTTCTATCGTAGTTAATTTGAGGAAAACATCAATGTGTCTTCAACTAAACTCATAAGTATCAATCAACTTAAGCATGTTCGACCATAAGGTTGTGAGGCTAATAATTAATAATCTACTGTGACTTTGAATTTTAATGGAAAAACATCATCATTAAAATATAAATAGTCTATTATTTTTCATTGAACTGTAAATTATTTTGTGCTGAGATGTGCTCTTGGTTGCGTCTATTTGTTTAAACAGTTTATCCTAAACTTTGACTTTAATACAGGATAGTTGGTAAAAGATTCTCGTTTACTTACATTTTTTTCCATAATCAAAAAAAAATATTTTATTCCTAACATACTATTACTTTTCCACAATAGATACACTTTTTGACGGGATTGAGTATATCACAAGTGCTTTTAGGAAAATGGATTAAATCTCCCTTAGTTATTTTGTTCACAGTAGGACAAATAGAAGACGTTAACTGTTGCATGAGTGAAAATCATCAGCAAAGAAATACAAGTAGGGGGGGGGGGGGGCTTAGTGTAATTTAATCATATAAATGCATTCTTTTGTACTAACAAAGTACCAAAACCATTGTTTCAAAAAGCTCTAAAAGACATAAAAGATATTTTTATAGTCTAATGGAATAATCAGGTGGAAACACAACTTAATTTTGTATATAACTTCCCAACATTTCGTTGAATATATTCTATTAAATGGTTGCCCCCTCTTAATTTATTCTTAACGTACAACCTGGTTGGAGTTAATGATGAAACAACAGCTTGTTAAGCTTGTTGAGTATTCACCGGCTGCTCAAGTGATTATCGAAACTCTCCCAATGTAATGTTCGTCGAGCATCAAAGTTTGCCTTGACCTACATGTTAAACACTTGATTGATTGATCAGGTATTAGTAGAAGAAGAAAAGATTTAAGTCATAAGTGATGTCAGTAGATCAGCGCGTCATTCATTCTTGTGATGATAAAGTTTGCATGAGTTTAAAAAAAGAATTAAATGAAATTTATGGCACTTCTGTGCACAATTTTTACACCGTACCATAAGTTTGTGCAGAGAGAAAATAATTTTTCTATGTGGTTTCACGCTTAACCGTATCATAACTGAGCAGTTAGGATAGCTTCTAAGCCTTGGGAATGTTCAATATATTATTGTTTTATATTGTTACTGAATATTATTTTCAATTATTTCTTTTAAAAGGTTTTACAAGAACTTGATTTGAATGTTTTTGGTTATTTATTACTTTCCCAGAATCTTCACGTCCCACGAGCCAAAAATACATTTTTATTGTTTAGTAAATCTAAAAAAATTCTAAGAAAAATAAGTGTTTAGATTAATTACCTTACGTAAAAATAAATCATTTTATACCAAGGTGGTTTTAAAATTTGAATTTATTGTTGTGTAATTCGCTGAAGTGAGGTTTCGTCCCCTGAAGTTTCCTCCATTTGTCTAATAAGATGTGTAACATGCATTACGTCCTACTCTGCAAGACTTTCCTTATGGTTTCTTAATACTGTTCAAACCATCGAGTTTGTGAGTGACAGGACTGAATAACCTCTGCTAAGGTCACAGGTAACTGAAAACTTTTGTTTGGGAAGTAAGTTTGTCACTTAGATCCACATTGCAAAATATTCTGCCACTGTTTATCCGCTGCCACATTTTCTCCCTCCTTTGTATTATATGGAGGTTTAAGCTATCCAAAAAATTTTGATCTTTTCATTCATTATGAATGAATTTACGGTAGTGAATTTGAATTCTATTTCCTCTACAAAACACTACTTTCATAACATAAACCTTATGTTAGAAACGTCTGAATAAACTTTTAATGTTTGATTTACAGAAAAGTTCAAATTATTAGGTATAAAAAACATTATGTTAAATTTAATTGACACAAGTATATGTACCATTAATTTATGTATATTAATTTTTTATTCCTAGCCATTTGGTTGATTTTACTACAAGTATACTTACTTGACAAATAGTTTTATGCACCATTTGTAAAGACTCAATTAGTGTCAAAAGTTGAGGACTTAATTTTCCATTTACTTCCTATATATAACTTAGAAAATTAGAACCTTTTTAAAAAGGTGAAATGGACTTAACAAATCGGCTAAATATAACAATGAAATGTGCAACAGAGATTACTGTGACTCACTGTGGGTGTGAATCAGTGCATGTAAACAATTTATTTACAAGCCAGTTAAAAAAAAGAAAATAAATAAGGCATTACGTTGAGGACTTCATTTTCCACCTACTTGCTATATATATAACTGACTTGTAAATAAATTGTTTACATGCACTGATTCACACCCACAGTGAGTCACAATCTCTGTTGCACATTTCATTGTTATATTTAGCCGATTTGTTAAGTCCATTTCACCTTTTTGAAAATGTCCTAATTTCCTAAGTTATAGTGTACATTCGTACCACAAAAGGAGGAGAAAAAGAACACTTAAAGTTTTAGCACAGCTTCAAGTACAAATTTGTGTTTGTTTTATTTTTATTTCAAACAAGAAAAATAGTAGTAATGAAAAACTATTTATAGCAAACTACATCATAATAAGTACTTTTCCCGATTTTCGAAAAAGATACAATGTGTTGATACAAAAAATCGAAACATGATAAGGCAAATACAGAAACACATTACACATTAGCCGAACGAAGTGCTGCACTCACACAGCCTGTGTTTACCGGGACGCTTGTGATTAGCGGAACAAGCTGATTAGCTGGACAGAGTTTACGGGACACATCGCGTTGCCGCCGCCATTCGAATGGGGTGATCAGTCGACTTGAATGATTAGGGACTGTTAGTATTTTTTGCTAATCTATGATTCCGAGTGCACCAGTTCCTGCATATTAATACACTGGTGAAACGATACGTTCTCCGCACTGAACCAAAAATTAACCCATATTGAATTAACCCATATTGTGTAATACACAGGTCATGGACGTCAGACGTGATAGCTCATATGGCTAAGTCGAAGGCACCTTGGTGAGGATGTCTACGTCGGCGCAGGTTCAATTCCCGCTCACATCCAAACCTCTTAGTGTCCTGGTGGTGCAACTCTTAAAAGGGTTAGCCGTTCTGTAGCAACATTGGTGGAAGGACCCACATAAAATAAACGGTGGCAGGCTTGCGTGGAAGTTGACGGGATCAGTTTATTCTTTGAGAGTTGCACCTTTGTCAACACTGATTTTGCTATTTTTTACTTGTGTTTACTGCGTGTGTGACACTGTGACCTTGAATTATAAAAGATTAACGCCAATTTTATTCATGCCAAAACTGAATTTCCATGGACTCTAATACTGCGTGGAGTTGATGGGACAATCGCGTTGCCGCCGCCACCGGACACCTCAGTCTCGCTCTGTCTGTGCCACACAATACCGTGTGATTGCCTCGTGTATCGACTCATTACCGTGTTAATCATCTTGATTAGGTGTTGTGTAGCCGCATACACCCACCCCCTTCCACCACCCCTCTAAACTACCCCCTCCCCCGCTGCTCGTATCTCTACCCCCTTTTCCACACCACTTGTGGTACAGCACTGCTCCCTCGGGGATCCTTCGTCTGTTGCGATTCCGGTTTATGTTGGACCAAAGTAGCAATAGAGATAAAACTCGGCGTCTTTGTGAAAAACTATAAAGCATAGTGGGTCACAATAGTGGTTTGGTTTTAAGGCGATACTAAACAAAACGTTGCACGGATAGATACACATTTGTTTATACTTGGGGAACCTATTGACACTTCAGTTGTGTACATTCGTTAAATGTAAAATGATTGAACGATTAGTGTTTTCTGATTAAGAATCGTTCCCTAGGTATCAATCTTTTTGTTAAACCCAAAGCTACCCTAAAAATAAGAAGTGTAAACACACGACACATTTATTACTTGATATTTAAAGTGATTGTTAGTATTTTTTACATATTATCACTCATATTTATATTTTAATCTGTAATTCCGAGTTACAAAATCAAGTTAAAATTACAATTATTTCCGTAGTGAAGCATGACCATTTTGATAATTTAAGATTAAGAGGCGATGTATTTAGCAAGAAATCACCCCTGCAGGAGGGATGGGTGGTGTGGGGGGGAGATGGAAGGGAATAAGTTTCACATCGGGTGCGAGTTACGATTTAGTGATCGGCTAACTAAAGCTGACGGCGTCTTATTGGCTCGCCTTGTAATTTGCCGTGGAACATTCAAGGTCAAGGGGGACAGTTGCAAGGGATTTACAAGATATTACAAGTTTTCGAAGCATTATTTTTTTTCACGTAAACCCCCTCCCCCCCTACCGATTATGCTTCATTTATAAATAACATAACCTAAACCATAAATGTCTATTTTAGTCCTACTTATTCCAAATATCTTATCAGTAGTTTAACGAGTTTAAATTGTTTAATAGCAAATAAAAAATAAAAATAAACAAACAACAACTATTTATAGTCTTAGAATGTAGTCTTGCAACACAACAAAACACAACTCAATAGTTTTTTTACATATAAAATTTATTGATAGAATATAGCAGAGTTGTAAATGATCACCAAATTTTAGAACTTTCTTTACTATTGGCATTCTATTCAAATTAATTACGATATGATGAATAGATTACGGATTGTTGCAACATTTATCAGTCGTTGGGAAACTTTTCTTATAGGTAGAACTTACTGTTTGCAATAATGTACTCACATTTCATGCAAAGCCGCAATGTTTTCGTTTGAAGATGAAGCTTTACTTTTTTAACAATTTACTCTCGGTGAAGTATTAACTCCGCAACTACAGAGATTGTTGTTTTTAAAACTAGTGAATATTGACAACGCCAGTTTGGGGTAGGGGTACATCATGGCTGAAGCGACAGGGCTAATCCCGCCCAATCTGTCACTGCGGTGCCGCGTTCGTGTTCGGTCAGATACGTTTATCCGACTGACATTTTATGAGGCACTTTAGTTTTCGCATGGCTATGTTTTTTTATAATTCATGAAAAATATGCATGCGCACTTTAGTCTTCGGTAAAACTATAAAAAAAATCATCAAATACTACCTGACACTTAATTTATACTTAACATATAAGTTACACCAAGTTAAAGTTTACATATAAGTTTGTTCGTAAACTCAGTCATGCTTACTATAGCTAAGTAAATCATTAGTTTGTTAAGTCCTTTTATATAATTTCCTTCAATCGCTTACATCTTGGGAATTTCAATTTTCTCTTGACGTATTAGCGGTTCCTCACAAAATTTAACTACCATAACGTATAATGTGTATCGACGCTGAGACATTGGCGGTACAGTAACACTGTGTAAGATTTCCCCTCCGGGAGGAACAAGTGCAGTAAATCGCCGGGAGAGGATTCAATCGGCGGCGTTCAGCTAACAATCTGCTGAATATTCAGCGGCCCCGCCTGCCTTTGACAACGGATTTATGCCCCGAACTGGGTATACGGGAGCCGACCCAGTAAACCACCGGCGGAGAAAGGACTCCTTGAGTACGAGAGGGTTTTTTTTCAAAGGTGGATACGGTACGACCGTATTTTGCCATCAAATTACTGTCGATCCTCCCGTGATCTTTGATGGTCAGGTGGCTGCGACAACCGTTTCATCCTTCAACGATCGAAAGGTTAAATTTTTCCGTTGTTTTTAGGGATTTCCAAATACTATGAGCATTAAGTACACAAATCAGTCGATTGCTACTCCCAAGAAAAGGCATGCAATTCGGCGTAAACAATATAAAAATCGCGTTATATCTTTATTTATTATTTTACAGGTTCAGATAGTTATAAAAGAAAAGGCAGGATGTTGAATAAATTTCGTAGGTTTTTTATTGTGAGATTTTAATGTACATACACACTCTTATATTTATCAAGTTTCTAAAACTTACTCGTATTAACCAACTGACCTTACGTAACAAAATATGATATAGGAGTTATAACTTGCAAAAACTCCTGAAAGATTTACTGTATTAACGGCACCGTTCTGCATAACTAATGCCAAAGAGATTACGAACTATGTTCAACTGGTCATTGGCATTATCGAGAACTTGCCACAATGTTGAGTTAAAATACAGTACATAAGTTTTATGAAGCCTAATTATTTTTGTAAATCAATGAAAGTGAGTTGTAGATCAAACTTTTTTTTTAATGTTTCCATCTAATCCTGTTAAACATCGGCGAATACTATGTTTTATTATAATCTTTTAAAGTGTTCTTAATAAAATAGTAATTATCTATCTTCTTATTTCTATAAGGGTTTCGTTTGTTACGTCCCTTTTTCTTCCGACCTACTGAACCGATTTTTAAGATTGAGGTGTCATTTTAAAGCTTAGGATATACCTAAGTGACGAATCGTAATTAAAAAGGTCATATTGTTTCGGGCTTCGCCCCCCTCGCCTTTGATTTATTTCTAGAGGGCGCTTTAAAATGTTGACCAACTTTTATTGCAAGTTCTTTAATGTGAATTGTAATTTAACAGCTGATTACCTTCACATAAATTTTAAAAGCCAGATAGTAAACAAAAATAGATCTCTGTCACTTCATAATCAACATTCACGTACTGCAGGTGAGTTTCACTCAGACAGAATCATAAAATGCGCAATTTGCGCACGGGCCACCTCGTATTCTTAATATTTGATTAAATCTAAAATTATTTAATACGCTGAGGGGGCTTTTTTGTGTAGAGAACTCCTTCTACAATTCTCAACCGATTTTAAAGTTTTTGGTGTCGTTGGATAGGGCTTGCTTGGTCTGTAGTTGTTTCCGCAAAAAATTGATGAGAATCGGACTTAAAATAAGGGCACTATTCACAAATATTAAATTTGAAATTTTCCCATTACAAAAACATTGAGATTGATTTGACCATTTTAAACATCCGTTAACGTACAGCTGTAGTTTTTTGTGATTACTGATATTCACTATATTGGATTGGTCGGATGACATTTATTTATAACTAAATGTAACTTTTGTATTGTATCAAACTAAATTGCTCGATGTCGAGCAACACGTGCACTAGTACCCTAAATTGCAACCAGTTTCTGAATGAAATGTCATTAAAGACGTATGAGCCTACATGCTTGACATCGCCTTCTTGCAAATTTACTTTTGTTGGATCAATGTTTCTGTAACTGTTTCACAGTATTATTGTAGACCCATGCGTTCAAATAAAGTTTGTGAAGGACGAAGAAGCCTCGTTTTCTCTCTTGCAAATCCGGATCGTCACATTTGTGGGGTTTATGCAAGTAGGATCTGGGCCAGTGTCCCGCTTTGGCTCGACCCTTGCCGCCTTCACCCTCGGGGTGAGATTCAAAACGTTACATGCAACGCAACCTAATTTCCTAGCATTTTTTTTTTTTATTGTGTAAGATTTGAATAACTCGTTTTTACAATAAGTTAACATACCGGTATTTATTTAAATAAACTTTAGGGTCAAGGTTTTTTAGCTTTACTAAGTACTTTTTTTAAAATTTAATCTATAATTAGAGTAATAAAATTTACTGTAGAGCCTATGTAGATTTTTTATTAAATTAAAGATGGCAATATGGTTAATTGCTTACCATGTAATTTCTGAATGCATTTTGTATTGTATATTAAATGCGTAGACTACGATAAGACTTTTTTCGTTTTAGAATTATAAAAAAAGAGAAGATTAGAGTAGTTTAGTTGAGAAGATAGTTTAGAATGAAAAATAAATTGCAATATAGTAGACGAACTGCAGCTGCTGGAGGAAAGCAGTGGTGGGACGCCCGAACGCACAATGTAATGTTTCTTAGCAACCGAATAACAACACTGATTGTATTTGTGACGTTTCTGTCTAAGCCACTTTTATTATCTTCGCTCTATACTGTATTGTCTGGACGACTTGACCTCCTTGGTTTTCTATTGTGTCATTTCAAAACAGATAACAGCAACATAAGTCAACATAAAATTTATATAGCGATGTGATCAACGCATTTATTGCATGCAAGTTCTAACGAGATGTGAATTTTTTAATATTTATATTGACACTTCGATTAAATTTAGTCAACGTTCAATGTATTTAAAGTTATCATTTATATTTTAAAGGAAATTATGAACATTTAATTATATCAACACTTTATACTGTTTTGTACCGGAAAATTGAGCTAATAGCTAATACTTTATAGTTGTTCCCACTATTTTACCAGTCCATATATGAGAGATCTAAAAAAGGAGCCAATATTTATTACCACAATTTACAATGGCGTATTTAATGCAATAGGGCCTTCTTAGTTTGCAATAAATAAACACTTACCTACAATTTAATGTCATAATGAAAATTCTATACCCTTTTGTTACGACTATGTAAACATTTTACCAAACAACGTACGATCACCCTTTCTTTTTGTATCCCTAAGAAATATATATATTTAGACTTCATTCCATTCAGTTTAATCTGAAATACCACATCTACTTGCGTGTTTTCCTACATCACCCAAGTACAACATAGTATTCTCATGACCACCAACACAAGTCACCATAAGCCACTACAATCGCAGCAGCGTTTTGCCCTCCCTGCGCCGCCGCCCTACTGACAGCTGAGTCCGGGGATCACAGGATCAGCCGATCAAGATGGCTGCGAATGGAGGTCAGAGCCGGGGGGGTTGATAACCTTATCAGCGGCGTGATGGACGGACGGCGGATATCAGTCTCCGGTGTTGATGTTGATGTCGTGCCTGACATCGGCGATGTCTCCACTGAAACACTCGCCACCACTGGCTCGTTACGTTTCGTTGTGTTGGTATCGCCGGGCTGTTTGAACATTAAAACTGAGTTCCTGCTTAGATTTCCCACTTTACTAGATTTCTCTTTGTAATGGCAAAAGATTCAATAACTATAACGTACATTTTAACTCATAAAGATCTACGATCGACAATGCTATCGTATAAAAACGACAACGACAAAACCTCATGTGTAATCCAAATTTCACATTCTTCGATTTAGATTTGCCACGTGGAACTATAAAGTTTTACTTTCCTCTAGAGGATTTAAATAAGAGAAATCGCGAGGCGTCATTCAATGGGGAGCGTTAAAGTGAGAGATTGAATGAATATTCTGCGTGATTGCCGCATAATTGGATTGGAAACTTGTTTTTTAAAAGTCATCTTCACCTTTGTAAAAACACTTAAATCATGCCTCCGCATTCCCCTGTTTCGAACGGTGTTTTTGGATATTTATTGGTAAAATATATTTTTTTGTAGATTAAGTTTATCTAGGTACTTCATACCTGATATATCACTAAAAGTAGAGTTCAGTATTAGTAGAAAAATTCTTAAAAGTAAATAAAATTGATTTACTTTGTGACGTCACTGAGAATACTTTTTTCATACTTTCAGACTTAAAATATGAGGGATCCATAACTATTTAACTAATCTATTACCAAGCTAAAAGAAAATCGGTTAAATAATGTCATCCGAAACATGGAATGAAATGCCATGTTTTTCCCAAAAGCCGTATACATAGCCGACTCCTCTACTAGCCCAAAGTGAAGATGACCCGTAAGGTTCTGGTAACAAACTCTAGTTTTAAAATATATACTGACGCTATTTCAATATTTTAATCTACTTTCCTCCCTTAGATCATACTATTTACTCCTGATGAAATTTTTAATACTTATGAAATATTATCTGTGAGTTTCCCCTTCTAAAATAATTTTGTTACAAACTCGTCACACAAGTTTATTTGTTAAATGTTAGCAATTTAATCCTATACCTATTTAAATTTATGCGTTTTTGTAATCTTTTTAGAAATTGTATGAGCTGTTTTCCTCTTTTCTAGCCCGAATTACTGTCATACTTCCTCCCATATTGTAGCTCAGTGGATACCCTATACAAGGTGGCCACTGACCATGGCGTTAAATAAGATATAGAAGATTCCCCTTATAATAAGAGTTTCTGCCCTAATACTATCCACGCACAGATCAATAGACTATGTGTATGGGGCAAAGTAAAGCAAAAATAAGCCTCCCAACCTCTTTAAAAAACAAGTAATATACATGCTTTTTGCGGGAAGGTTGAAATGTAAGGGAAATGTAGCTTCGAAAATATTATCCTTTTCCTTGGCCACTGATTATGGACTATAGTGTCGGTGTCGCTGCCCAAGTTTTTCAACGACGCGAGGTTGGCAGGTGATCAGCTGTTCACATTCACAACCTCTATCTCTGTCGGTCAGCTTACAGATGCGCTGCACGTCACTCCACTGACAGTAGTGACGGGGCGCTGTTATTGCCAATAAAAAATTGACAGTCCGCTGTTGCAAACGCACCTCTGTCCGGATTTGTTGTTCATTTGGTTGTCGGATCGCATTATACGAGTGTTTTGTTTTAATTGTTAAAGGTAATGGCTGAGTAGTAATTGAAAATCGTTTGTCGTTGATTACTTTTTAAACAAGTTTGGTTAAGGTACATGAATTGATGCGAGGCATTGGTAATTTCTTTTAGACTACAATATTAGGGTCAAGTTGAACTGGGAGGTAACTGTGTTATCTAAGGGTATTTGGGCGAGTCGGTGGCGTCGTGGTCCCGCTCCCGCTGGATTTCAGGTCCATTCCTCGATGTCGTGGGTTCGAATCCGCGTTCTGCCACTGACTTATCAGTACCATTCTCTGTACTGTGGCGGCTCACCCGCATTTCCTTGTATGTGGATTGGACAAAGTAAGACAAAAAGATGCCTGCCAACCTCCTTAAAAACAAGTAATTTTCACTTTTTCGGGAAGGTAAAATGTAAGGACAAGGTAGCTTCGAAAATTCTCCTTCTGGTAAAGGTCGTAGGCCCTGTGTCCAGTGTTAAATTTAAAAGTCGTTTACAGCTAATGAAGGATGCAATACAGTATTTTTTTCTAAGCACTGTGGTATCAAAACTATTGAACTGTTAGCATGCATTTGCGCCATAGAGACATCAAGTTTGAGTCCTTTGAAGGGGACTGATTATACTGACAACCCGCGCGACTCAGACCTCAGAACTCGCCTCAAAGACATCCATTTCGTGACAGTTGGTAAGATTTACTGTAATTAATTAATCACGACTTGGTAATGACAACCGGGTTCTTCGAACGAAGATTCCATATGGTCTAGTTACGATTGAAAACTAATTAAATTAACAACCCTCCTTCAAACATAGCATAGTTTCCCTATACAGTACCACTTATTTATTTTTACAGGATACCTTATATTTCCTAAATTATGCGATAGTTCCCGCCTTGTAGAAACTACACGGAATTGTATTCATTCATAATTTCCAACCTTGTCAAAGCAGTTCACCGCTCTGTGACGTGGCGACACAGAGCTAGAGCTACGTCTGAGGGAGGTTCTCGGGTGACTGCCTCCAGCGGAGGTTTGGTTTGATTCAAGTTTGCGTCCGTCTTATAATTAACAACCTCGCCCTCCCTTCTCCCACTCTCCCCTCCACACCCCCACCCCGTCTGTCAACTCGGGGCAGAGTTTTATCTTCATCAGACTCGAGTGTCTGGCAGACCTTGGAGTTATTGCGCATTTATTAATAAAATCGCCATCAGATAGGATTCGGTTTAGTGGATTTTCTTCTAGTTGTTTCGTTATTTGTTTTTATTAATTGTGTTTTTGTATATTTTTTATTATTTAATTTCAATGACCATATGTTACAAAACTTGTTTTATACTCTCGATTAGCCTTTGTACATTCTGTGTGAAAACAAACAAAATATTTTAATGTTTCAATATGAAAATGCTTAAGCTGTTACTAAGACCTGCTCGTCAAAGAAACAAATGAATAAATGAGAGCCAAAAGGAAAGAATAGCAACGTTGCCTGATCAGACTCTCAAGAAAACCAAGTGGATAGTAGTAATTACATTCTATTCTGTTTTAATGGTGAAGAGTAGCTAACGTATATCGGCTTTTTTACCGCTGACCAATATGTTGTTAAAATATCGATCATATCTGTAGTGCTATTTGGGGAGAATAACTTTTTCAAATCACCGTTCTGCGAAATAATGATAGTAATTTTTCCGTGTTAACAATTACTTCGGATGTCCGATAAATGTTTCACCCCCACTTTGGCCTACACGAGAAGCGCATTTGCCCCTAGGCTTGTGACGGGCGCCGGAATGCGGGGAATCTGGAAGCAGTGAGAGTGATACGTTGTGTGTGCAATTCGACGAAACCGATGAGGCCCAACTGATAGCAAGGGACACGCCCATTTCCTGCCCTTTGTTTCAACTGCCACCGTCAGTCTAACACCCCCTCCCACTCCCCTCAACTTGCAGTGTTCGCAGTTTCGGATTTGTTTGTTGATAAACACGGAACAACGCCGGGCGAGCGCAACGCGATGCGGTGCCGTCAAAACGGTGTTGATAGCGCCGTTGTTTAATTAAGTTGTGTGTTAGGTAGTAACGGGTTGTAGAATTTATTTATAGCATTAATGTTTAAAAAGATGTTTAAAGAGCCTAGGATATGCGCTTCGAAAATGAAATAACTGCCAATGTCTCAGTGATATAGTAAAATCTTCATTTCCTGGATTTTTACTGAGATTTCCGTGCTTTTTGTAATATTGCAAAATACCACCGGCTTTGAAACTCATAAAACAAAACCAATACTCTAGTGAAGTTCACTCGAGTCCGGGAACCACTTGCTCCTGTTGCACTTACCTTTGACCTGGATTTCACTAAAACATTATGAACCCATGCATTGGTTCAGAATACTACGAAGGATGACTTGCAGAAAACAACTCTTTGTATTTAATATAACTTCGAAGACAGCCTCAGAATTACGAACCATTCATATGTGGAACTCATAAAAATTCTCATATCGACAACTTTGACGGACGATTTCAATAAATCCATCCTTGTCGCTGAAGCAATAAAAATGAAACGTCGCATTCTCCATGTGTCATGTAAACTTTAACTAAGTGATAAAGTAAACCTTTAAAAATAAAATACAATAAGAAAACAAATTTAAAAGTGTTTAAATATAATATATTTTTCATTATTCTTAGGCATTCAATTTTTTTCCATCCATTTTTTAAAACATGACCTTTTTAGCGAATTTCCCTATTATTATACTAGTCTTATCTTAGGTTTACAAATACATTTTACTAAAAAAAGGACGGCGTTTTCTAACAATGGGTTATTGGATTTGTGGTAGACTTGTGCTAAATTTAGCGTCAGTTTCAATTACTGTATCTTCGATGTAACTTAGGATAAAAATAGTGCTTGTAGATATTTTCTTTTCTGTGACATGTACTTTCTTTATGTTTTCTATTTTCATTTAATTGTAAGTCGTTAAAATTAAATTGTAAAGCCTTAAAATCATTTAATAGTACCCCTATTTGTGTTCTTGTTAATTGTATAAAGTGTAGCATTTTATAATTTTGAAAGATATTCATTAGCTTAACCAGGTAAGGAATACTTTTCTATATAAATTTCAAAAGTGATTTGCGTGTGGGTCATAATTATGAGCGTATTTTAAGTGTTTTCACGAGGAGGGAGGGTAAGACTTTGTATGATTATGTTCTTACTGTGTAATGGGGCCTCCTACTTTTAAATATTGTGATTTAGCAAATGCAGGCCACAAAAAAAGCTTTACTCAAGGTGTATTTTTTTATTTTTAATAATTTTTTTAGTGAAATTTTAATCCTTTTAACGATTTCAAATCATTTGGAGGCGACTGCCAACCGCCCTTGCACCCGCTAAATGCCTATTAACATTTTTCCGAATTAACATTTTTTCCGAGTAATTTTCTGAACACAAAAAATACAAAACTGCGCTATTAAATATTTTTTTAAGTATCATCGTCACTGTCAATTCTGATGCTATTCTCGCAAATGCCTCTCCGCTGCTGCTGTAGCGAGTCTCGACTCTCGAGTTGTGCAGCAGTTTTCCGCAGTTCCGCTTCCACACACCGGTGGCGCTAGTGGCGCTAGCGCGAGTGGTCGAGTCATTTGTCTCTGTCACGTCGCGGCTTATGAGGATTGTCATCTCGGCTGAGGCATTACGACATTACGACCCGACCCAACAACCTTAACTGGTGATATTACTACCCTCCTCCCCCTCCCCTCCCCCCTCCCACCACACCCCCGTCACCCATCTCCAGTGACGTCACTGTCGAGGAGCGAGGGGCTTGGACGGGGATTTCCACATTGCGGGATTCTTAAATAATTAATCACTTTCCAGAGTCATTGTTTGTGGTGATGACTTTCATATTCTAAACATCACTATAATTATCAAATACGGAGTGACGATCCCTAAGCATATTTTAGAGGAAAGCTGAATGTAAAATTGATGGGGAGGCTTTTGTGTGTCTTGTTTGTAAATTAACTTTGACCGTACTGGGATTTTATCGAGTCTTCATGTTTGGAAAATAAATTACTAGATCAAAGGAGGCTTTCTAAGCTATAACGATTAACGTCTTTGGATCTTGGTCCAAGAAGTCATGCGATCCATCCGTGAATAAATTCTAAGACAATTTTGAAGGTTCGGAGGTTTTTTATGTAAACCAATTTCGCTTGATAATGGTCTTTTTAACAGAAAAATCATTATGCAAGTTAGGTTTAGTTTGGTAGCGATAAATCCCATGTGAACGAAATACTGTATGAAGTAAGTACCGAATAACGATGAAAGGTTACAAGAATCGAAGCCAAATTGTATTAAATCCAACAATGTGCATTTAAATTGCTTAGGCCTATAACATAATTACTGTATTACACCTCTAACCTTTAGCAAGGTAACTCGTTTTTACAGTGAATTTAATCGTAATAGCTTTATTGATATTTACAGGAAACGATTCGTTGAAATATGAACTTGTTTGAAATTAAAAACTCACCTATTGATTTTGTCAATCATATAAATGACTGGACTTCTTGTTGAATGTAATCACTATATTGAAATCAAACAGATTTATATTGGTGTAATTAAGGAACACGCTTACCACTAATGAGGTATTGTAAATTGCATTAACAAAAAACTGCACCAAAATGATGTCATTTATTTATCCATGTGGAAATATGTTACTGTATAACATTCTCTGCTTCACTGTCAATTATGAGAGTGATATGAATAAAATTTGTTTAGTATTATGTATGTATTTACTAATAAAATTAAGTAAACTATGAAATAATTTGTCTATAAGTTTTGTTGGTATAATAATAATTTACTTCATTTTAATATGTAACAATTTTATAACCAGTATGATTCATTTTGATAAATAGTCGGTCACTAGTAGTGTGATTAAATCGGTCTAACAGTTTTTATTATACTAGTATACGTGTTGCTCGAAATCGAGCAATTTATTTTAATACAATACAAATGTTACTCTTAGCTCTAAATCAATGATATCCGACCAATCCAATATTGTGAGTATCTGTAATCACCAAAACAACACGTATTTACAGCTGATTATTAACACATGTTTAAAATGCTTTATTCAATCCCAATGTTATTTAAATGGGAAATTTTGAGATTTCAATGGTGGATAGCGACTTTATTTTCAGTCCGATTCTCATCAGTTTTTGGCGGAAACAACTACAGACCAAGCCCTATCCAACGACACCAAAAACTTGAAAATCGGTTGAAAATTGTAGGAGGAGTTCTCATGACAAAAAAACCCTTAGCGTATTAAATAAGTATAGATTCGTGCAGCTTATTTATGGATTTACACAATTTAAGTTCTGTAAATTGTACACCTATACGATTCTGGTGTAATCCAATTGTGTATTAACTGTAATGGGTTTCATATATTATATCGTGATTTATACCATATTGTATTGTATATTGTTGATTTTTTAAATATTGAAAGCCAAACGTCATGTAAAAAAGTCGCAGACTAAGCTCCAGTAAAATAACAGTCTTGTCTGAAAAGAAAAATTCTTGTTTAAGTTTAATAATAAATTTCAGGAATAAAAATGTCTTTTGGAACTTAAATTTACTAACATGTGCCGGTAACTCAAACACGGCTTTAAGAGAATTTTGCACCTCGGACAAGGTACAGCGTAGGCGTGCTCGTCGAGTAATTAATTTTTCCTACGACTGTCCGTGAAAACAGTTGTTTACGCACTCGATACTCGTCGCAAAATAGGTGATTGCCGTATTCAATTTACTTTGCGCACGCTAGATTTACTTTGCGCACGCTAGATTTACTTTGCGCACGCTAGATTTACTTTGCGCACGCTAGATTTACTTTGCGCACTCCAGTGTTTAAACATTAGAACACAAAACAATTTGCATTAGCCAGCAAGGAAACGTTGATTAGTCAGGAATTAAGTTGGCAACACTGGATATAAACATCTGATCTATTGTTGTCCATGTGGTCGTTTATATTGAATCAACATAAACATAACCTACAAACCAGCTGCGGGTGAGCTACCGGCACGTAAGTTAGATGCGCAATGATCAACTATGACAGTGACTTTAGTGATTTAAGCGACTTATTCCCTGACGATCTTGCTAAAACTGCTAAAACAGTGGCGTTAAATCTTCTGCATGGAAAATCCAATAAATTTTTAACTAAATGTAGGAAGTGCATAATACAGGATATCATTAATATCACTATCTTGAGACAGGGACCTCACATAGTGGGTATTTTAACGTGAATATTAAACGTTTATACTTATATAAGAAATATTTGGTAGTCGTAGGAAAAATTTAATATGCAACTCGTGCGAAAAGTGCTTTCACTGCACTCGAGAGAAATTATTCCGCACTCGCCTGCGGCTCGTGCATAAACATTTCTCTCGAGTGCAGCAAATCGGCACTTTCCGCACTTGTTGCATAAATAACTATTGTACCAACCCAATAACTTCTGGTTTACCTTTACAAGTCGACCATTTTACATCAGTCAACCTAGGTTGAAAACCACGCTGTTAAACATTTATTACTTTTGTTGCGACAAGAGGTACTTCCACTTCAGTACAGTTTTCGGAGGCCTGTACGATCTTCTTTATAAAAAAACAGCTACATTGACAAAGAAGTGTTGTACACACTGCTTAGAAAAAAAAATACAAAGTGATTATTAAATTGGAATAAAAAAGCTAAATCGCAAAACCAAGCTGATATTTGTCGATATTACTGACAATGTTTTTACTTTAAAATATTAACATTCTGTTGGATATTATAAAAGGTATTTCACTGGCTTCAGTCCACCAGTTATGTAATCTTAATTTATGTAATCTTAAAATGTTGTTGCACTATAAATCCATTCGGTTTTAGAAAAATAGAAACCACTCTAAAGTTGAAAGTAAACATTATTACGCTTCCCTTGGACGATTAAGATTATGCCGTTTTTTAGTTTTTAAAATAACTTATTTAACTATAACGGGAAATCGCTAATTTTCTGTTTGCGAAAAATAAAACATTCAAATGAATTAATGGCTCAATTTTAGTCCGAAAGGGGTACTGTATTATTGTGTTAACATATGATAAATGATTTTTATCTCTTTAACTTGAGACTTCTCATAAACTTGTTCTTGTGATTACATGACATCTAAAAACAGAGCTTAAGTTTCTCTGCATCTCTGTTGTTACCTTTCTACATGAATATTTTATGCACCGTAAACGCATACGGGGGATTTAGGGATTAAATAAAAAGTGTGTCTATAATCGAAATTAAATAGGCCTTAAGTTGCTGTGAATGCCAAATTACGTAGCTTATTAGCCCTACAGAATTTCCAACGATTACGATTAATCTTTGAATCGTGTTACGATTTGTAACAATAAGTTTCAAATTCATCTGCGAATTTAACGAGGGCGATGAGCCATTGGTATCGAGCACCCCTGAATCTCGGCGGCCGACCTTGTCCAATGTCCATTGATCGGGTGGACAATGGCACAATGGCGCACGGACGTGCACCGTGCATTATTAACACGGTCATCTAGCCGTTAGCCTCGCTGCAATGCCACTGTGCGCCGTGATCGATATCGCATCGACCCGCGCGAGGCTACAAGTTGATGGGCCTCCGTTAAGTGTGTTACCGGGCCATCGAAGAGAATTTAATCGGGGGAGGAAGGAGAAAGGTTTCGGTTAATGTGGTATTAAGGTGTATCGATTTGGAAGGCATATTGTTTTGACTGTTCCTGATTTTCGATGTTATTAATTCTTACACACAACATCCCTCGCTGAACTAGAAAGGCTTAATTTTCAAAAGGTTCAATTGTAATACTACTGTATTGGAAAAGTAGAAACACGGATGCAATTTAGCCTCGAGGAGAGGTCACAAAATATGTAACATTATGAGGAAAATAACACTAATGTTAAAACTTTCTTTCTGAACTAAGATTTATGTTTTCGCGAGGGTTAGAAAACTAGTAAGTTGAGCATAGATACAGTTCACTAAGCTGTTTCTTACATTACTAAAGTGTTTTCGGATAAGACCAATCTGAAATAAGTTGTTTTAAAATTAAAATGCGATATAAATTAGTAGTTTTTATTAATATACATATTTTCCCCGTTTGATCAGTAAGTATAAGTTTTGTTGTTCATGTTCATAGCATTCGATGGATACAAAACAATAAATTTGTTCAGACAAAACACGATCTGTTACCTTTTTCTTCTGACAATGTCGTGGTCTGACAATGACAGGTTGATTAAGTAGAGAACTTCAGTGAGTGGGAGGCCACATCGGAAGTGTGTGTGTGGAGGGATCGAAGCGAAATCACAGGTCAGGAAGGGGGAACCACTTGGTGGAATTACAGGGCTGACCACCCCCGCCCCTACCCTGCCTCGGACATTGACACCACCGTATCTCTGATGATACGGACAGGGACATGCCACGACGCGGTGGCGGCGGCTACCTCCAGAAATGTGTTGCAGCCACACGCTTTGATAACGTTGACAACCAATGTTGCCGCTGAGGCGTGGCTATTTAACCGGGCTGTGTTCAATTGTAGACGTTCGCCTTTTATGTATGAGACATAGGTGGAGGATACATTCGAAATATGAACAATTACTTGCGTATTTTATTATTAAAAACAAGTATTTTAAATTTTAATTTTCGTTGGTCATATTGTTTTCAAACAATACCACTAAACAATTATAATATTTATGTTAATTTAGTTTATCAGTTACAACAGAGAGTAGTTACCATTAAGACGGATTGCGAAATTCTTCCCTTAGGTAACTAGGTACCGGCCAGCAAAGTTACCTTTCAGAAGGGATCCCACAAAAACTAACTTTACGGTACCACGCGCCCTCCAAAATGGAAATACATAACATCTAAAACTTAATTGTAAAAATTCGGACTGGGATAATTTGTTGACACTTGACAAGTTAAAATTATCGCGCAGTACAAATAAGTTGCTGTGTTTACAGGAAAAATAGCTTCATATATAATGCGGAATACATGTTTCATAACTGTAAATAATGAGTATTTTAGCTCAGTTATTTTAGTTGACTTTTTATAGTGTACATCAACACTAGCTGCGTAATACAGTAGCAGGTAACAAAACAATAGCAAACATTACCCATCCGTAGCTGCACAAACGCAAACATATTCATTCAGTAAAATGTTCAGCTCCGAGGTAAGCGAGTGTAAATAGAAATTAAAAAATATGTTTTCCCGATTTGTTTAACCTAAATAATCCAACAATTATTTCAACTCTTTCTCCAACTACCCTTGAATCTATAATATATACAGCCCTATGTGTAACTGACTCACTGACTGACTCACTGATGATAATAATGTCCTGAAGCGACCGTTTAAGCTAGAGACTTGAAATTTGGCATGAACATTCTTTGAGATGTTTCAATTTAGGGAAAATCATAAAACTACAACTTTTTTACTTTTAAACTATAAAAAAGGTAAAAAATATAGATTTGTCGGTAACGTAGTTCAGCCGTATCAGCGTATATCACCGCGTGGTATCGTAGATCACTTTGAAGGTTTAGTGCTCGCTCGTGTTTAAATGATCTCTTTCAACTACACCCGTGTATGATACTAATATTGTATTCTTGAACGTCAAGTGTAGACGATGGTGTTTCGCCGCATTGAAAGCGGGTTAATTCACCAGGGTAATACTCGCTTTGAATATGACAGTATTAATGTAAAAAAAACTACCAATCTCAACTTTCAAATTATAAAAAATTCTAAAAAGACGAGGTGGCGGTAAGGAAGTACGTTGGTTCTTAAAGATGTCGCTTGGAGCGCTATTATAGTCGCTTAGTTCTCGCCTGTATTTAAATTATATATTTTAACTACACCTCCTCCCGATAATTATTCCCAATTGGGCTCATAGTTATTTGAGTGTGGTTTTCCCTCTGATTGCTGTGTTATTATTGAAAATGAAGTTTACTGAATCGAAAGCGTATCTCAGGTGATGTCCGTTTTGTTTTCTATATTAATTGCTAAAAATATTTAAGGTCTTATTACATTTTCTAGACTTTAGTTTTCTCATGCTGGAAAATTTCTTGTAGGTTTTCGCACAAAAAATTTTCTAATACAGTAATTATAACTTAATTTTCTACTATTTGTATGCTGTCTCTCTATATGAATCCCCTGATTGAATATAACGCTTCAGTTGATAGTTCTGGGGCAGTTTTACTTTGAAGAGTTCGAACGTGTCCCAACACGTTTGACATCCGGTCTTTGACCTATTTGCTGCTGTCCAATCAGGCTTAGATTTTAGTTTAGGAAACGATTGAACATATTAAGTTATAGAACGATTGAAATTTCCATTCTTACCTTCGCTAACGTTTACCTACTTCCTACTTTTTTTAAGACCATCTACATATCTGATGACCCATCAGGCTGAGAAATGTTATAATAACCAATTGAATTAAACTCAATAGTAATTTTTCTCGCTGCCACTTTGTCCGTCAAACTTCCTCAATGCAGTGCTCTCACCTAAAGTCTCGATTAACCCTATTATTGTTGTAATTGAAAACTATTCTATGCTTATCAATTATTGTAACTCTTTCAGTATATTTAAATTTAACCAATAATCCTTTTTTTGGCTATTATTTCACAATTGCTTTTTTTACTACCATCGGTTGAAAATGCATAATGTACGCCGATTGTATGGTTCTTAAGTTGCAACCTTCTTCATTTTAAGACTATATAAAGACTTTAAGACTTCATGATTATAGTACCTAATACCCTGTGATCTATTACATACTACTGGGGCTCTATTTTTATTAATTTTCTGAACTAATAAATATAACATTTAAAATTGTAATTTATTTAATTAACATTTAAAATTGTAATTTAAATTAATAATTGCTGATTTTGAATGATAAAATTGTTATCGTTTCTCTATATGGTACATATATGATTCCTGCGTTTCTTGGCCACCCCATGGCGGAACTGAAGCATCTTAGCCTATACCATATTTTTTTAGTTTCAAATATCTTGATTTTGTCCCTTTTTTCTTCTATTACATACAACGATCCTCTATATAAACTTATAATTGTATTCCACTTTTATCTCTTCAGAATACAGCTATTACCTCAATCATGTGCAATCATAATCGTATCTCCAAATTTTTACACAACAACTTTTGAGCATTACTATTTACATAGTTCATTAATATTTCACAACTCAATTATATTTTTTAACGAATTAAGAGGAACTAGGGAGTGGGATTAAACCATGAGCCGTGGGCAAATTTCAAAGCTTATTATTATTTATTGTAAGTAGTGTGTATTGGCGGCTTCTGTTACTGTCGTTGGAGTTGAGCCCTCAACTAGCCTGTTCATTGTATGAGGTTTTGACAGTAATTTACGGAATTGGGTAAACCAATTATTAATTTGGACCCTCCATCAAGCATAACACCTAGAATATTTATATAAATAATATTTATGTCACAGCTAAATTTTTAAAAACTATTTACTAAGGAGGGGTATTAAAAACTACTAATAGAAGATTATTAAAGCTTTTTTACTATTGATTGTGAATTTAGAGTATTAGATGGTTTTGTTACTGTCTTGGGTGTTCAAATCTTGTGTGGAACTAAACTATTTCAAACTTGACTTTTTATTAATTCAAACTAGGGGGCAACTCCTAAGGGGGCATGGGGGCGGAGCCCCCATCGAGCCGTAGGCGAGTCTAAATTATATACTCCCGCATGTGTAACTCACTCATCGGGGTATCAGAAATTCATCAAATGTCGTTAAAGTAGATTAAGCGAAGTTTAGTTATATCACCCATATATCACTTACTACACAGTAATTCCCAAACGAGAACTAAATCTACTTTACTGACATTTGATGAATTTCTGATACCCCGATGAGTGAGTGGGGAAGTACATACCAAACAAAAAAATAAGTGTTATGAATGCCGTTTATTCTACCTGTTAGGCCATACTGTTGTTTTACAATTAATTGTTAGGTAACTGATTGTTTTGAATTGTTTGTTGTTACTTAGCGATTTTTTACATTGTTTGTTACTTACTGACCTAAAACTTTGGTTTCCAACTAATCGAGGTAAATTTCTAATTTTTAACTAATTTTTGAATTATCCCTGTAACTCCAAAAGGATTTATGAGTAGTATTTATAATAATTATTCTTAAATTATAACATACATTTTTATTTTGCATCGAATAGTATTTTTGTGATTAGCCTGTAGCGGGTTCATAACAGTTTGTTCATGTTGTTCTATTTTTTTCTGACGGTATTTATTTTTTCATTTAAATAATAGTTTATATAATAATTAGTTTATGCAAAATAGTTTATTTAGCTTAGCCATCCTACATTTTCATCCATTTTATCCAGATATTTTTTTCATACTTTTTGCGCTAGGAGGGTGAGGCAAGGCATGGCGTCACATCCCCTGACGACTAGTTTACTACAGTATAGTTTCTTTTAAAATCTATTCTAGTACTCAGGTATAGTAGGTACGTAGAAACTACACATAAACCCACACTCATAACCCTAATCAGTACAGTTAGAGTATCAAACAAAATTACAACGAGGGTTATGGGGTGGAGGCCTCAACTACCATGTTCAGTGCTTGAGATTTTTACGGCAATTAAAGAATAGGGGCAACTAATTTCTGGGAAAGGGGGTGGAGCCTTCATATACCATAATATCTAGAATATTTCCATAATCGATCATGATTTCACAATTCTCAAT
>CM061537.1:61365386-61370386 GCA_030545055.2 Neoaliturus tenellus | reverse complement strand
CCGGCACATGCCATTGGGATTGCACTGATTGGACGCCGCTATGTTGGTATCACCTGTGGACCCTCTCCACTGTAATGCGTGTCGTTTGATTACGTATTCTCTGTCAATCAAACAATGTCTGTTAAGTTGATTGTTGATTTGTCGGTTTAGTAATATTCGTCGTTATGGAACCGCACAACAATTATTTAGTCAACGAACATTGTTTTGGTGTTGTTTGTCAGGGTTTAAAGCTGCGGAGCGTTAAATTTTATGGTGTATTTTAAGATTTTGTGCTTATTATTATTTAGCGAATTTCCCTTTAGGGAATACGCTATTTTGTGAGATATTGACCATTGTATAACTAATCTCAGTTTTATAATTCCTGTGTTACTTCTCCCTTCCAATTTATTTTTTTATTTTTAAATATTGTATGAAAATATTTTCAATTGCCTCAAAACCCATTGATTTTTTTATAAAAATATATTTATACAATAAAAAATGGTAAAACTATTCACAAACACTAATAGTATTAATATTTCAATTTGAAATGAACTCATTTAATGCATTTACCAAAAGTTTTCGATGTTTTAAGCCTTTCAACATTTAAAGGCTTAAAACAACGATTGGTCCCATATAATCACAATTATAAACATCACCTTTGGTCTATAACATATCCAAAGTAAGAGTAAAAACTATTTCTTTATCTGTCAGTTGAAATTCCTAAATTTATCGATACGCCTGATTCGAAATATTTTCACACGGGCCGTGAGCCGTTGTGCCATCCCCTCGGAATCTCCGCTGCCTGGCTTACATTTTACATGGGATTGTGCTAGTCTGCCCCCGGTTCATTTCTCTCGTTATCCTCTTTTGTTTAAAAATACATTCGTGTCTGCCATTGTGCATGTCCACATTTTAAATTTCATTAGTTTTATAAAAATTGTGTAACTGTATGCATAAAAAATTAAGCAGTATATTGAAAAAAAAAAATCAAATTTAAATTTTTCCATACAAAATAATTATTAATAAATCCAACGAATATAAACTAGGCTTAACGAACAGCAAAATCTACGCAGCAATATCAAAGTTGCATGGATAAATTGGAATAAAAATGTAAAAAGAATTTCAGGCTAACACATCAATAACATTGTAATGATTAATTAATATATTTAACATCAATTCCGAGTAAAACTACTGGTACAATAACATGTCCACATTGAGCGCTAAACTTCCGACATTAATTAAGTAGGGTATATACGCGTTTTTGCAATTTTTCTGATTTTGAACATCATATGCAGTCATAAATATTATTCATTAAAATTGTATTTAATCAAATATTTTTATTCTTCAGTTTATTAGGAAATAATCGTATTCAATAGTATAAATTTTGCCAGATACTTTATTTTTCGAATGAAACAACTAATATATTTACGTTAGATATTGTTACCCTTTCTACCAACATAAAAATCGGTTAATCTTTTAAAAATGATAATTTTTTCAAAGCGCCGCTCATTCATTAAAACGGACGTATAGTAAATACGATTATGACTGGACTTAGATGATTGCAGACAAAAGCGTTCTTTATATCCAACCTGTAATTGGATTTAATAATTAGCACAACAATCAATTAATCAATTATTTGTGACTTTACCTTTAACTCAATTAAAATGTTACTGAGCAATTATTCGAATGGGTGTTTCGTAGGCAGTTGACCATACAACTGATGTGCTGTTACGTGTTGATAAGTTTTAAATACTGAAGACGCTTTGCAAGTGGTAACAAATCTGATTTCGACTTGGCATTTCTTGTGTAAATGCAAAAAAAGCCGTTGCTCATGTCTAGTTTTACGCTCCCCTTCGGTCTGACTTGTCATCACTCATCTGCTCATCGTCTTTGTTCATTTTCATTTTCTTTCTTTTATATTCATTTACAATAGCTTTTTTGTTCTAGCTGTGCCATTATGTAAGTCTGCCACTTCTGTCATTTATAATAATTGGGGTCATCTTGTTCGTATTGAAAAAAAAAGAATTTCACACATTTTGACAAAGTTAGTTAGTGTTTACTGAGGTAATAATAATGAATAATAACATTTCACTGACAATATTTGACATTGTATGGGAATTTACATTGTTTGGGGAATTTACATAAGTCTTTTACTTTCACAGTTTAAAAGTTCTCATTTCCGGATTTTTTTACACTAAGATCGTTGTTGTTTTAATTCATACACAAATAACTTTTACAATCTTTACAATTATTTTTTTTCCATCTTTTTCTGTCTCCTTTCTTTTTTCTTATTTCTTCATTTTTTCCATCGTTATATGAATAAAATCACACAATAAGCTTTTAATAATTGGATTCAAACGTAAACATTTCAATTTTAAAAATTAAATGTGGTGGTGTCTGTTTCAAAAAATATTTTGTTGTGGTATTTGAAGAAACGTTTTGGATTAATCAAATTCTTGAGAGCCTTGTTTTTATTATTTATTTAATTTACCTACTATAATTTTTCTGTTATAGCTAATGGTTAGTATCCATTAATATAAATTCTAAAAGTCTTATTTATAGCCCCTATTTAGGGAAACAATTATTACTGAAACCTCATGCTATTATTGATTAATATTGTACTGTGTATTACTTAAATAGGTACTTTTGAAATAATTATTTATTTAAGGACAATTTTTGAATGTAAAAGCCACATCAGCTCTGTTTGTGTTGATTAAGTTAGTATGTATATTTTTTTAGGTAGAATACTACTTAGAATTTAGTTTGTTTTGTTAATAAAGGAAAAATATACAATTATTACTGTAGAAAATGTTGATATTTAGCAACAAACGCCTGCAACAGGTCACAGATTTTTATATCTTTGAACTGTGCAAGTCAAGGGACGCCATCGATGTTAACGTCTGTCCTGTCAAGTACAAGATTTCGCTTTAATGTCTATTGAAATATGCTGATTGTTCGTTGCACTGTTATAAATTAATGATTCGGCCTGTCGGTGACGGGAGGGGCCGGGGGGGGAGGGGGGGGAGCTATGACATGGTTTGGGGGTGGTCGGCGACTATTTACCCAGATATAATTGTGTTTGTGGTCCACATAGCAGCATTGACAACACAGACAGCAGAGCTTGTGTCCGTGTCGGCCCACAGGTAAATCTTTTAACCCCCTTCACTGTTGTGCGCTTCGCTCTCGTCTTGTAATTTGGCTTAACTTTTCCCTCAATTCCTAAATTTAAAACAGACTATCTTAATATTACAGTGTGAAATTGTAATCTAAAACTAATCAGAATAGTGCAAATACTGATTTGTCTAGCTAATGAATACTTTAAGCATCTAACTCCTCTGTTAAATAACTTTGTCATAAATAAACACAGTTTATCGTTGAACATAACATAACTGTGTATCATAGTAAACATTTTCAGTTCATAACAGTTTATGGTAAAAACTTTTGTCGATTTATCTTTACAATAACAGGTACAAAGTGCTCTGTTTTATTAATTGTTATACGTTTTACAAGCAGATTTTTTAAACCTCAAACTGGGTTCAGATTTATTATTACTTTTCTCCCCCTTATCTATGTCAACAGCGTAACTATAAAAATGTACTTTTAAATTAATATTTAAAACATTAACACTTTATAAAAAAGAGTTAAAGTAACACATTTCAATGGAGTTCATCTTTGCATTAAGAAAGCGACTAATAACCATTAGCCTAAATCTACGTTCATAATTACGTTTAAAAGTAATTTTATCTTCCTGCCAACCACTTCCTAATCAGGATTAACCTGTACGGAGGAGAAGGATGCACTTTGCTGTCCCAGATGTGAACTTAAACTCGTTTGTGTCACGTTTACTTCAGTCTTGACATTGTCATAATGATCTCTTCTTGCAACCACTCCACCCCCCCCCCCCCCCCACAACCACCACCAACAACATCCCCACTGCGGGGCTGTCCTTTGCAAACTATGTTACTTACCTTAAACTTGGAACAGCCTGTGTTCCTCGTGTTTTTTCTTACTTATTCAGGGCATCTTTTTATCTCTTATTTAGGTAAATCAAGTCTTGTTTTTTGGTACTTAACTTACTTTTGTCAATTTTTAATTTTCCTACCTGTTGTTTATGTTTATTATTACCGTATACTATGGTAAAGATACCCAGTACTGTGAGATATTTTTTAGAAATTATTTAAAATCGTAATGGAAAGGTTGAAAGAACAACAATATGCGAATGAGATGTATTTTTCTTTCCATTAAAAAAGAACAATAGCTTATTCCCTATGGGAAATTCGCTAAAATTTTAATGACTATCATTTTTGGTCTCTGGGCACCTAAAAACGAAAAAGTAACATTGTCCCGGGCTTAGGTCTTACCATGAGACCTACGGTAATAGCTTATTCCCTATGGGAAATTCGCTAAAAAATACAAAGTGAAATATTCTTTAAAAAAACTTGTAATGTTAGTGATCAAAATTTGCTGTGAATTCTATTCAACATGTCCCTTTTTTCTTTTTTTTTATCTTTAACCTGAGCTGTATAACTTTCCCGTTTAGAGGCGACATATTCCAATCAATATTGGGGTACCCAGTAGAAAAGCTGCACCTCTCAAGTCTTGGTCCCATTTTAATTACACAAGATAATACCCCCGTCGCAGCAGACCTGCGTACTCAGCGAATTTCCAATGGAATTTTGGTATATTTTCTATTTCCCGATAAAATCCATGGGGATGAGAGTATGTAGATTTGCCGCCATAATATGGGTTTAGTTGGTAAATTTAAGTTAAATCCTACCTAGTGATTGTACATACAAAATTTTATAAGGTTGTGGTGTTCTGTTTATTTTCCCCATAAACCCCATGGGGGTGAGTATGTAGGTTTGCCACCATGTGGGTTTTGTAAGCAAGTATAAGTTAAACCTTATCTAGATAATGTACATACCAAATTTGATTAAGTTACGTCAATAAATAAGCAAGATATAGGCTTTTCTTGATTTCCCATAAGAATACAAAAACATTGGAAAAACACATTTTTTATT
>CM061537.1:61331219-61365286 GCA_030545055.2 Neoaliturus tenellus | reverse complement strand
CAAGATATAGGCTTTTCTTGATTTCCCATAAGAATAACATGGAAAACACATTTTTTATTTTCCCCGTAACCAGTTATGCTAAGATAAAAATTCAAAATACCAAATTGTTTGTTTTTTAAGCCCTTTTAAATTGTTTCAGTTAAAATTGTTGAATTTTAAAAATTAAGGTCGAAAAATGCCAAAAACCCATTTTTAACCCATTTTTAACCCTTTTGAAACCCCATAAAACCCCGTTCCAATGGTCCGATCATTCTGGTTCGCGAACTCAACCTAGTAGATGCTGGCTTACACCCCTGTACCAAAATTTCATCAAAATCGAAGGTTCCGTTCAAAAGTTATCGTGTTCACGGACACATAGAATTGCAATTCTCTAAAATGTTTTACAAGGATACTCGGTTTCTTTCATTAATATTGTTTAATATAATAGTAGTCCTTCAATGTGAACCATTACTTAATATATACATATATATATCAATTTGAACGAACTGTGTTTTTGGCTTCTAGGGACCTCAAAACGAAAAAGTATCATGGTCCCGGGCTTAGGTCTTACCGTGACTACTACCGTAATAGCGTATTCCCTATAGGGAAATTCGCTAAAAACCATTCTTAATCAAAGAATATAATCGTAATTATGTATTACATAGTTAATTTTCTACCTAACTTAGTGTTGCACATCATAATAGTTGCTCTTCATTTATTGAATTTTAAACTTCCAAGTTGCAAGATAGTTTGGTTTTTAAAGGAGGAAAGTTTGAAAATGATATGCCTTATTTATACTTCCTCGCTGCCACGTGTGAAATGAGTTTGAATCTGCGCCCTGAATTTCAATGTATACACTCAAATATTGTATGATTTCCAGAATCATTTCCTTTATCCCTAAACACGTCGGGGGTCAAGGTATATCGTGCAATATCGGGAGCCACTGCGTCCGGTCCGGATTCATTTGATGTTGGACTAGTTCTTTCATAAAGGTTGATCGTGTTTACCACAGTTTGGTCTTCCACGAGACCTAGCCACTTTTAGCATAACAACATAACAATGCATAACAATGCAATATATTGTAAATTTAAAGTAAAACTTAGCTTATTTGTTTAGTCAATTTTTTTTATCGTAAAAGAAATTAATTGTTAAATTGTAAATGTCAGCAAACTTACTCTATACTGTACAACTAGTTTACCTATCCCAGTCAAATATTGGTCAACAGGAAAGTATGCTGCACACTGATTGGTTTTGTTCGATTCTCATGTAAAAATTACCTGAGGAAAACGATGGTGAAAAGTCAACCACTCTCCAAAGCTGATGCGCTTGCCTTGAAATAAAAGTGTGGGACCAGGCTAATTTTCATTATGTCAATTGGGACTATGGGAAAAGAGGGATATAGTTGTTAAATTTGTGTAAACTTAGCACAAAATCGGGGTTTAATCTTGTTTTAAGCAAATTTGACCCCTCTTCCTGTTGTCTGATAATACCAATCGACATAACTAATGAAAAGAGACCTAGTCCCACACTTCCAAGTATTTTTTTTTTTTTTTTTTTTAATTGGATGTTTTGTTAACCTGTTTTTTTGGATCCATAGATTTACATACATATTTATAAAGCCTGTGTATCTAGATAAGTATATTATACATATAACAATTTGATAGAAAGGTGTCTTTGGAATATGGGGACCCTGTGGTAAAAAGTTAACACGGTTGTAGGCTGAGGTATAATTATTGGTACTACCGTGATGGGACTTTCCGAACAGAATAAGTAAAAATAATAATAATAAGTAAGCTGTCTTAAGTGGTTTCAGACGATATTCCTTAAAAACCTATAAAACTTTCATCGCCACTTTGATCAATCGGACATATCAGTTTAACTTTCGATAGTGGTAGACTTTTCATCATCGTTTTCCTCAGGTAATTTTACATAATAATCGATTAAAATAAATGACTGTTGTTTGCAATTTACTTACGGCTTCAGTAATTTGTTTAGATAATATTACTAGACTATTATTAATGTTAATAAAAATGGTGAATACAATTGTTTCATTATTTGTAAAATGATTTAAATGTCAATTGTAGACCGCTAGAGATAGCAAAACCTCAGTTTAACAATTCCTTACATAAGAATAATGGAACGTTTCTGTTTGCTTATAATTATAGTGGTTTCAGGTGACACCACCCCCCTTCTCTCAAATAGCATACAGCTATTTATTTTAACTTCCTGTACCTAATTAGGCCTAATTTACTTAATTTTCTCCATTGTCGGTTGTTATTGATTGTTTGAAAATAATTTATGATACTTTTTTCATACTGTACGAAAGCAGCCTGTCTTAATTCCACCAACTGACGTTTATTGTTTGTGCAGTATGATAAAAAAGTTGATTTGGAGTAAGTTTTTATGCGCTTAATGCCGCATTTAAACACGATTACGCTAAAAAACTTCACACTTTCGCTCCCTATAATTAATGTGCTATATTGTTTGAATAATTTATAATACTGTTAACTTAAAAAAAACTATTATTTTTGCCGTTACTATTCAATAGTGTGGAAACGCATGCAGCCAACTTTCCTCATTCGCTCAGGCCACAGAAAATTGATGGCATTAATCAATCAACTGCAGTCCATTTAGGTTGGATGCTATTAAGCATTGTACAGTTTTATCTCTTCAATTTTGTTTGATTCTCGCCTTAGCTATTTCTCACAAGTCAAAGTCGACTTTGACATTCACATTTTTTATTATAAAATAGCAGACCTGTTTACTCATCGTATTTCCAGAAAAAACTTTTTAGCCTATTTATTTACGTAAGAACACAGAGGAAATGTACTTTTTTTAATTATGGGGTGACTTAACAAATAATTGCCCCAACAAAACATAATAATAAATAAAGATTTATTATTTTTATAATGGCAATCAGAGCTTTTTGGACTTTCCCACAATTGTCTAAAACCACAACGTCAACCGGGTACAAAATGTATAAATTTTTGTTAGTTGAACAATAATACTTCAGATCAAAATTTAGATCAGCGCCTCCCCACGGGTTTATTTTACGCATTAATCCCAAACCAGCCATTTGATCTGTAGCCATTAAAAATCTCTGGTTCTATTTTGACTGAAAACCTAAAAATTGGAAAGTTTTTATTAGGCTAGCAACAGAATCAGCTGACTTTAGACAGAAACAAAGTTACACAATTCATTATACCCATTCTACACACATCCTTCATTCATATTCGCCTTAAAATACGCCCTGGCAATGAACTCGTCTTAAAAAGTAATAGGCGAAACATTATACCAAGTATGCAACAACGTAGTAAAATGTACCTATAGTATTAGTTTTACTCATGTATCACAAAATGATTTGAGATTTTTATATTATGATATTTAAAATAACATTCAATCAATCTACCTTATACATATGTGGAATTTACCTTATCTCATGTGGAATTTAGATTAAGTATGTAGTAACTTTCCCATAACCTAATGTATGTTTTATTTTCCAGGTAAGTAAACTGAGTAGGAGATATTTTGAAGACTCGTAAGTAATTAATAATTAACTAGCAGTAATAGAATGACTAATCGCTTCTAATCGATCTTATCTTCCGAGACGGGATCGTTTCTTAAATTCAATTATTGGCCTTCCTCTTGGTTCGATACCTCTGGACAGTTTCTGAGTAAAGGAGAAATTGTTGGTTGATAAACCGGATTTTCCTAGTTCTTCAGTAAAAAATTACCTAATAACATCAATGTTGTATTGTAAAATTGCTTTGATCGTTATAAATTATTTTACTATTTAATAGCGTAAGATCTGTAATCACATGCGCCTGAGTTAAAGAAAAGAAAATAAAGATTCCTTTTAAGCCATCCTTTTGTTGTAGAATAAAATGTTTAACGGAAATTCTTAGGAATAACATTTGGGGTGTTTCCTTTGTAGTAAATTATCAATCGGTTTACAATATAAAACTGAACCCTGTGAAAGACTTTGCGAACTCATTTTAATACGAGGCAATTAATTCTTGTGTACCTTAGTGATGATTAATACATATTGAATTTAAGATGAAAAGTGAGTTTTCCGCTACGTCTCGAATTTACCCTGAGGCGCGTTGTAATTAATTACAAACAGTAATTAATTATTGTTATTTACATTGTGTCTCTTAATCGCTGGAAGGGAACGTAGACTCTTGTTTAAAATAAACTAAAGACTTCTATGGCTTTCTATATAGTGTACAAAATTAGGCAGGTTCCTACATGTAGCCTAACAAAATTTCATTCTTTTAGGAACCAGCGAGTCTAGTCCTATTCTATTTAACTTGGATGAAAATAGTGGGGGTGCAAAAAGAATTTTAAATTAAGTTGAGTATCGATTAAAAATAAAATTTCAACCTAAGGTGGAAATTTTTATAGCTAAAATTATGAAATTAGCGTTGTTAAATTTCGCTTTAAAATTAACTAAAGGATAATACCAAACAAAACATGTTAATCCCGGTAAAACACATATTCCTGTGAACATGAATCAGCGAGCACACATGAATCCACTTTAACCAATCAGTTGTAGGTTTTTAAGTACACCGATATTATTAAGACCTAGTTGGGAAGCCTAGGTTTGCAAAACTATCTTCCTTTAATGGTCTCATATCTTTCTGTCAACATTTACTGCATATTAGCTAATTTCCCTATAGGGAATACGCTATTACGGTAGTAGTCATGGTAAGACCTAAGCCCGGGACCATGATACTTCTTTGTTTTTTGGTCCTTAGTTTCTAGGGCACACATATACATGTATGCCCGCTAACACGATAACTCTTGAATGGAACCTCCAATTTTGATGAAATTTGGTATAGAGGTGTAGGGCAGCGTTCATCAAGTTAAGTTCATAAACCAGCATGATCGGACCATGGAAACAAGGTTTTGTGGGGTTCCAAAAATGTAAAAATTGTTTTTTAACATTGTTCACCTCAACTTTTAATACCCCCCGTCGCAGCAGACCTGCGTACTCAGCGAATTTCCAAAGTAATAGTATTTAATTTTTACCACATAAAACTGTAAACCAAATAAAATCACATGCTCATAAATAGGGAAATAAATGTTTATTCTCCTTATGATAAATATAGGGAGAGTATGCAGGTATGCTGCCATGGGGAACACTAAAAGTAGATTTTTATCATAAAAAATTGTATTTCGACCATAGAAGCCATGTACTAAGTTTTATCAATATCTGTCCATTGCTAAAGGAGTTTTCCTATTCTCCATATAATTAACATGGGAAAAGAGTATGCAGGTTTGCTGCCATGATAAGTACAAAAAACAAGATTTTTTATCATAAATGGATGAATCTCAACATAATGAAGCTGAATTCCAAGTTTCATCGAAAAATATTGGTTAATGAGTGAAATATTAACACGTGAAAATTCTCCATAAGAATAACATTGGAGAACCAAAATACAATGTACTGTCTTTAGACTTTGTAATATCTCGGTAACCAATGGAGATAGAGCAAAGCTTCAAAATACTAAATTGTGTGTTTTTTTAGCTATATCCAATGGTTAAAATAAAAATTTAAAATTTTTAAAATTTACATATGAAAATGCAAAAAACCCATTTTTGGGGTACAAAACCCCTCAAAACTACCCCTTACGGTAGGTCGATATGTCTGGTTTACGAACTCATCCGAATAAACGTTGGATTACACATCTCTACCAAATTTGGTGTCGATCGGACCATTTTTACGAGAGTTATCGTGCCTAGGGACACATTCATATATGTATAAATATATACATATGTATGTATATAAATTTTAATGACCATTATTTTTGGTCTCTGGGCACCTAAAAACAAAAAATTAACATGGTCCTGAGCTTAAGTCTTACCATGAAACCTACGGTAATAGCTTATTCCCTAAGGGAAATTCACTAAAATTCAAGAAATTTAACTTTAACCACTTGAAAGAGCCCAAAAAGTAAACTGTTAAGTATTTTGAATTTTTAACTTTTAATGGTTACGGAAAATATCCAAAAATATAAATATATCTTGATGAAATTAGGTATGTACATTAATTATGAAGGGTTTAACTTATAATTTGCTTACAAATCCCAAAAGGCGGCAAACCTACGTAATCACCCTCATGGGGTTTCTGGGGAAAACTAAAAGAAAACCATAGCTTGATACAATTTGGTATTTTCATTTACTGGGTCGGGTTTGACATATATTTACTTACAAAACCCATATGTCGGCAAACCTACATACTCAACCCCATAGTTTTTTTTATGTTGAAATATAAAAATTCCATTGGAAATTCGCTGAGTATGCAGGTCTGCTGCAACGGGGGTATTTATTACTACAACGTAGTACGAATTTCCAACTAAATATCTTGTGTGAAGAATGCTTATGGGCATAAACAGATTCATAATAGAATTGTATTTCAAGAGTTAATTAAATACCAATCATTCGGCCCGCTGGCGCAGTGCTCGCAACATTAATACGATTTGCCCTGCATTCTGTGCTAAAAGAGTTTAATTTCATCTTGCTCTATGAATTAATCACCTATTGTCCTTTATATGGTATATTAAAAATTGTGTTATTTGACTTTAGATTTTTTTATCGTGTGGTACAATTTGTATTCGCTGTCTTGTACTTGCTAACAATTAAAATCAATTGATTTAATCAAAAATTTAACAGATTTTTTCTACTAAAAATTCAATTAAATTGAAATTCAAATAAATTAAATATTGAAATTCAATATTTGTTGAAACCGGATTTGAAGATAATACAAATTCATAAATTACAGTTGATGTACCATTAACCATTATATTTGTATTGAAAAATAGACGTTGAGATTAATCAAATATACTGAATAGCTCCACTTGGGGTGGGGGTTTAAGAGATTTGAGAAACCAATAATATCCTTTACATAAAAGTAGAAGTTACAAAAATCTTAATTAACGTTCTAAAATTAAATAAACGGATTTTTATAGGTTGTTTATACACTGTTATACTAAAAATACTACGTAATGCCATCATATTAACCACGTTTAAAAAAATGCCATATGCATTATGCATTGAAATACATGCGATAAGACAGCGTCAATGCTTGATACCAAAAATCATAACCCACTATTGGTCATTTCACTACACAATACTTTGAAATGTTCGTTTATCATGTTGAAATTAACTCGTACGTCATATACTCCACGCTATTATTATAAACTATTATTATAATCTAGGCGCTCATTGCGGAGAACGTCATAGTATTAATCACATGAATAATGTAATATCGGATGCAAATAGTGTTAATCAGGTAATGGTGTTGGCGGTTAGCCTCGGCTTCGCATGTGACGTTTGCGGGCTACAGCACCCCAGGGGCCAGGGCTAAAGAGACGAGCGGTAGCCTAATGTTATGCTTTTTGATTGCCGTCACTGGCTGGATTTCTAGGATTAGATTTGTTCTGGGAAACGTTACGTTAGTCTTGGCTATGAAATTTTTCGGATCAATTATCACGAGTTCTACATTATACATTGGCAGAGGTCATTGTAAATTAGAAAATTAAGGGAAGAATCTTGTTCTTGTAACCATAAAAATAAATTATTTGTTGTGAACGGTTGGTTTGTAAACAATAGTGGTTTTTATCCTCTTTTATTGTGGATTATTGTGGGAAAAGCTGTACTGCTAAGACGGGAGTTGAAAATTGGTCAGTCATTATTTGAAAGTAAGTTTTCCAGAAGGGCCATTAAACCAACAAAAATTAAATTATCAGTCCGATCCGATGTAGGCTAATCTCTTCTGATAAAAGCATATCACAATTATAGGCTCATTGGTACATAATTAAGTTAATAATTTTAGTGTGAAATCAAGTTTGAAATAAACCAAATATATCACAAGGCTTCAGCAAGCACAATTAAAAATCTGACAAAATTTTATATGAGTTAAGAACGAATTTTATCGTTCACGATTGATTTACTTGTACTTCTATTTTCACAAACCACGTTTGTGTTAAAATGAATGGAACAAAAAATGAAGTACGTACATAATTTAATCTCGGACTCAAATAGAGCCAATCAAGTAATGGGGTTTTGGCAAGCCGTGGATCTGACGCACGCGGTCGCGTGGTTGGTGAACCACCGCTCCCTAGGGAGCTGGTCTAGCAAAGGTAATGGTTGGCCTTTTGATATCCGTCGCTGGCTGCTCTTCTAACATTTCAAGTTATTGGGTGGAATATAATACTGTTATCCAAACTTAACTATACTCATTAAAAGTTATTTAGCGTCTTGAAATAATTTTAATTAACTACTTTATTAGTAAAATAATCCACAAAATAATAATAATCACCTGGAAACTTTGAGTCGTATGTTAAAGGTTTGTTGGAGTTAGTCTTGGAAATAGAAAATAGCAATCCTGTAGAAGCCCTTTAAATACATATTGAGTTAGTCTCTCAGTGACAGAGAAAAGAGATTTTCAGTAATCATTTATAGGGAGTTGACTTTGGAAAATTTTTGATTATAGTGTAGTTACAAAGCGACCTTGAATTTATTTCTCGGTTTATTTTAGTGAATCCTGAAACTGTTTATGGTTTTAAAAGGTGTCAAATCTTAAACTTTATAATAGACTATTCATATAAATGAAATTGTGTTCCGTTCCTAAATTTTCTTTTAACTATTGATACTAAGTTGCGTTTAAGTCTAAAACCTTAATTTTTATCCTTGGAGAGTCTTTTATTAATTAGGCTTATCTATGGAAAGGGAGTTCGCGTTTTTAACCGACATTCATAATAGCCTTTTAAAAATATATAATTTATTCAAATTTTTACATAATCTGCTGTATATGATTGCCAAATACGCCTACAATTTGATCAAACTGTAAACTCATAACCCCGAAATCGAAACATCGGCGTAACCTTTTCCTTTGATCCTGCACGTTGTCGCATATGAAACTGGCACTGAGGAAATATTTGTCGTGTTATCAATATTCTCCGATACGCGGCAGACAGCCTAAGTCTTGCTGTTATTTCCTTTTGACGCCCTCCTCCTCCCCCCCGCACCTAACTAGCTGCCCCGTCTGAGAGCTGGCCTCAATCTATATGTATATGAGCTGCATAGAGCTCGCTCATGAAGTATTGTTTGTCGTGTCAAAATAAACAAACGGTTCCACACAAGTTATAACGAGAACTCGGTACTGTGAATGGAGTTGGAAGTTCAGATGGTACCGTACTACTGCAGTAGTTTAAAATGCATCTCGATCATCGGGTTTACTCTTTATGTGGAATCGTTCCAACTTATGCTTCTATTTTATAATGCATCGAAATGTGTGCACAAGAAGACATATTCAATTTTAGAAAAGCGACATTTATATCAAGGTAGGCCCTGCTGAGTAATGTACAGTAGATTGTTTATGCATGCGAGTCTTTTTAAGGTAGGTCGAAGAGCGTTTGGTTTAAAGTGTAGTAGAATGATGAACAAGGTAATGCATTTTAATTTTTAACCATTATACGCTCCTAGAAACTTTAAATTGTAATTAAAAATCTCTCTTGGAGTTTTTACCTTTTCCTGAAACCAATTTTTATGAAATGGCTTGCATATTGAACATTACCGATGGATTGCTCTGTTATCTTGACACTTATCTGGGTGCTATTAGTGCTTTTTATCTCATTTTCAAATCCTAAGCTGAATTCGTAAAACTGGAACTTTTACTTGATACAAATCAGACACTTTTTATTAGAATGATACTGTTGGTTGCAATCAGAAATAAAACACTAACATCTACCCGGAGGGGGAGTGCGTGGATGAAATCGGTTGCCATTTTCCATCCTGTTGTATTTTACTGTCTGAATTAAATGCAGTGTAAGGGTGGATACAGTATACATTTAATTTGATTGCTGTTCGTAGACGTTTGTTTCTCATTCAAAAAAGTGAGAGAGAAATACTTTTAATATTTTTATAGCTATTGAAAATCGTTGAAGGGAAATCATATATACAGTATTAATTTGTAAATTATAAAAAAGTAATCAACTGAAAAATTAGTGCAATAATATAAAATATAGATCGCCTCCTGATCGAAATTCGACCAACATTTCAGTTTATCTGGACCCAACTGAAACTGAAGTTTAAAAACATTTTATAGCTGAAACATCTGTTTTTCTAAGAGTTGTTTTTACTACAGCTGTCTAATGATTAAATCAATTATCCTTCCTCCAGACGATGAACATTGGAACTTTGAAAGACTGTGGATCGTAGTTTTGGAGTCCGATGTGCATTCGAATGGGATTCTGCCCATCTACAGGACTATGCGCGGATTTCTGATACAATGCACATGCACGAATAAATAAATGGTACATGTTCAAAACTAGTGATATTCAAGTAGTTTTTAATAAACCAATCCATCAAACTCTACATTTTTGAAAAGAAAATGACGAGATGACACTGGCCGACCCTATCTATCACGCGGATACAACGCAAGTTCCCTGTCATTAGAGAAGTCACAGGGAGTTGACCGACCTCCGTGTTGTGAGCCTGTCACACACTCGCGTCTCAAACACGTGTCTTGTACTGTGCAATCAATAGACAAGACAAGCGCTTCCTCCTTCTCACTAATGCATGCTATCGATCCGACGCCAAATATTTCTTTGTGTACTTCACCACCCCTTGTATGTGAATTGATTTAGTTTTTAGCTTGAAATGCTTCTCTAGAGTTCCTGGTGATTTGGTTAATACAGGGTATTTATTAAAAAAAAAAAAATGCCGGAATTGTTAACGGGCACTACTATAAAAAAGTTTTTAACATACTGAAACGATAAAAATATTAAATTGGAGAGGAATAAATGAAGTTGTTCACGTCGTAATATGTTTTAACGTGCACTCCATTTGTTGCTCTACAGACAATTCAGTGGCATTCGATTTATTTGCGATTTAGTGTTCAGCAGCATCTCTGTTGTTACAGTCGTGATCGCTGTTTGAAATCACAGATGTCTCGAGTCTGGAATTTGTTCTTCAAGCAACCCCTAAAAAAGTCCAAAGGAGTCAAATCTGGACCCGAGAGGCCAGGGAATATGTGCATCCCTGCCTATCAAACCACTGGAAAATGTATTGTTTAGCGTGTCGCACAAGTCAAGGCCAACGTTTGATGGCATACAAAATGGCAAAGAAAACTCACTTCTCTTAACTTCAGATTAACGTTTAAATCATTTAATTATATTAGAAACCTTTCAGTAGCGTCCGGCAATCTTTTATAAACACCCTTATTTTTTATCTGTGGGTCACATTAATTGTGCCTTTGAGACCTATTCCAGTTCTCAAAAGGACGTCAGAGAGAGCCTCGTAGCAAAGGCTTTGAGAGACACTTACCTTTGAATGCGAGTGCTGTTGATTATCAAATACAGACTGTGTGATGTTCCTTAAGCTATTAAAGCTCACTTTTCAAGTTTATACATTTTTGTATGACTACTAGGGCTGCTTTAAATACATAACCCACCTTGTTTCAACTAACTTTGCACCTTGTGTCGTGTTTGATGTACTTTGTATATTATCTGTGCACCTTAATGAAGTCTCAAGATGGATTTATTTAACAGCAGGTCCATGAATTAAACAGGATATGACTATGGTCTCATAAAGACCAAAACGCGGGTAATGAAAATGTGGAGTGAGAGTGGGCTACGACGGAAACAAGATATGTTACACTTAAAGTAATTCAACCTAGTTTAGTTCCTGTATTTCATTAAATGTTTTACAATTAGTTGATAATTATATTCACGTTGTTGTTATATAATTTTTATTGTTTAATATAACATTAGCATCCAAGTATCCAAGTAAAAGATTAAAATAAATTACCGTACTCATGTTTTGACACTTCTTTAGGAACTCCATTTAGTCATAAGTTATTTCATTTCAAAGATTTCAAAGAAAAATAACGCACGTAATGCAATTCCCAGTTCAAAGTATGAAATTGTTTTTGCTGTCATTTACTAACTTTTCATCATTGAATGCAAATAAATAAACACAAATATTCAGTCGAGATGTATATTGAGAACGGATTAAGCCTCTTCCCGGAGTCTATTTTCTTTCCTTTTTTCCTTGTCCGGTTATTTTTGTTGAAGCCAGTCTTCACCTCAAATTTAGGCTTTGACTCAAACATCTATAGGTGTCCGACTACGTTCCGGGTTTTAGGCTAAGAATACCTTTTTTTAATATAAGACGACAAAATTGCATACTTAAATTTTTGTTGTATTCATTCAAGGATTTAATTTTGCTTATGAAATAAGTATTCTATTTTTAAGACCCTCATTAATGACTTTTTGTTGAATTTCAAAATAAATTATTGTCGTTGATACGTATTTTTTTATAAATCTCAACAACCTACCAAGTTCAATAAAAATATATGTTTTAGTATCACGACATTATAACACAGTTTCTTATAAATAAAAAATAAAAAAAATAAAACTGTAAAATAATTCCAGCCAATATAAACACTTAAAGCTGAAATGGTGCCCTCTTTACAAGAAACTTTTTTAAAATGAAAGACCCTAAAGTTGTAACTCAAGTTTCAAAGAGAACGTCAAACCCAACCCACGAACCAATTCGGAGTTTAATAGTGGGTTATTGCTCATTTTCTAGGCTTGTTCATTTCAGCTAGATTTACTTTGATGTGCCTCTTTTCTAGAGAACCTTCCCGTTCCATTTCGTCTCAAGCATTTGTTTCTGCTTAGTAAAATATTTAATCAAAGATAACTCACGACTTCAGATCTAAACAGTAGATTTCCATATATGTTTTTAGATTGGTTTATTATTGAAGTCGCCTTTAACAAACTCACCCTTAAATAATGGGTATTTATGTTAAAAAAAAATATTGATTTCGTTAATTGTGCAATAATGAGTATTATTAACCTATGCTGAATTTGTCTGTTTGTCCTAATCGGGTGTCATGATTTCGAATTAATAGTAGACATCGTTTTGGCAATGTACTTATTGCGTGAATTCCTGTTGAATACTGTATTGTAAAACTAGTTCAATCTTTGTGGTGTAAATTTGGAGGTTTAGAGAAATACTGTGAACAGTATTTATCTCATTAAAACAAAATTTCAACGATCAGAATTATGTCCAATAATAATCATTATTCGATGAATTAGTTAATGATCTCAACTTTCAAAATTTCTATCAAGTTATATTGAAGTCAAATGTGATTTAAAAAATATTCAAAATGATATTTTGATAGTAATTAACTTTTTTGGAATTTGTTAAGTTTTATGGAGAATGACTCCCGATTTTAAGTCTTAAAATCGATTATTCATTTAGAAACAAATTGATTATGTGGAGGATTAGTTTTAAGGTAATCAGTAATATGAAGTACAAATGTTGTTGTAATCCATTTAATTCAAATTAATATTTTTCTGTTACAAAAGTTTAAATGTTTTGTATTATTTTTAATAGGATTGCTTGTTTAAAACTTGTGACAATTATTATTAATGTTGACATTGTGATGTGTAGTAATTTGTTTGTGCTTCTTTTATTCCTTTACATTATAGTTCGTAGGTCTATTTTTTACATTTAAAAGTTAACCATTTTAACTATGAATTCAGTTTTTTTAACAAATGAAAATCTAAGAATAAATTATAAATATAAGTACATACTTTTATCATTGACTTTGTACACTACTTTTATCATTTTATTAGAAAATTTCGTTTGTAGCGTCAACTACAGCAGTTTGCCGTTCTGGCTTCAACTGTGATAGTTCCGAGCTTCACTACTAGGAGCGCCACGATACAGGTGCAATCGTTAACTTTGTGGTTTCGACCATTCTACAGCACCAATGGAAGGAACAGTGACAATTGCGTTGTTTCCTTTTAAGTGAAACAAGCAAAATAGTTTATGTTAATGAGTTATTTATTTTTTAAGGCATTCAATATTTACCTTAAATTTGGTTTTATCAATTTTCCTCGTGACAGTTGTTAGATAATCAGAATCCAAGATAATGTCGTAAGCTTAAATGACTTATATACTTAAGTTCAGCAAAGATTCATTTATAATTTGTATACAAATTTTTCAACAACAAAATTGTTAGCCGTAGGCCTTGTTTTACATTTTTCACAATTTATAATTTTAATTCAACAGACTTTAATTTATTTTATTTATTTGTTAAATATTTTAACTCCTAATATCATCTGATTCCTCCATTAAGCACCGAGCCAGACGGAGTGTGGCACTGGCAGAGACGCGCGCCTCAGCTAAGTGCTGGGTTTTAGTACTATACTGTAGATTGGGACCTTGCATAGAACATGAAGGCTGAAAGGCGCTCAATATACTAATCTGGTGTCTTCATCGTCTGTTATCCATTCCAGAAATTTGAATTTGAAATACATTGTAGGCCTATACTAGATGAGTATTTGTTCTAGAGATGTTCACCCGTTTTATAATAAAGCTGACTTGACATGAGTTTATACATCAGACATAAGTGGCACGTTGACATAGGTACACCCTAGAGCCCTTCAAAGTTCCCACGTTATTATCAAGTAGACTGGGACGGTGGCGACGTCCTGTAATCGAGCTTCTTGGAGGTCACGAATTATGGATAGTTATAAGCGATGGCTTGTGAATGCGATATTCCCTGATGGGGATTAACGTCCGCAATGGTGAATACTAGTTCACCCATAAGGACCATCCTCATAATTAGATCAATTTGTATATAAAAATGAGGTCGAAATTGTGGTTCGGATCCCACATTAAACTGTATAGGTCCCTAAATACCATTGTCTGTTGGGCTATTAATTAACAGTCCTGTCTAAGGAGAATGTCAGCTTTAGGAATGTTAGCTTTAGTCAGTACAACAAGCTTTAGTCAGAACTACAAGATCGCACCACAATCATCCTACACTCATCTCTTATTCATATTCAGGTTAAAATACCCACCATGTGAGGTCCCTGTCTCAAAATAGTGATAGTGATACTAAAATCGCCTGGCGCTCTAAATAAATTTTTTAAATTATGAGTGGATTTAAAGTGGCATCATTAAGTACACCCTAAAACGTAGAAAAATCCCATCACTTGGTGGAAGTCCAGGTTAACAGTGCATAGGTTCTAATTACATGCATAACACTCGGTGCACTCATAGCATAAACTAGTCTCCTTGATGATTGGCTGGATAAATCTTTCAACAAAATTGCCTCGGTTATTGCTGGTCATCCGATTTTTACCTTGGGTTTGTTAATAAAATGGCGTAAGTGTGTAAGTGTGTAATCAATGAGCCAACCCAAATTTGTGATCTAACAAAACTAACGTACAGCCTAAAGAACCAAGTAAATGGCAATCAGAATGTATCTGTCGCGACTTGAGATTTACCTCAACCTGCAATAGCAAGAAAGACCGAAGGAAAGTTTAAGAAACATTTCGTAATTTAGAACTTGAATCATTTATATGAACTCGTAATTTATATAATAACAAATAACATATATCGATAAAATATATTGCTCTAATAGACAGAAAATTTTCAAGTTCCGCCACGGAATGCGCACATTAATAAATGTGTTTACTTCTTTCCCTCCTCGATAAATATTTGTTTCGGTTTTGGTTCCATCGAGTACAAACTTAACCTTTCTTCTAATGCAAAGATGGGTCTAGAGATAACAGGTTGCGAGTGGTATTACCGGAGTAATTTGTAGACGATGAAACATTTACATAACCCCGTTAAGCCGGGAAGTATCGACCCGTAGCAACGTCGTTACAATGTTACAATATTACAATGTTACAACGTTGCAATACAACGCCAAGTTTTAACTGAGCGACCCGAGTTCACAATACGTGTAACTATGTTGCAACACAACACGGGGCTTGATGTTGTTGTTTGTGGAGCAAACATTTGCATGTGTGAATATTTTATAGCCCAATTTTTATTGCTTTGACATTTCAATATAATTAACAACACTATAGTGGTGATTAAAGTAAGTACATGTTTGTAACTTATGTGATTAAAATATTTCGGAAACTGCATTGGTAATATTTAAATTTTAAAATAGCAAACACCCTAAAAATTGTTTCAGATATCAAGACAACTAATGCTATGGGGAATGATTTACAAAATCCACCGTATTCCTTCATTCCACGTTACTCAAACGCTTGAGGATTCTATGATTGTCATCGACGGAAAAAAGCTTTAATATTCAGTAAAAATAACGATTAAAACTCGTTTAAAATCCTATCAACTAAAAATAAATAACTGTTTCTTTTTTTAAGATTTTTTTAGTATTTTTACCAACTATTGAATTTTAAAGATTTAGTTTCTACTCTATATACAGATCGTTTATGTGGAAACCCATTTTCCCTTACGATCACTAAAATAATTCAATGGCCTAAACAAGTACAAATAAAATAAAACCATTTACTAAGCCCAAGTAAAACCGCAAATATTAATACTGAACAATACTGTACGCTTTGTTCACTTGAACTTAGTTATACACATCGGCAGGTTTCAACGTTGTCTCTGTTAAATAGGAACCATTGGTTTCTCGGTAAATCAAGACACGCCCATCCGCGTTGTAGTGAGGGGGTTGTTGTGGTTGGGGGAGGTCGGGTCAGCCACCCTCGCATGACGTCATCTGCACCCCCTCCCCCCACAACGTGACGTCATAGTCAGGCTCGGGGGGTCGCAGGGGAGGGATGTTGCGTCATCATTATTGGGCCTTGGAAGGTCGTTGGTTTTGTTGACTTCAAAAAGTTAATATTCAGAGCTGCTCCGCCTAGAATATTCGCTTTATCTGATCAGTTTTGTTATTAACCCTGCGAAGTTGGTATGAATGAAGTTTTCTTCAAAATGGTTTTGAAATTAGCGTTATTTGTTTTATTTTTTATGTCACTTTATCTATTCAAGCAGTAGCTTTTAAATTTCAACAAAATGTTCTCACAATTTTTCTTACATTATACAACCGATGTTCATATTTGTTTTTCATTTATTTCTCGGGTCCTGATCACGTCTCGACTGTGATCAATATTCCTTTCATGTAGCAGCACAAAATAATCATGCAGTACTCCAAAAAATTAAAATATTACTTTTAGAACTATTTTTAGCAACTTTAATATGAAAAATATAACTACTTCCTTATTTACGTATTGATTTTCTGAGCTGCAAGCCGTACTCAGAAAAAGTACCGGTAGATAAATCATAAAGTGCTCAAAATTATCATTTTAGACGTCTATTTTTGCCGTGATCCAATAAAACACCATAGATTGAATAATGAATAATGATTGAATAATGATTTATTTCCTCCAATAAACATGATCACAAAAAAATAAACAGATAACTTACTACAATTACTAGCCGCTAGAAAAAAAAAAAACAAACTTAAACTTAACATAACTTTCTTGGAGGAAAATAGGGTCCCAAAGGCAGTGCCTGTGTTGGGATTCCATCACTTATCAGTAATCAAAGTAAAGATAAGAATTCGATTGTGGCGGCAGACAATAGTTAATCTGTAAACACTGTTCCGTAACATTGTAACTAAACGAAAACTTACTTATCCTACTACATGAAAATAACACAATGACATAGTACATAAAATATATAGCCCAACTATAACATAATTAATAGTACGTAAAATATATAACTATTGTGTAGTATTTTATTTTTTTAATTATGTGAATTATTGTACAATACTAAGCAAATCTTCAACTTCCTCTCTATTTTTACCTAATAGCCATTGTTTTACATTGAGGAGATATTTACCAATTTTTGTAATACACTATATATTTTGAGGTAATTTATTATGAAGTCTTGGAGCGGTATAATTAAATGTTTTTGTAAAATAAGTTAAATTTGGCTTTGGAACTCTAAAATTGCATGCGTTCCTTAGCCCTTCTCTAAAAAATTAATATTAGATGGCAAATTACCACTTTTGAGAAAAAACACTTTCAGGACCTTATAAATATACATACACCTTAGTGGCAAAATTTTTAAATTTACAAAACATGGATGAGATGGCTCTCTTAAACTTTTCATTAACATTAACCTAACATACCACTTTTGTATGTTTTCTATAGGAGTTATATTGTACCTATAAGTGCCACCCCAAGCTACTACAGCATATTCTAACCTGCTATTGACCAAAGCATAATATAAACTTCGCAAGGTTTGAATGGGGCATATCCCACGCAAAAAGTAGAATAGTCTTATACCTGACAAAAGCTTTGTTTTCATTTTAAGAATGTGTTTTTTCCAGTTCAATTCACTGTCCAAAATAATCCCAAAGTATTTAATTTCCTTTACTTCACTGATTTCTGAACATTTTATACATACATTACATGAAACTATAAGCAATTTACACATTTGTACATTATTTTGTTTTCAAACTCCACAGAATTTCTTAAGCTAAAATTTATACAATTTGTTTTCATTGTACTAAGAACTAATTTATTCATTGTGAACCACCATTTTAGGGTTTCTAGATCAGAGAGAATTTTACTTTCAGCCTCCAACCAGCTATCACTTGTGTACGACAACGCAGTGTCATCTGCAAATGCGGTGATTTGCCCCTCAAAGATTCCATTACACAGGTCGTTAACATAAATTAAAAAAGGGTTGCCCCTAGAACTGATCCTTGGGGAACCCCATGTCTGATGGTTCCCATATCACTGAAAACTCCATTTATTTTTACGCATTGTTGTCTACGACTCAAGTAACTGGAAAACCATGAATGGGCTACTCCCCGCACACCACAATCATATAGCTTCTGTAACAAAATTTGGTGATTCACCGTGTCGAAGGCTTTTTGAATGTCTAAGAAAAGCCCACTGACACACTTACCACTATTAATACCATCATTTATCCTTCCTATAAAATCCAAGAGCGCCATCTCTGTATTCACCCCCACCCTGAATCCATATTGATTACAACTAAAGAATTTCACCTTATTCAAATAATTTATTAGTTTTTCTTTCATGATTTTCTCAATAACCTTTGAGAATGTCGAAATCAGAGATATTGGGCGGAAGTTGGAACATGACTCTGGTGATTTGGCCTTGTAAATTGGTACCACCACAGCCCTTTTCAGTCTTTCAGGAAATACCCCTGAATTGAAACTTAAATCTACTATAAAAGTGAACACCTCAAGTATTTTTGGACACTTTCGCTTTACTAAGGAAGAACTTAAACCATCTATACCCGGCGACTTACCATTTTTTTGTGATTTTACTGCTCTAATTACATCCTCACACATAACTGGTCCTAACACCAGGGAACTTCTCTCTTGAAAATTTATAAAACTGTTTTTATATTCAAAGTTACTAAACCCCGATGGTATCAGGTCGTCTTTAATTATTTTATCAGCTACGGACAAGAAAAATGCATTAAATTCATTTGCAACAAGACCTGGATCTGTTACCAATGAACCATTAACGTTTAAACAAAACTTTTGCAGTCTCTGTGTTTGACCAGTTACTTCTCTAATAACATTCCAAGTAGCTTTTTGGTTGCCTAAGTTTCTCTCAAGTTTGTTCTTATAATACTGTGATTTTTCTAACTTAATTTTATCCCTTAATTTATTCCTAAAAGAGTTATAATACATTCTAAATTTATCTGTTGGCGGCTTATTCTTAACTTTTTTAAACAAAAAATTTCTTCTTTTAATCAGACTACAAATATGATCGGTCATCCAAGGCTTTAATCTACGTGTTGAATTATTTACTAAGGAAACCTCTTTACAGCTCTCAATGCAAGACTGTACTTTAGTTTCAAAAATATCAAAAGCCATAGAAGCATTATTTTCCTTATAGACGTCCGACCAATCCATATTAGACAACAGCTGATCAAGCTTATCATAATTGATGACAGTGCGACTGATAACAGTAGGCTCGGTGGCAGAGGGGTGGCGAGGGGTACGGGTTCGTAGGCGCAGAGACGTCATGCAGTGGTCGGTGATATCCGCCTCCTGCACCGTCCCCACCGCCTCCACCGCACCCCTCCCCCCCGTCCTTTCACTGCAAGCCATCCTAAAGTATACATGATCTATGCAAGATTTTGTAGTTTCTGTTACTCTAGTCGGTTTTGTTACTAATGCCTCAAAACCCAGAGCAGCCATCATTAATTTATAATCATCAACATCGTTATCATCAAGCTTTAATAAATCAATACGAGGTGGCCCGTGCGCAAATTGCGCATTTTATGATTATATGAGTGAAACTCACCTACATTACGTGAATGTTGATTATGAAGTGACAGAGATCTATTTTTGTTTACTATCTGGCTTTTAAAATTCATCTGAAGGTAATCAGCTGTTAAATTACAATTCACATTAAAGAACTTGCAATAAAAGTTGGTCAACACTTTAAAGCGCCCTCTAGAAATAAATCAAAGGCGAGGGGGGCGAAGCCCGAAACAATATGACCTTTTTAATTACGATTCGTCACTGCGGTATATTTTAGGCTTTAAAATGACACCTCAATCTTAAAAATCGGTTCAGTAGGTCTAGAGAAAAAGGGACGTAACAGACGAAACCCTTATAGAAATAAGAATATAGATTCAGATCACCCATTATTATTGTACTTTTCAAAGCTTTGTTGTTTACAGTTAAATATTCTCTAAATTCATTGAGAAAAATCTTAATCGTACTACTATGTAACCTATATATAGAAAATAAAGTAAAATCATGATCTAGCAGACGGATATGTAATCTCAATATGTCACAAGATTTCAAGTTTAATTGTTCACTAAAAATAACAGAAATAGAATTATCAACAAATACCGCTACACCACCAGCTCGATACCCCTCATTTGCACACATAGTTAAATTATAGTTAGGTATACTGTAGTACATTGCTTCATCATAACCAATCCATATCTCAGTTAATATTATCATTTCTGGTAATCTTTCAAATTCACTGAGCTCGGCAACAAAGGCATCAAAGTTTGATCGCATACTGCGAATATTTAAATGTAAAAAAATAATTTCATTGATTTCATCCATAAAATAGTAAAAATACTAGAAGCTAATTAATTAAGTTTAAACAAAGAAAAACATCTATAATAAATAAAATCAATGAACAGCAAACTTTCTCTACAGTACCTATTGTTTACATTGACAGCTTTACAGTCCATCCAAGTCCTTTGCCGACCTCATCTCGATCACTGGCTCACCATCGTTCTTACGCATGAGAATGTTGCCGCCCCGGAGCCACAGGTACTTGACACCTCGGGTCTTCTTCACCTCGCGCGCTTGCCCCAGCAGTCGTCTTCTTGCGGGAGAGAGCGATTCATTCACAAAAATCGGTCGATCAACTGGGAGTCCAATATGTCGAGTTGAAAAATCCCGTTTCTTCTCACGTCTCTTGCTGACTAGAAGTTCTTTATCTAGGCGCCGCACAAATTTAATAATGATGCCTCTAGGTCGAGATGGATTGTCCTGCTTACTTCCAACACGATGACACGTGTCAATCATATCTTCAACAATATTCATATTCAGAGCTTTTCCTACATCTTTTACTATTTCCATCACGGACTCCTTCTCTTTCTCCGGAATACCCTGCAGCTCTACGCAATTTCTACGAGAATACTGTTTGAGGCGGTGTTAATTTTTTTAGCGCCGGCTAGCTAAATATATTAGGTAAATAAACATTGAAGACATCACAACATTTCCATTTGTAAATATAATTATCTGTATTAACACAATACAAAATGTTCGGTTAACAATATTTGTAATTAGATACTTTTCCAGTTCTGTCACATATAAATGTTGATATGCCTAAATTTCATATAAGTCTAAATATAGAGTACCAATCCAATCTTAATGAGAGACTTATCTTATTGAGGGTTGATGACTGCGAGGTTGACCGCTCCTGGCCTTGAAGAGAACGCTCGGCATGGATGAAGACAGATGTTCGAAGACGACATTCGGCGTTATTCAAATGAGTCTGCATTCAACGTCAGGATCAACACAGTTCAGACACCTTTCCCAAACCCCGATAAAATTCAACTCCGGCTTGAATGAGGGCAGCTTTCACCGACGATTCAGTCTTTGACGACTGGCAAATTCGGAATTACTAAGTTCAGTTGTGGACCGGTATAATCCATCGCAAAATGGCGCATGTTGTATAGGGCACCCCGAACTGGTCCGTGTAACTAAAGACCGAGTGAGACGCGATCCGTGTAGCTGGTGATCTTTTTTACGAATGAGCTCCGGCTTCGAGTGTTGCTTGGTATCGACCGAGCAAGCCGCTCTGTGATTGGCTACGAAGTTTCCCGAAGATTTCCGAGTTCGCACGACCGAGTATTGATCGCCGACATTTCTAGAAATAACCGGTTACTGCCCGGCCTTGACATACTATCCGGTTCAAACTGGATTCGTTGTTTTCTATACGTCTGGGCCAAAAATAGACTTTCCACGAATTGTTTTGCTCAAAAAGCGTTAAAAATCAACTTTTTTATTATTTGACCGATCTTTATGAAATTTTCACAAAAGTTAGGGAATTTCGTTTGATTTATTTTGGTATATGTTTCATTTTATTCGGATTTAAAGTTTTTTAGTTATTTGTAATTTTCTATCGATGAACCATTAATTACGTTTCATCGCATAATTACATTTATGTTAGTTAATTATTTTTATTGTTTTATGACTTTTATTATTTAATAGACTTATTTAATTGAGACACCCATCACAGATACCCCCCAAAATTTAAAAAATGAAAATAAATTTTCTTTTTTAAATTTTCTCCGATATGTCATCAACTCTCAAACCTATATTCATACAATTCTAACCTGTACTATCTTAATTTCTACTTATTTTTATTCAAAATGACAATATTAAATTTAATACTTGCAATCAAACAATTTTAACATCAATTTATTTTCTATGCATTACAAATGCATCGTCCTTAAGTTCTCTTCCTTTTATATATATATAAAACCAACAACTCACTGACTCACTACACTGCACATTAGTTTGGGCGTCCGGTTCACTATTGATACAAGTCCAATAGTCCACGGCCATAGGATAGTCTCTGTTGCTGCCATGCGCCGTGCAGTCTCAGCTCACCCAATCTGGGCATACATAGTTTCTGTTACCATCATGATACAATAATTCCTATTTTATGAAAAGAAAAATCATTATTACATATATTTCATAATTTTTAATCAGTTATATATACTTAATAAATTTTCAGAGACTTTTTTTTTTTTTATTTGTAAATATATAATAAACTTTCACTAGTATATGAACACATTTCTTTCCCTAGGGTTCCACAATATTACAATTCTAATTCCTATTTTCTTACTAACAAATTTTCTATAAATGTACAAAAACACAAGGAAGAGTTCACCAAAGCTGTTGATGGAACTGAGGTTTTGACCGATTACAATAACAAAAGGTACGTAATTTCTGACGTGAATTGGGATGAAAATCCATCATCACTTGATAGAGATGGCACTCAAGTGTCATACATTAATTACTATAAAGAGAGATATAACATCAAAATCTCTAAATCAAAACACCAATCTCTGCTTATATAAAAAAAATTCCTTTTTTTATATATATATATTTTAAGATTTACATCTTATAAAGCTATTCTTATTCAGTTTGATTTAATAAAGATGAAATATTTCTTGACAATAAGGAATACAAAATGTTTTATACATTGAATAATTCATATGTACCTATCAATCTACTATTATTCATCTTCTAAGAAAAACAAATAACATCATAATTTAATACAGTAGTCAAAGTTCAATAAACCCTTATGAATGAACCAACAAAATTCTTATTCATTCAAGAAATGCAAAGAGCATAGTGTTTACATCGCGCGTCAAAATTATAGACACAAAAATCATCTTAAAACTATATGTGGCTAAGTATGTTAACATGTACCCCCCACAACTACCAGGTACAGAGGTAAAATGGTGATTCTACTAATCAGTGGGTCGAAAAATACGTATCCCATTCCATGCCTAGGCTTTGGAAAAATTGGGCTAGGGCATAAGGCATGTTTAAATTTGGACGGCTCCTGGCTCATGCCCCCATAACGGGTCACCCATATTGGGCCCTTGTGGTTAAATGGCCTTAAGGGGGCCTTGAAAAAACAATCAAGTCAATATAGTCTCATAATTCATCAATGTTTCAAATCGCTGACCTAACATGGGATTTCCCAGCTAGGTTCAGCCCACCACTTCCGTGACCATCAGAACTTAAAACTAAATAAAAACACATTCACGCTTTCTCCTTTCGCCAGAGCCAGAAGCGATTTGCTTAATCCTCTAAGGAAATCAAGCAATTTTATTACCATTCATCATCATCCGTGCGCTCATACTCTTAAGTCTAGTCTGGATAGCGAAAGAAATAATTTTATTATACATACTTTACTCTTTTATTTATTTATTACTTTATTCATTACTCATCTTTCATGCCAACAATATACTTCAGTCATTAGTTAAGTTATGTCAAATAATGTGATTATAAGTTCAAAAACAACTAAACAAAGTGACAAAACTATTTATATAAAACTATTTCTTTATGGTCGTCTTTCCATATGGATCATAAATTAATTTAATCCCCATATGGACTTGTATCTTTGATTTGATTTTGTTTAAGGGCACAAACAACAAGTACCTAACAACAAAAGCCCATAATATCCTACTCTATGAACCTTCTAAGCTGCCTTACATTATAAGTGCCTATAATTTCATCCGAAATGAGATCTCTCAGTACATAAGCATTATCTAATTTTACTCCTACTATTTCATACGGTCCTTCGTAAAGCTGAAAATATTTCTTTATTTTCTTACCTAATTTATCTGATAAATGGTGTGTCTTTACTAATACTTTCTGTCCTATCGCGTATTTAATACCTTTAACCTTATTATCAAATTTTGCTTTCTTTTTTTCTAATTTTAGCTTAACTAATTCTTTCACCAATACCAGCCGTTTGTCGTGATCATATTGCATTTCAGGAAAATCTATTAAATTTTTAAACAATGACTGTGGTCGTTTTCCAAACATCAAGCTGTAAGGAGTCTGTTCTGTTAAACTACTAACTGAAAAGTTCAAGCAATCCTGAATATATGACAGATATTCGGTCCATTTTGTATGCTGGTCAAAACAATATGCCCTACACATACGATTAATTTCTTTGTTGTACCTTTCCACAGGATTTGCTTGCGGATTATATACGGATGAATGTATACATTTTATACCCATATTGTTTAAGCTGTTATACCATTTTGCTGACGTAAATTGACTACCATGATCAGCAAGTATGCACTCTATTTATCCTACTGTGTTACAAAAATCTTCAATTTTTCTAATCAAAACAGTTGAACTAGCTTTACGTATTGCATACAACTTAACATATTTTGTAAAAATGTCTACCATAGTGAATATATATTTTGATCCGAATCTACCTGTTGGCAATTCCCCTATCAAATCAATGCTAACCAATTGTAATGGCCTTTCAGTTGTTATTGATTTCAAACTTCCCTCATTATGTTTGTTGTCATGCTTTGTCTTTTGACACAATACACATTTTCTTAACTGTTCTTTAATAACCTTTTCCATATTATTAAACACACAAAATTCCCTTAAAGTTAAATAAATTCTATGAGCACCAAAATGTCCATATTTCCTATGAGCGAAATCAATCAACTGACTAACTTTAATTTTTGGGACACATATTCTCCATAATTCATCGTCGTCCTTACTATTCTTAAATAATAAACCATCATGTATTCTAAAAATTTTACTTATCTTTCGTTTGATTACACTATTGTCACCTTGCAAGATTTCAATGATTTTACCATAGTTGTCATCGTTTAATTGGCTTTGTTTCAAGTTTGACAAAATTTGTTTCATTTCACTTTCTTTGAAACCCAAATTTAATTTGTACTTTAATACCTTGACATTATTCTTTGATTTATTCTCAAGTCCATCCTCGTTAATACGAGACAGCACGTCACATACAACATTTTCCCTACCAGGTATATACTGTATTTCGAGGTTAAATTCCTGTAACACCATTACCCAGCGTAAAATTCTACCATGTGTTAATTTACAATTAGTCAAAAATGTCAATGATTTATGATCTGATTTAACTATGATTTTATGATGTCCAAGTAAGTAGGCTCTGAACTTATTACAAGCAAAAACCAAGGCTAGTAACTCTTTCTCAGTGATAGAGTAGGCTTTTTCTGTCTCCAGCAACTTACGACTCGCAAACATAATTACTTGTTGATGTCCCTGTTCATTTAATTGATATAACACTGCAGCAATAGCATTATCTGATGCATCAGTACCAATATAATATTCTTTCTGAAAATCAGGATGACTTAACATTACAGATTTTAAAAATTCTTTCTTTAAATTTTGAAAATCATCTGACTCCTGCTTTCCCCAGCTCCATTTATTTTTTCCATTCAAAAGGTGAGAAAATTTACTTGTAAATTCTGAATATTTATCATGAAAACATCGGTAATAATTCATCAAACCTAATACTGATTGAAGCTCTTTGACATTTCGCGGGTCCTTCAGTTCTAGAATTTTATTTACTTTCTCAGGATCCATCGATATACCTTTCGATGAAATTATGTAGCCTAGGAAGTTAACTTCAGATTGAAAAAACTCACATTTACTTAATTTAACAGTAGCACCATATTCGGCTAACCTACCAAGAACTAAGTCAATATGTTGCATATGTTCTTCCATAGTTTTGGAAAAAATAAGTATATCATCTACATATGTGGTCATAAATGAGTCGAAATCTCCTTTAAATATATGTGACATAGCTTTAATAAACGTAGCAGACGACGTTTTTAACCCAAATGGTAACCTACAATATGCATAATTAGCTCCATTAAAAATAAATGAAACATACTTCCGGCATTCCTTTTTCAAACCTACTTGTAAAAAACCTTGTGTTAAATCAATACTACTTAAATATTTTATTCCTGCAAATCTTTGTAATATATTCTCTATCTTCTCCGTCCCTCTCACAATCATTCACAATATACTTATTTATTTTTCTACTGTCTAGACAAATTCGTGTTGTACCATCTTTCTTTGTTACTGCCACTAAACTATTATTATATGGACTGTTTGTTCGCTCAATGATTTTATTTTCAAGTAGGCTATCAATTTCTCTTTGTACCTCGCGCCTTTTATTAAAGGGGATAGGGTATGATTTACCTATGTATGGATCCTCATTTGTCAAAGCTATCTCTGCTTCAAAACCTTTAATTAAACCTGGCCTATCAGAGAATACTTGACCATTTTTGTCAAAAATGTTACATAAATCACTTAAATTTTTATCTGTCATGTCTGGATTTCTTTGTTTAATATTGGTAACTATTTCATTAATTAAACTATTTTGTATTACTTCTGTACCCATTAACTTTAATGTTTGTTCACTTTCATCATACAAATCACTTAATCTGTCTGTAGCAAAGCCTATTTGATTTTCAGAGTTCATTGTACTAAGAAAGTTTGAAATAATTAATCTAATACCATAAACACCTTTATTTTCATTGCTCCTATGTAATTTAATTACAGCTGATACATCATTTTCATTTTTTAACATAATAGTACTACTTTCAAAATCAATTACTGCTTTAAATTTTTCAAAAAAGTCACATCCTAAAATAAATACACTTGGAATAGCTCTTACGACGAAACATGGTATGTCAAAAATCATATTACTCATTGTACATGGTAAAAATACTTGTTTATGGACTTTCTTACTCCTAATCCCCGTTACACCTTGAATTGTAACATTACATACAGGTAATTGTGGAATGTCAATTTTATTTTCCCTTTTAATTAGGTCATATATGTCCTCAGACATAATCGTCGCTTGTGATCCAGAATCAACAATGCATTTTATTGGTGTAACACCTATCCTAACCTCTAATTCGGGCAAAGGTGAACTCACTTGATTAGATACAGGATTATTGTAGTTATTCTCATCTAACAATTCCTTCCTAATATCAGGACCCCCCATCATGTTAATTTCATCAACAGGATTTTTTATCTTACATGTATTCACTTTGTTAACTATACTTTGGCGTTTTAACCTAATAAATTCAACACATTTTTCATACACCAACTGTAATCCCTGTTTATTCAAATGCACAAAATCAGGCCTATACATTCCTTTAATAAAAATCTCCTTCTCATACAATTCCAAGTTAATCTGACCATCTTTCAGCAACAATTCGTTAATACTCATGTATTTAACTTTATTCATACCATCAAACTTCTTTAAATAATCATTTATTGCATTTACTTTATTTATATGATCGCTATCATTACTTGCAAGCTTAGGAATTACTGGAACTTCAATTACCAAGATATTTTTCTTTAACTTTATTAATCTTTCAATAAGTGTCTTATATAGGTCACAAATATGAGGTACAGTATCATTGTACAATAAATTATTAGCACCTAACCATGTAATAACACAACTAGACATATCATGTGGGCGTTCATCAATTAGCTTAATTAAATCTTGAATTTTATATCCCCCTACACAATAATTAATGGAGTTTTTTCCATTGGGTGCGCGCGACACAGGACTGTTTAATATCTTACTACCTAACCGTACACAGAAGCTATCACCTAGCATTTGAAAATTTTCAATCATTGGCTGGTATTCATTATTCTGTTTTACTAAATTTAATTTTATGTTATCATCTGTCCCGCGCGCAAACCTATCTCATTTCCTATCATTGTTCCTTTCCTGAGTAAACCTACCATTTTCATTTCGCTTTTCATGCTGTACATAACCTCTTTCATTTTTCCTATACCTATCATTTTGATCATACTTATCGTTGGAAAACCTACTATTGGAATCACCCTTGTCATTACCATTAGAAATATCAAAGTGTTTAGGCCTATGGTGTGAATCTTCACCGTCAATTACTACTGTCTCAGATAAACGTTTCAAAAATGCAATCAAAGTGTCTTTGTCAGTAATCTCTTTTGTACAAACTAGGGACCTTCCTATATCTTTAGGTAAATGATGACTAATTTGCAAAATAAACTCCTCAATCATTAACGGGCGGTCTAAGTATTGATTCATGTCATAGTACTTTAACACATATGAAACTACATTTGTTTTACCAGGAACAAAATTACCTCCACTATATAATCCGTTTTCATGTTGGCGTTGAATGGCTTTACTCCAAAACTTGTTCTTAAAAGCATATTCAAAGTCTTCGAATGAGTTAAGGCTCATAATAATTTCTCTTAACCAAGTATTAGCTACACCTTTCATGTATTTTAATAAAATCAACTTATTTACCTCCCATGTCTCAATAGATAGTTCATTAAACTTCTTAGCAAAATTCAAGAAATAAATAGGGTGAATGACCCTTTCATTTTCACCATGAAAATCCACTAAGTATAACTCGGCCTGATTTAAAGCTACCTTTTCAGAATGTAACCTATGCTCACTGTCACCGACATTAGAGACACAAGGTGAATGACCTCCCAGTGTGTGACACTTGTCAGGCCTGTCAACAGGTCTGCCAACACTGCACATTTCAATTTCCCTACATAGCTCATTTTTTAGTTTTAACAATTTATCATTAAACATGGTTTGATTTTGAGAGATCTCATTTTGTAGTTGTTGTTCGATTTCCGACTTAAATTTACTTTTCCAAGTCTCATTATCTGTTAGAAAAGATTTATTGCCGTTGGTCCATTCATTTTTTAATACCGCTAGTTGATCATTTACTACCTTCTTAACTGTGTCAAATTGCTTTGTTACATTTGCTGACAAAAAATTCACTGAGCTTTCCATATGGATGCTGTTTTTTATACAGTCATCAATCCTACCCTGACAACGCCTATCCAACTCATCAACATTTTGTTTAATTGAACCTAACTCTGTTTTACAAGACTGTAACTCACTATCATACTTGTCAATTGCTATTTTAACCTCTTCGTTTATGATCCTACGATTCTCTTCCCTAATCTGTTTAATCTCTGACTTAACTTCTTTTAATTCATTAAACATACTCTTTAACAAATATAACATTTCAATTGAACTGTCTTTAGGTTTATCTAGGCCTATTTCTGATGACAAAGAATGCTCACCCCCCTTCTCCATTTTACTATTATCTTGTAAGTCTACATTAGAAGCTACTAACTCATTATTAACAACTTGGTGAAACTCTATCTCTGCATTATTAATAGGAAAATCTATGCTTACATTTGACTCTGAGTCGGGCTCATTCTGTTCATGAGTATCCATTTTTATTTAATAAAACTAACTTGAAAATATCTATAGCCTATCATCAAAATTAATCAGTCTACTATATACCTATGTGGAATCCCTTTACAAATAAGACCTATTATTTAATTTAATTACAAATCCAAGGGTAGTAAGTTATCATACACAAAACAAGTTTAAAGCATAAAGTCTACATCTCAGGGTTGAAGATCTTTTAAAATAATTCAAAAAATTGAATTAAATGCCCAGATGTTGGGAGCCATGTTTGAGGCGGTGTTAATTTTTTGAGCGCCGGCTAGCTAAATATATTAGGTAAATAAACATTGAAGACATCACAACATTTCCATTTGTAAATATAATTATCTGTATTAACACAATACAAAATGTTCGGTTAACAATATTTGTAATTAGATACTTTTCCAGTTCTGTCACATATAAATGTTGATATGCCTAAATTTCATATAAGTCTAAATATAGAGTACCAATCCAATCTTAATGAGAGACTTATCTTATTGAGGGTTGATGACTGCGAGGTTGACCGCTCCTGGCCTTGAAGAGAACGCTCGGCATGGATGAAGACAGATGTTCGAAGACGACATTCGGCGTTATTCAAATGAGTCTGCATTCAACGTCAGGATCAACACAGTTCAGACACCTTTCCCAAACCCCGATAAAATTCAACTCCGGCTTGAATGAGGGCAGCTTTCACCGACGATTCAGTCTTTGACGACTGGCAAATTCGGAATTACTAAGTTCAGTTGTGGACCGGTATAATCCATCGCAAAATGGCGCATGTTGTATAGGGCACCCCGAACTGGTCCGTGTAACTAAAGACCGAGTGAGACGCGATCCGTGTAGCTGGTGATCTTTTTTACGAATGAGCTCCGGCTTCGAGTGTTGCTTGGTACCGAGCAAGCCGCTCTGTGATTGGCTACGAAGTTTCCCGAAGATTTCTGAGTTCGCACGACCGAGTATTGATCGCCGACATTTCTAGAAATAACCGGTTACTGCCGGCCTTGACATACTATCCGGTTCAAACTGGATTCGTTGTTTTCTATACGTCTGGGCCAAAAATAGACTTTTCCACGAATTGTTTTGCTCAAAAAGCGTTAAAAATCAACTTTTTTATTATTTGACCGATCTTTATGAAATTTTCACAAAAGGTTAGGGAATTCGTTTGATTTATTTTGGTATATGTTTCATTTTATTCGGATTTAAAGTTTTTTAGTTATTTGTAATTTTCTATCCATGAACCATTAATTACGTTTCATCGCATAATTACATTTATGTTAGTTAATTATTTTTATTGTTTTATGACTTTTATTATTTAATAGACTTATTTAATTGAGACACCCATCACATGCTCGAGATCGTCGACCTTCTTCTCCAAAGCTACTACTTTATCCTTTAAAATTTTATTCTCAGCTTGCAGTTCCTCAATAATTTTTACAGCACTCTCAATCTTTGCTAGTCCGTTATGTAGCGTTAGTGTATTTTCTTCCAATTTAGTATGCAGTAAACCATTAGCTTCATTAAAACACTTACGTTTTTCTTCTGGTCTGCTCGCATCTCGTTTATCGCATTCATTATGTCCTCCAGCGTGATTTTCCCCTCCTGAGCACTTGTCTCCAGTACCATGCTCTTACGTCGCACCTGGCTACACGGATCGCACCTCCACACTGTGTTTTGCTCCTCCAAGTACGCAATGTCAGCCGCGGTCATACTCACGCATTATTGCATGAAACTCTGCTTTACAGTCACCTGCACGCCAATTTTAACTGGTTCTTTTTGAAATTAGTTAAACACGCTTGGCATTAGTTAAACATTACGCACAAAATGTTAATAAAATCACCAACGTTATAGAAAACGTTAATAAAATCACTAACGTTACACAAAACGTTAATAAATCACCAACGTTATAATGTTTAAAAAGGCCACGAGGATAAGTAGGATAACCACTGCTACATGGAACCACTGACTGATAAGAGAACCGCACCACAATACGTCCGCCTCGCTCGAACTGTGACTCATATATGACTCATATATATTAATATATATATATATATATATATATATATATATATAAATATATATATATTAATTTAAAAAAAAAATTGTCAAAAACCTACCATCTAAGCTTAGAATATCTAAATTAACATACGTGTTATTTTTACATATGATAACTTATTTAATTTTATCAATTTGTTTATGTTGATAGTGTTATCTGCTGATGATGGCTTCTGATTAGAAGTTGAAATATACAGAATTTTAAAATATAAGTCTAATTTTTGTAGTGGATGAGTAGCCAATATGAAAAGAATGACTGTGACTCATAGTTGAATGACTAGTTTCGATTGTGTCACGGAATACAAATATTGCCCCACTCAGCAGAGTTGGGTAAAGCTTATTGTAGAGGTCGGCTCGCCAAAACAGAGGATAGTGGATGGCAGTGTATCTGCCATTAGTACGGGCAACACCACTAACGTGTGGATTAGGAACCATAACGATTATTGCTTGTCAACCGTTTTGTTGGAAAATAAACAGACTTTTTAAATTGACATGCATTAAACTTTATCTTAATTTAATCTTTCATTTTACTTTCATATTGCTCATATAAAATGCTTTCATTTATTTTACTTAACAACTTAGCCAATTGATTTTTTACTTAAACAACATTCTATGTTAATTTGAATTTTGTGTTTAGTTTATTAGTTATTGGACTTATTAGTTGTCATACTCAAGTTGCCAAGCTAGTCTACAATGTTCCAAAAATGCGTTTCAAATAAGGAAATATAGCTGTTTCAGATTTCGAAAGCGTTTGTTCAAGTGATTGTCTATTTGGATAATTTGGTTGAGCGAGTACATACTGGCGATGTCGTAGAATACTAAAATGTTATAATCCGTGACCAAACACCAGCCTGTATAAATTCTAGTCCATGAATGTACCGGTACAGTAGCATCAACCATCAACCTCATGGGAACGTCACATTATGATAATATAAGTCACTCGCACTAACCTATCGCATATTTTCTCGCCCGAGAAAATGCAAATATAAACTAAATTATTGTCAAATTTATAGTAAAATATTTACACCATACAGTGTATCCACTTTTATTATGAATCTACTGATACTAGAAGGCCTACATAGGTTTTTTTTTATAGTAAAGCAAGGGTTAAAGAAGTATCGGAAAGTCTATTGTAGGTCTATACTAAAACTGTTATACGTGTTATGTTTGAAAATACGTTTGTTGTTTTTGTCTATGGTGCTGAAGTATGTGTTTGTGTTTATATTACACCCAGAAATATTTTCGCTTCATTGTATTTTTGTGTGAAAGACAATAATCTTGGAGTGGGTTCTCGGTAGTCGTGAACGAAAATACATCTCTGCTGACGTAAAATATTTCACTTGCTGTGCAATAGTTAGGCCTACATCGTGGTACGGTATTGGAGTGATATACAGTAGGTTCCAACCGTACTGATGTACCATCACGAGAGTAGGTTATTGAATACACTACCGTTAGATGAAATTCTTAAATCTATACTACCGTACACTATACAGTCAACAGACCTAAAACATAAAAAAATAGCAACTTAATTATGATGTGACTGAAAAGATTCGAAGTTATTATGAGAAAAAAATAAAGTAATATTTTCGGCTAAGTACTTAGATAAACTAGCATGTTAAAAGTTACATTAAGTTAAAAAAAGCTTATCATTTGGTACGTTAAGTCTTTAATATGTTCTTGAATTGCATCCCAGGAAAACAGCAAATGCTATATTTTTCACTCGAGTAAAAGTAAATAGAGGGATATTAAAGTCCGTCTCCCAAACAATGGAATATAAACTAATTGTGAAAATTAACCAGGTCACGCTCATGGCAGAATTTAACATTCAGTCCATTTGCATATCTGAATATG
>CM061537.1:61088540-61331119 GCA_030545055.2 Neoaliturus tenellus | reverse complement strand
AACTCCGGCAATGCCCATGAAGGATCAAAGTAGTAGAAAATAAAAACTGGCTTTCACTTTAGAAGTAAGTTGATTTTACGCTCAATGGTCCTTCTCATTGTGATGCGGAGTGGGTATCGGTGTTTAGTAAGTGGTACAGGACATTCAGTGTCATACAAGGGACCGGCATGGGGCTGACTGTTGAACAGGTCAGACGTCGACATGAGTTGACATTGGCTATAAGCAATAATGAGTCATGCAGTCCGACACACCAGACAGTCACTGCATACCAATTAATTCTGCTATTCTTGCCTGTGTCATGTGTTGTAAGATATGTCACTTGGTAGACTCAGGACTATAGTGATTTGTTGCAGGAAACAAACAATGAAACACTTAATCGCAAAATAAAAACAAAAATGAACAGGGTGTATTAAAGAGTTTTAATGAAACACTGATACTTTTAACATGATATAATTTATTGCTAGTATAGTCATGTAAATGTCTTGTGTTATAAAATCATTAATGGTAGACGCAAAATATTATCGATCAATTAAACATAGGAATGGGTTTAATATGAAGAAAACTGTGACGGAATAAACCAAAAAGCAACTTCATTAGATTAATGAAAATAAAATGTGTAATCTAAATTGATTCTTAGGACAGAGATAAATTTAGGAGGAAAAATGTTTGTTTATGCATTTTAAATTGAAAACAAATTAATTCAAAACTATTTAATACTGTTACCAATTACTTAATTACACCTAAGAGCCGACCCAACCAGTATTTTAGTAAATATGAATGAAGGATGAATGAAGAATAGGTGAGATGCCTTGTGTAACTTTGTTACTGTCTTAAGACATGCTGATTCTCTAAACAGGGTCATTAACTAATAGCCCAACCAACGGCATCTGGGTCCAGTTTAGAACCTCTACAACGATAAAAATTATCCTCAGCATCGAACCAGCAACATCCAGTTAAGAGGGCAAGCTCTATAACGATTTAGCTACCCAGCCACTCATGTATTGAGTGTTAAATAAAGTTACAACATTTTTAAAATTTTGTACACCCAAGACACCTAGTTTTGGAGACAGTAGAAAAATAGTTTTGCAGTAGTATATTACTGTTATGAAAAACAGAAGGTTTCAAAAGAGACTTGGGTTAAATGACATTAACTAACCCTAATGTCTAAACTATTGCATCAAAAGAGAAAATGTACTTTAAATGTGCTCTTTTTAGCGAATTTCCCTATAGGGAATACGCTATTACGGTAGTAGTCATGGTAAGACCTAAGCCCGGGACCACTTTACTTTTTCATTTTGAGGTCCCCAGAAGCCAAAAACACCGTTCGTTCATTTTCATATATATGTATATATATATATATATATCTATATATATATATATATATATCTATATATATATATATATATATCTATATATATATATATGTGTCCGTGGTACCGATAACTTTTGAAGCGGACCTCCGATTTTGATCAAATTTGGTATGAAGGTGTAAGACCAGGTATATTTTCATGAGTTCGCGAACCAGCATTGTCGGGTTATGGGAACGGGGTTTTATGGGGCTTCAAAGGGGTCAAAAATGGGTTTTTGGCGTTTTTCGGGCTGAATTTTCTAAATTCAACAATTTTAACTAAAACCATTTAAAAGAGCTTAAAAAAACAAACAATTTAGTATTTTGAATCTTTAAAATAGCTTAACTGGTTCTAGAGAAAATTCAAATCAAGTTTCCCATGTTATTCTTATGGGTAAATCTTTAAAAAGTTATATATCGCTTATTTTTCAACATATCCTGATAAAAATTTGTATGAACCTTCACTAGGTGGTGAGTAATTAAGATTTGATAAAAATCCCACATGGTAGCGAACCTACATGCTAAATCCCATGGTATTCTCATGGCAAATAAGTGTATAATTTTTTTTTTTTTTTTTTTTTTTTTTTTTTTTGAGGGAGAGGCGGAAAATGCATTACGCACACAGGTGGCCAGCCTGTAGTGTGGGGCTCCCCTAAAAACGAGTTTACCCACTAAAAAACCTCCTCTACTCTTTAGGAATCTAACCTGGAATTGTTTGTCACATTACGTCAGGCTAGGCCTAAATTTGGCTTACGCCCGTGGGGCTCGCTCCTTATCCAGCCGCTCGATCAAGGGATCAGGGCCACTTCACGGTCCAGATCGGTTTTCTTTTCCAGGAGGATGCCCCGGACGAACTGTGACAAACAATCCCAGTTGCCCTCATCCTCCAAAATCTTTTGGCAGACCGAGTCCACCGAAAATGCACCAAAGATTTGTGTGGCCTCCAGGCGGGACGGCGGAAGAATGTGTGTTCCGCATCGTCGGGAACACCCGGGCAATAAATGCAGTCCGGTGAACCGGTCTTTCCCATACGGTTCAGGTACGACCGAAAATAGCCGTGACCTGTCAAAAATTGGGTCAGGTAGTAGTCCACCTCCCCATGCCGCCGTTCCACCCATGGTTGGACCTGCTTGATAAGTCGCGCAGTCCATCGTCCTCGGGTGTCGTGCTCCCAGCTGTGTTGCCACTGCTGGTAGGTTCGGGAGCGCTCTTCTGTTCTTGCCGTGTCCTTGCCGATCTCGCCTTGTCTCTGATAAATCGCTTTCCTCTCCCCTGCCAAGAGCTTGACAGGGATGACTCCGGCGACCACCAGGACGGCAGGCTCGGACACTGTCCGGTAGGCGGAACACACCCGGAGCGCAGCTTGACGCTGAACCCGGGCGAGTCGCAACCTGTAGCACTCCTTATCTAGAGCGCCTGCCCACACCTCTGCCCCGTAAAGAAGCACGGACTGGACCGCGGACATCAACAGACGTCTTCTGCTGGATCGGGGACCCCCGACATTGGCCATCAGCCTACTAAGGTAAGTAAATAGTAAATAAGTGTATAATGGGAGCAAGAGAGATGGAGATAGTAAGGTATCTGTTCCTAATCAGCTGATCAGCTGTCTTCTGCATATCTGTCAAATTTGAAATGTTTGTTTTGTTATTTGTAAACAAATCATTCCTTTTGCATGGAAGCTTTGGATATGCACTTTTATTACTGTTAAAAATTAAAAAAGTAATTTATTGCAATATAAATATTAATATATAAATTATTAAATAAAAATACTTTACCCAGAAATATAATGCCATTAAATATATTATATTTCCTTGTAAAGATTATTAATTATATAATATAGCCACAAAGTTCTTTGGTGTTGAAACAATAATTCTTTGGAAATTCGCTGAGTACGCAGGTCTGCTGCGACGGGGGTATTTTTAAGTGTAGAGTGATTATTGTCAAAGCTAAAGCTTTCTCTGAATGAAAACGGCCAACAAACGATAACAACTTATTTGAGAAACAATTGACAAAGAACAACACAACTCGCTCTAGTCGAAACAATGATGTTCTTTAGAGAAGAAACAACTGCCAACTATGTTGTAATGTAATTAAGGCGTGAGACAAGACCTGTTCCGGTGGCTGTGTACATTTTATTATAAAAAAATAGGGTTGGCAAAAAGTTTATATATTTTAAATTCTCCTCAAGAAGTGAGAAAAATTTTTAAATTGCAAGTGTTGACGAGATTTTATTTTAACATCTTTTACTGTAGTTTAAAATTACACTGTTTTACAGTATCAATACCATATTCAATGTACAGCGTTTGAATTGTTTGATTAAAAATATATAATGCATAGCAAGTCTATTGACTGACAGTTTATTTTAACTGGTGTATAACGTCCTTAACAGTGAATTACAACTTGATTGATCTGACATACAATTTATGGTGTAATACTCTCCACTTTCCGATTATTAAAACATTGACTTTTACTAATTAGAACTAAAGTAATGCCAATTTAATAGATTAAATCACCGCACCCAATGACAGGCGAGGCTTAAAAAAGCTCTTTTCTCACAAATTATTGTTACTAGTTGATCTAAGAATTCACAGTTGCCTGGGTAAAGCACCTCAGTGGTTTATAGTTAACTGTGTAGGAGATAAATTATGTAATCTTTGAGCTGCATTATCCAAATCACCACCTACCCTTTACAATGAATTACCATCTGCATTTCTGTTGGAACTGAATCTCTAATTCAATTTACTCTCTCACACTTCTTGGTGACTTTATTAGCATCTCACATTCTGTCAGCCCTGATGCTGTGTAGTTGTGTGTGAGTGTTTGTGTGTGTGGGTGCGGGCATTCGCAATTAGCATGTCTGCCCGAGGAGTGTTAGTGTTACCGACCCCTGGGTAGGTGATATGCCAAGGATAACCTAGCCTACTTCACTCTCTGACATTATCTGTCCGCGAATTACCACCTTGTTCTGTCCCACTCTCTCCCGTTTACTCGCTGTACATATCTATGTAGATTATGATATTATACTTTACAGTATACACGACAAAGTAGGTTGTACTTGAAACTACGGGTGATTTGATATAGTGTAATTATTATTGTTACTATTTATGTCATTATGCTAACAAAATAATATCTTGAGTTTAACTTATTCAACTGGGAATTTAATGCATTCACTCTCTGACATTATCTGTCCGCGAATTACCACCTTGTTCTGTCCCACTCTCTCCCGTTTACTCGCTGTACATATCTATGTAGATTATGATATTATACTTTACAGTATACACGACAAAGTAGGTTGTACTTGAAACTACGGGAGATTTGATATAGCGTAATTATTATTGTTACTATTTATGTCATTATGCTAACAAAATAATATCTTGATTTTAACTTATTCAACTGGGAATTTAATGCATTTTACAAAGAACCTAGTTACACATTGTTTACTTATTTTCCCAATCTTAAACTTTTTAGCACAAAGAATGTTATAGTAAAAATATTTTTTCTATTGGTTCAATTCAAGACCTGTTCACAACGTATAACAAAGTTTATAAACAATGTTGAATAACAACTTATACAGGTAACACAGAATATCTTGGCTTTTGATGGTTGTTTACAGTTCAAACAATTGGAGTAAAGCAACAAAGTTACTCACTGTTTTTAGTGCCATATGTTTACCAACTTGAATCCATGTGAAATATGTGAGAGGCCAAGATCACAGAGTAAAGCCTTACTCTGTGCCAAGATGTTCCGTGTGTACAATAATGTTGTTGACATAAAACACATTTTGTATTTTTGTCCACTTAAAAGGTATTATTTTAATTTGTTGTAGAACTCTGTAAAATGTTCATTCTTGAAAACTTGAAATAACGTAAGTTGTTGCAAAACTGTGTTTTCTTGCATAGTGTAAACTAACCTTCAAGGCTCGCTTACCATTTTAACTATTTAACATGTTTATTTGATAACAAATTAAATTGTTTTAATATCTAATGCAGAACACACTGCATTAAAACAGTGTTCCCACACTGGTTTTCGAAAACCCAGAAAAATTCCCTTGCCCCATTCAGGGAATTTCATTTCATTTCATTTCATTTCATTTCATAATATCTTTATTCACAAAAGTACAAGTGTACAAGAATGGCGTCAAAGTACAATACAAAATTGCAATAACTGCACTATGAATAAAACATAGTTGGCTAGTATAGAATAAAACAAATAAAAATCCTTATATTATTACAGAATTATAAAACGTTTATTATTTGTTTCTTTTTTTTAACTGAAAAACAATAAAAAGTGGAGTGAAAGAGAGATAAAAAGTCGTTAGGCCTATCTACCCTATGTATTATTAAAGAATTCCTCCAATGAGTATAAAGCTTTTGTAATCAGAAAATGTTTAAGTTTCTTTTTGAAAATTTTTAAGTTGTCTATTTCCTTCAATTCTACTGGCATTTGACAAATACATTATGCGTTCCCACACAGGAAAATTTGCCACTTCACCACTGAACACCCCTAGATTGAAAATTTCTTCTAAAATTCATCCACACAAAATAGTTTTTCACATATTATAAAAATATGTTAGTAAAAATGTATTTATTTATTTTCTTACTTATTTTGTGTATTATTATATTTACGTGGTGATTTAATATTCCCAACGACTTCAGCTTACAGTTCATTATGTCATATTTCAAATTAAATTTGCCTAACTCATTTAATTGCATGATTTCCAACTTCATAAATGACATAAGCTGATTTTGAGAACTGAGTATTTTGAGTTTGTTACGTTATTAGCATAAGGTAACTGCACCAGTAGTGGACACTGTGCCAGTAGTGGACACTTTCAACTTTTAAAGGTAATAATTACCTTATTTTTCAACTAAAACTTGATGTTTTTTTTGTTGAAATAATTTATAATTATTATTTTCTTGTTTATAAACAAAGGTTATAAAGTATTATTTATTTTAAAGGGCTTAAGATTATTTTTATTTGAGACCCACTGAAGTTTGTGATGGAGTAGGTCACCCTTATTGAAATTGATAAGGAGGTGAGTTTGGAATCACTTAATTTAAGTAAGGCTTAAAGATATATAAGTTTATAAACTGTATAAATCTGTAATAACAGAAGGATTTGGGTAACTTTTGCCTGTTCGCAACTGGTACATGCTCTTTTTTAACTGTCCACCACTGGAGCATGTGTATCACTTTATTTTATCGGTTCATACAAGGTTATTTTATGCTGTAAACTACATTTATTGACTAATTTACAAACAAAATTAACAACAATAAAGGTTTAAATACCTGTTGTACCGTCTAGTAATCCATTAGTAGAACTGGCTACAGCTGTTTCGGAGTCAATGCTCCATCTTCAGGCAGACACAAAAACGTAAAACTACATGACACATATATTTATACTCGTTGTGCAGGGCGGATGTGTAACTTGGCCAAGTGTTTTTAAATGTTTCGATGTTTCGTATTATGAACTTTATCATTTTGACGACCCTCACGGGAAATATATGTGTCATGTAGTTTTACGTTTTTGTGTCTGCCTGAAGATGGAGCATTGACTCCGAAACAGCTGTAGCCAGTTCTACTAATGGATTACTAGACGGTACAACAGGTATTTAAACCTTTATTATTGTTATACTTGAGTGATCCGGAAGCCTAAACATGAAAAACAAAATTAAATCAGCTTTCACCTCGATGTATTAAATCCTTTGTAGGTATTCAAATTTACTTTCAATTAAGTGTCAAACTCCTTCCTCTCCTTATACTGTCCACTACTGGTGCGTTTACCTTACTACATTATTAGTTTCAGTACCGATGTTATTTTCTCGCCACCTTGCACAACCCCAGACCACACCGTAAGCATTCAAGATTTCTTGGCAGTGTCAGCCCCAGCGGTGGATACTGTCGATGCCTATCTCTCACGTCCTACCATGATACAATTTCACACGCCGCCACTGCCGCCGCCGCTCGTCGCATCATCAGAGGGCATCGCTCATCGCTCGACGAGCACTCGCGGATACAATAGCTTCACCTGCGCCGCGCCGACACATTGCACAACGCCGTGCGAACCATGCTAATATTGATATTTCACAAGACTACGCAACTCTCCCAGCCTCCCTCGTTGGCGGAGAAAGGAATCTTACGGCGTCTGCTCTGCTTGGTGTGACGTCACGCGGGGGACGTACGCGGGCGAGATGTCGAGAGGGTATGCGGAAGTGAGGATAAAGATTGATCAAAACCATTCACAACCCTGTAAAGGGATCAAACAAAAACTAAAATGAATCCGAATTGCTGTATAACTGGAATTTGTCTAGGTACATTTTGTCAGTTTTAGATCACGAAGAAGAGTCAGCAATAATGCCAAACTTAGATTTTTATTCCCATAAAACTAATGATAAATTTCAAACACCCGATACGCAATTAATATTGGTCGAAAAAGATTCATATTCAAGTCGTTTTAGAGAAAATTATAAGTCGTCACGTTGGTTAGGACGACCAGCAAAGCAACTTGGGAACCAGAGCATCTATGTCGTGGGTTCGAACCTCCGCTATGCTATGCAGAAGTTTTTCAGTTGCCCCATACCGGATCTGTCGAGGCTACATTATGTTGAAATGTTCAAAAATCTGTGTACAGGGGGAAAATTAAGGGGAAATAGTCTGCTAAACCTAAAAAAAGCAATAAAGAATTGTTGGGATGATATCAAAACATAGTCGCAAATATTTTAAACCCCTTTCTAAAGTTTTTGTATATGTATGAGTTTTACAGAACTCTAATATTTAGTTGTAGAAATTACTCATTAAAAGAGATATCCAGACTACTAACGAGCGTATTTAAAAATCAGATAAAACCTTCTATTTTCATTCAGAGGCTTTCATTACAGTCACAACAATAATTTCAGTTCAAACAATAACGAAAAATATTTCAATTAATTTAAACAAAAATACAACAGAAAGTAAGTAAGTTAAATCTGAAATAATTTTCACTCTTAATTAATCGACCAAAAAATCCATTTTGTAGATCATTAACCACAAACCGGCGCGTTTTCCAGTCTGATTGATGCGCATTACGGCACAGTTGCTGTCGCAAGGCAAGGTTGGTTGGCTAGGAGGGCGCACTGCGGCAGAAAACCTCTTCAACTATCAAACAACTGGACCGATTTTAATAAGCCGAGAGACCAACAGACCGAACAACTTTATTTCACGCTACACGAGCCTCGACAAGACAAACACTCCAACTCGACGCTTACGCTCAGGCCCGGATTAACACTTTTTGACGCCCTAGGCCAAAGGTCACAATTACGCCCCCCCCCCCCAAAAAAAGAAAGCAGATTTATGTACTTATTTTAATTCTAAATACTTTGGCTATAGTATATATAACGATTAACGAATGTCATGATTAGCATTTCCGCCAATTTAATCCGTGGACATAATCCTTTTGCATCATTAATACATCATTTTACCACCGTATTAATTTTAGATCTGAAATCAACTATTACATAATGTATTGTATGATATATTGTAATACAGAAATGAATTTAAATTCAGGGCAAAAGGAAGAAGGTCAAGGCAAACCTTACAAGGAAAAGCTGAAGGCAAAGGGACGTTATTTACCGTCAATTAGGGGAATGTTTACCGCTGGTCGGGGGCGCTGTTTACCGCTGATCATAGGTGATATTTATGCGTATTGGGGGCGCTCTTTACCGCAGATCAGAGGTGATATTTATGTGTATTGGGGGCGCTCTTTACAGTCGATCAGGGGGCGCTCTTTACCAGCGGTCGGAGGCTATGTTTACCATCCGTCGGGGGCGTGATTTAACTGTGATCAAGGGTGCTATTTACCGTCAATTAGAGGGCGATGTTTACAGCCAGTCGGGGGTGGTGCTCTTGACCGCTAATCATTGACACTCTTTACGGCATATCAGGGGCTCTCGTCCACGCCGCGAAGGAGCCCCTCGGGACCCGCCAACTTATGGGGTCACCTAGTTCGCCTAAATAGATATTTATTCTTTCTCTGTTGCCAAATATTCTACTTACTCTTATTTTTAAAGAATTTAATTTTTAAAATGTGAAAACCCCAGAATTAAATTATATTTACAGTTAAATATGTTTTGACTGAAACGCAGTAATTATAAAAAAAGGTCCGTTTGACGCCCCCTCCTGGTTGACGCCCTAGGCCATGGCCTAGGTTGGCCTAGTGGATAATCCGGGCTTGCTTACGCTACATCCACTGTAGAATCCGAAGTTATTTGTTTTGTCGTTATGTTGTCACACTACGATAATCAAATTTGATGATAAAAACTCTTATTATTATAATGTTTAAGTATAGTTGTTTAGTAGTGAATTGCTAGGTAGTTGAATAACAGTATTAAGTTTTATTAGTTTTTTGTGTGGTTGCGATACACTTTTGTGTTGAAAATACTACCTATTGAGTTAGGTCGCCATTTCAATAAAGGTATTAAAGGTATATACTTAATTATATAACTAAAGACGACGCCCATAGTAAGTAAACTAAATTATGATTCAAATTGTACACTATGTAACTTTTGCCATACTGCTACGAAAACAGCTCTTTTCAAAGGACTCTCCCACCCGTCAGGGGGCTACAGTATTCATTTTTTGTCTTAATGAAAAAAAATCAGGTTTTGTCAAGATCATCAGCTGTTCGTATTAACAGCACATTGCAAGTGCAGCAGAAACAATCAGCTGATTGTTTTAACATAAACAAAAAACATGGATAGACTTTATAAGAGCAAGTTTTGAGCAGTAAAACAGGGCGATAAATAGATTTTATCAATAGGATATAACGATTTCTTTTTTTCATGAATTGATCAACAGTTTTCATCAGTATTTATATTTACAGCCATTAACATACAGTCAAACATCTAAAATATCTGTTAAACCAAAAAGGCTTTTTATTACAACTAGAAATCCAAACTGTGGAAGAAATCTTTGTTGAAGATAATTTTTGTGACGTACTGTTCGAAATGGGAGAAAGGTCATGCGGCTGTAAAGTGGCATTAGATGTATCGTAGTGTAGGCGTCAGAAAACCAAGTGCAAGTTAACGGTGCGTCCACCTGCCTATGCACTTTCCACCTGTGAGTCATCCGGAGAAATAGACAAGTCCTGGAGAACCAGACCGCGAGCTCATAAGACAATTCACTTGAAACTACCAAAAAGAATTTTACTACTTCTAACGCCTTCATTGGTGCGCATAAAAGTCTGAGTTACAGTCCTCTGCCAAGACGTAGTTATCTTTGTCATTTCGTTTTCAGTTCAAGGGGTCAAGCAATCTTTTACCGTGTGGGTGAGCAAAGCTAAACTCATCTGATGACTTCACTTACACTCTCACCCATGACTCATATGAATATATGGCAAGGACAAGGGATTGAATTACACGTCTTAATGTAGGTAACATTTCAATAAACCGTGGCTAATTTTGTAACAACACCTTGCATTCTTTGCTGTTCGCCATTCCCTTAACCTTCAACATCACACTGGGAGCGGTCACATAGGGGCTGAATTGTGTAAACTAAATACTTGGGTCATTAATCGTATAAAAGGAAAAACCTTTTCGAAGGCTCTTTCAAATTAAGTTTTAGGAAACTGGTTTAATTAACTTAATTATTGCTGTTACGAAACTATATGTTTAAAACACCAAGGAATGGCTAGCATAACAACAGTTGGAAACGTTTCCTAAACAAAAAGAATAATTGAAAATAGGCAGTAACTTTATTTCAAGACAACACACTCAGGTCAATGATTCTATTTTTAACCTATGTCTTTTGTAACAAATTAAGGTAAAACACCAATCCAATGTGTACGACATGCAACAAAAAAAGAGGCTAATAATACTAAATATTGAAGAGTAAATATCATGTATGAAAGTAGTGATTGAATCGAATTTCAGAGTAGAGTACGGCAATTATTTGTTTGATGGCTACTTTTAAATAGCTTAGCTAGGTTACCAATATTTTAGGTAGGCCTAATGGAAAACAACTAAAAGATTTTTTTACATCTCAAAAGATATTCATTATAATGAGATTTCTTGCAATAAATTACGATACTCTTATCTTCATCTGAGTTTTATTCTGTCGCAGCAGCGCATCCCGAGGCCAATATTGGGAAATTTTCAAAAGGGAAGAAACTACCACTAGCCCAATTTCTCTGGGAGGGGTAGTCCTGTGTAAATTTTCCCTTCAGTGCCTTTACAGTACCTACTACAATAACATGTACAATATAGTACTGCAATTAGTTTTTAGCGTGGTCCCGCGAAATCAATTTCAAACCACCCAAGTTTCACAAATCCGCTGAGACCGTGACACACGTCACAAATCTCGATGTCCACCGAATTCAACCTTGTGTTTTCTCCAGGCATTAGGGGACTTTCCCTAGCTTTTTCAACCCCTAAGAACCCCTGGTGATTGACGGACGTACAGTCGGAACGGAAACGTCTCTCCGGACCAGCGCACTCCCCCTGCGGATACTCTTCCTCCCCCCTTGGCCCGCGTGACCGCACAGCGCGACGTGACGTGACGTGACAGCCGTGGCGAGCAATGGAGGAACACCGACAACACTGCTGGAGCGAGGACGAACCGACAAATCACCTTAGGTCAACATGGAAAATGAGTGATCACGGGGAAATGACTATTTGTATTAGTGTTTTTAGTTAAGAAACGAATGGTTTGGCATACGATACGTGGGAGGTTGCCAAATCAGAATGCCACAAAGTGGTAGCTAACATTCTACGACGGAGATTTCACGATTGTTTTGTATTCATTAATGTTGTAAATGTAAGTCAGAAACGGTACATATATAGGTATTAAATAATTACGGTAACATGCAGCTCGCTTTGATTGGCGGATGGTGGCAGGTGGCTGACGCACCTTGCAAAAACCAACTGATGCTTCACAGTGAGGAAGAAGCAGAAGCGTGACGCTCCACGGTTGAAAGCGTTGGTTGGATTTCGCTTTGAATACATAGTAGCCCTCACATGCCTCTCGAACCGAATTACGTACTGTGACTACTACACCACCCCTCTTTTTGACGTGTAAAATCGATTAATTCTCCAAAAACACAATCATCATCAAAGACCGCACTAAAAACTTGTCAGTCTTGATTATTCAAGTGATAAAACAATAAAGGGACAATGGTCGAATTAGGGACAATAAGAAAAGCAACAATGGAGGAGTCAGGAGAGGGCCGGGAGCCGGGAGCCGAGACTGTCGCAGTGCGGGGCGACATTGATCACCACGGGAGAGGGACATTTACATTTTATGACTCTCACATTCTACACACCGTCTGACGCTGACACCGTCGTTTACCTCCACTAGGTCGTGTTTACCTTATAACAACACTCCGGCGACATCCATCCTGGCTTGTTTGGTGGATTGAGGGAATAACATCGATTCGAAAAGAAATACAGTAATTGAGAAAGCACGTTTCACAGTTAGTTGAATTTGGCTTTGTTCTCGAACATAAAGAAAAGGCAGTTTTTCTTAACTTTTCAGATATTTTCATTTATAAAAATAGTTTTCAACTACGGAATGAACGCCACTGTTAATAAACTATCAGTAAACATAAATGAAAAACACATTATAAGGAGTAAAGAAGTTCTCTAATTTCAGCAATATATATGCTCCAGTTTTAACGATCGATATTGGGCAAGAGGCCAGCATAGGCGATTCAAGACGCAGACACAGTATATTGGAATTTAAAACTATGGACTTCAAAAATTACTTGAGGTATAGTTTCGTAATTCATTATCAAACCTATCCGAATATGTAGATAGAAGTAATCCAAGTATTTGTCTATGGCTGATTTTGTCCGAGTTTTTTACATAGCCTAATAATAAAATACCCTTGTCTTGCCTATCTGTATTTATCGAAGAATGTACTTCAAAACAGTTTCCTTACAATGTTAAAAGATTACGATGTCCTAAGGAAGCCGCAACGGAGAGAACTAAGAGTTATATTGTTTACTATATGTTAACTTATCCGTACAACATACTGAAGTTGCACGTTCTTAAAAGCCTACATACATGTAATTGGGGGGGAACGGGAACATTCTTTAGATTACCTAGTTGATAAAAATTAATCCGTAAAAAATTTTTTGTAAACAAGTATTTACTAACGATGATTAATGAAATTAAGAAACATGAGCCTATAATTAAACATTGGAAAGCCAATGGCGTGTTTGATACAAATAGCTTTATTACAATAGGAGAGTAAAACACTTCAACAATGTCAAGTCTGAATACTGTACTACTGTATATCGGCTAACTTATTAGTTAGTCCATAACGTTTTAAGATTCCTTCTGTTTGTTATTAGCACATAATCATTTACCGTAGACTGCTCAATTGATTAACATTATTGTAGTGTAAAACCCAACAAAGGGCTTTGCCACAAAAAAATGGGCTTGACGCCCAATAAAATGTCCGCTCTCCGTCACGTCTGCGCTCTTCCCAACGAGCACAATACGCGCGTCGCACGCGACACAATCGCTCATTACGCGACAATCGACCGCGTCGCGCTCCACCAAGTGTTTGGATCACGTCCGGAAGCTTTTGAGGGAAGTGTCAAAACAACCGAATCAAAACTTGTGCAATAACGAAACGACAATGGGTTTTGAAACGCTAGAGATTCGTGAGCGTTTGTCTGCAGTGATGATGTTGATGGCGGGGGGAGGGAGGACGCTGAATTGTCCGACAATGGGGGCCAATTTAGGGCCGAGTCACGTGACCGAGTGATTGGTGTCCCGCAGGGCCGCGGGCCGGGGCCACTCCTCTTCTTCCTTGCAACACCGCCGTTAGACGGGAACCAGACAACACGGTGTTATGGCAAATAAAAATAAGAACTAGTTTTAAAATTAGTGTAAATGGCAAGAGGCAATTTATTTTACTAACATGCAGTTTTCAAAGCTATCGCATTTCCAACAGAAGTTTTCTCTGGAAGGTCACTAAATTAATACTTGATCTCGATATTAAAGCGAATGTGATATTGCACTAATGTGTGTACACTGTCACGCATGTCTACCGAAAAGACTTAAGAAAAATAACAAGTTAAAATTTACTGGGACTGGGGCAGTATTAAGAGATGCTAGAAACTCTACTAAAGGGTAGGGATCGGAACAATTATCAACACTCAAGAGTTATCAGCATTTTATCCAGTTCGATAGTCGGGATCGTGATAAGATTTGCCTGATTGCTAGTTAACCAGCCACGCACGGCTGCAGCTAATGGGTGAGGTCGACGCTGGCTCATTTGCTTCACTCATTCGCCTCTTACCAATTTCGGTTTAAGTTAAGTGGGTTTTCATGGAGAATCTGCCAATCAAGAATTCTTCAGGGACAGACTATAAAACACGATGCACAAAAACCTGTTGCAAGTCATTCGCTAAATACATGTGTGACATCATAAAAATCACACAGTTCTGAGGTTCATAGAAAATATACGTGCATGTGTACATAGGCAAGATATTGTCAAACGATTGTACGTTAACCTTTTGAAATCCGTCTTCAGTGTTAATCTTTTAGGCTTGTCGCACACTACGGCAGACCAGCTCAGACCGCTCAGACCAGACCGCTCAGATCCGGCAGTTTTCCCACACACTACGTCCGGTCAGTCCGCTCAGCTCAGGCGTTTTTTGAGCGCCAACCTCAGTCAGTAGTCAACAGACAGCGGCATTGGCTGCATGTATACTTTGTGTATCCTTGTTCAGTGCGATTAGTGCGATTGTGTGATGGGTTCTAGTAGTAGTGATGAAGAAACTGCTATAGTAGCATTAGCACTTGCTGCGGAAGAGGACGAGAAGGCCCAAAAAACCAGGAGGAAATTTTGGGTGCACAGTATTAATGTCGCACGGGATAGTGAGGGAGAGTATCATACTCTTTTCCCAAGATTAAAAAATGACAACGTAAGATTCTTTAGATATTTTCGTATGAGTTACGAAAAGTTTTTGAAGCTGCTACATATATTGACACTGGTTCACTGGCCGCGGGCCGGCGTCTCGTTCCGGCAGCTCCGGCAAAAATCGCTCGCTGACCGAAAAGTGCCGGAGACGGTCTGAGCGGACTGAGCGGAGCGGTCTTACCTGACGTAGTGTGCGGCTCTACATTTGAATACATGGCTTCCGAATTTTGCCGGAACGGTCTGGTCTGAGCGGTCTGAGCTGGTCTGCCGTAGTGTGCGACAAGCCTTATTCAGAACTCTAATATTCTATACGACTTTCTTTCATTTTTCCAAATGTCTAAACGATATCCCAACTCCTATAGGATCCCCGGTGACAGCCCATGCTACTGACATTTATCACAACCCGCAGTTTGTCATCCGGAGGTCCATTTGCTATCTGCCATCTGCTGCCCGCGGGCTCCCACGCCACCGGACAAGGAACGGCGGACCCAGGCCGGGTGTTATTGACAGAAGAAATGGGTCGCGGAATGGTCCGCGTCCCGTTAGTTCTCGCCCGCGCCGCCCGTCCCTGTCCTGCCGTCCCGGCGGTGTCGTCGTGCTCGGCTGGAGAGAGGAATTAACGGATCAACGATGGTTCCAGTGTTGCCACAAATCATCAGTTTCATTGGCACGGAAATAACCTCTTTGGCCAATCTTGACTTCACTGATTGCTCTGATTGAACGATAATACTTTGGCAAATACATTAACTATGGTTTAAGCTTTATTTTAAATCACTAAATCACTATTTTATGAGACAGGGATCTCACATAGTGGGTATTTTAACCTGAATATGAATTACAGATGAGTGTGGGATGATTGTGGCGCGATCTTGTAGTCTTGTTACTGTTAACTGTAAGATTTTCCGTCACTTATATACTGTATTGCGATTTTTTACATATCGATCGTGCTATGTGAAGGCGTGCCAGATTAAGTACAAAAAATAATCATAAGAAAACACCTTTTAGGAACTACTTTTCTGAAAGAGCTCAATAACATCTACAATGGGGAAATTTATAAACCAGAGAAAAATTCAGAGTAATCAGAGTCATTTCTTGTGTCTCCTCTTAGCGCAGTGACGATGGCAGAACATTGAGTTACAGAGCAAAAAGGCTTTTCAAACAATTTAAAGATAGTAGAGTTTACGTCTGACGCAAGGGAAAAACTTCCACATTAAACACCTGCGATTTTAGACATACCAGTTAGCTATTTCATAATTCACATCGTGGATTCTCGACAGTCATATGACCAAATTTTCCAGATTCTAACACGTTTTAGTGTCCGTTGACACGAAACTGAGGGCATTATCCTCTGGTGCTCGGACCGTGCCGAATTGATAATGCTGTCCTGTGTACCAACCTCTACAATACCGACGGTTGCACGGTACCGACGAATTCTGCTTAGTACAATACCGACTCCATTGCACGGTACCGGCGAATCCTGCTTAAACCTTGCTGATTGGAACATTCGGTCAATGGGGAACAATGCGGCGGGGATTCGCTCTTCACGGCGCATCCGGAGGTCGAGGAGAAGTTAATGTGCATTCGTCTCACCCGCACTTTCTACCCTTCATACATCAATGGGGGAAAGCAAAAGACAAAACTATTGGGAAACACCGTGGACTGTTTTTAACTTATTACAACAGGACTGGCGAAGAGAGAAACTAACAGATTGCTGCGGCTTGTAAATCAAGATGAAGAATTAATTCAAGCAACAAGACAAATAGAAATACCCAAATAAACATTGACGATGTAAAGAAATCTGTGTGAACTGACAAAATATAACTCTGAATGAACGTCAATACAATTTTGAGCGATTTTTTAATACGTTTAAATAGAGAGGTTCCATTTTTGTAATGCTTTTTTGATGTAGGCTACTGTAAGCATGAAAGGATGGATATTCCTTTATCGTCTAAATCCCAATAAACGGAATTCCTTACATAAAACGTACAAGATCCTTGATAATAAGAAAGATAAATAGTCTTAGATCAAACAAATCACGTTACTTGATCAATAAAATAAAAACTTCAACAATGTCATACTTCCAGCTAAAAAGAGAAAGAAGTTTTACAACTCTCTAGACTATAAATTCTCCAAAAACAAAACATTAGCGATCCAAGAATCTGGAGAATCGAAGATAAATCTGAGCCTCTGGCAAGAGTCCGAGACGGGGCGCGGATAACAACGAGAATAGAGAATGGATGCATTGTAGTGGCAAAACGAGAACAATGTGCAGTGTTTCCAGGCTCCAAGGATAGACGGATAACCGCATCTACACTACACGTCGGTCAGCGGACTTGAGGAGGGCCGGGGCCGGGGTCTGGGAGACAGACACGGGAAAAGGGAAAAGATAAGTTGCGTAAACATGACAACAATGAGTTAAAATGACCTTTGGATCGGCCCTCTCGCTGATTACGATCATTGAATGGTTCTGGTGTGAAATACAAAATCAATCCTTTCAACGTAACGGACCTCGGTTTAAAAATAAACTTATTATTAACAATGGTAACACAATATTTGCAATTAATTCTTAAAGAGTATTCAACGATATCATTGACCGAATATAGTGGAGCACTAAAGGTGTATTATAGCCTATCTGAAGGTTTTACAAAAAGTTCCGATGCAATCGGACGTGAAGTGGGTTCCGACACCGGGAAGTATCTCATTAATTCAAGTGGTAACCTTATTCCATCGTTACACTTATTTGAGTAGTCCTAAAGAGAGGAATTCTTAGTCTTAATTTAGCGAAGGGTAAATAGTTAAGTGTTGTGAAAATTAACAATGAGAAGATTTGTATGCTTAAAAGTAAGACTTTTTGAAAGCGCTTAAAAATAAGGTACCCGAAATCAAGTGTAATTTAAATCTCGTTGAATGCAATTATGAAAGGATAAGTTTTAGAATTGTTGTACACCAATTACAATTAAATGTTGGCACTCTTGGTGGTCCTGTAATCCCCTTTCTCCCCAATTTTCTAATCAGCACAGCGATCGTTATGTAATTAATTACTGTATCAATCCTTGCATGTCGTAGGTAAGTGTTTCAGCTGATAAGAATATTTTTACTATGTGATTTTAAGCAAACAAAAACAAATATCTGACGGTATAATGCTTGGCAGCCTTCCCAGCGGCCATGGGATTGATTGGATCCGTCTTATTGGTTCTTATTACAGCAGTACGAGTAAGCCAAAAACATTAAAATATCTATAAAAATGATCGGCTGGTTTGTAATTAATTGTTCGCTTAAATTAGTGGGAGGGGCGTAAATGTATTTCTGTACCAAATTAACTACTACAATGTATTTCAACGACCTCTTTTCTGACTGTCTCTAGAGCTTTAGTTACCGGACTCAAGTAAATGACAAGATTTCTTTCACGTCGATACAACAAAACCCTACATAGCAAAATTTAATTATTACACTTTTAATAGTTGAACCACATACTATAGAGATGGATTTACAAAAAAAAAAAATTAACATGTGAAATGGACGAAAGCTACTAAATACTGTTCCAACAATTATTCAGCCAGCACAAGACACAACGATGACCTTGATCCCGGCCCAAACAGCCGAATCGGCACGGTAGGTCATCAGGTTACGGAAGGAACGAAGAAGAGTACCAGTTCGCCCACGGATCGGACGTCCCGCGCCGCTCCCGCCAAACCCGTCGTGCGAGTTGCAACAGCTGATCGTCGCTTTATTAAATTCAAATTACAGCTGTTGGTAGCCTCAGCCTGGCGCGATCGACCCTCGCCTCGCCGCGTCCCGCCCCCGGCCGCGGGCGGTGCGGCCCTCTCGACTGGATTCTCTCACTCTTCGCGACGACGAGATGTAAAACTCTGGAGAATAAAATGTTCTCAATAGTTTCTACACACAACTATTTAACTTATCTTTGAGACGATTTGGTAAAACAATGGAGAAGGGCGTTTGCACGGTAATTTCTATGGTGTATTACACACCATTTTCAAATTAGTGTGGTCGATGAGAAATTCTAGAGTGATACCTCAGGAGTTTTATCATATTCCTTTTCTTTTCAAATTGACCGTCACTACCAGTTCATATTATACAAATCGTTCATAAAAGTGGAATTCGTACACCCTGTTTGCATTAAAATGAGTGATTGAACCTAAGTGATTGGACGTAAGCATAAAGGAAATTATTATTGGGGCGTCTTACACGTTTTAAGTTTCACTCATGATATACGTCAATATTGACGTATATCAAATAGAAAGGCCATATTCGATCCACCACCACTTCTGAGACAAAGCTACGTTGCGCCCTCCATAACGAAACAGACTTTATAATTCCCTTTATTGTCATTTTTTTAGTAATCTAATATTGTTAGGTCTTGTCAGTTTAGGTCTTGATAGGTTAGTCTATTATTGCAGGGGTTAGCTCTGGATGGGTTTCATCCAATTATTCTACAAGCACGATTCACTATTCTCTATCCAAATAGCTCTGACACAGAACTAAGATAGAAAGTCTCCAGAAGAAGCGCAAAACCTCTATTGGTATAGCATCGAGGATGACCTAGAGACTAGAGAGAATCTTATTGTTCTAGAAACACGCCATCGATTCGCTTTCGCGCTGTTCCGATGTGATGAGGGGTTTTCGCAAATCCCGGATCGAAAAGCGCGCCATTACCGGGGGAAGAGTCTCCCATACAGGACGGTAGAAAGTGGGGACACTTCAGTCCTCACTTACCGATTTGCGGGGATCGGCGGCGCCGGCCGAGATCTGTAAATGCCGAATCGGCCGATCGCGATCGATGGGAAACGCGGGAAATCGTCTGCTGGTTTTGTTTGGACTCTAGCCAATGGGTTTCCAATGATGAATGGGAATGCAGTTGTGAAATTTGTAGAAACTAATACACACCGAATACAGAATGAGTGAAGAAAGAATAATACAAATATCAACAAACACTGATGTTTTATTGACCAATCACAACAATTTTGTAGGAAACTAATCAAATACAGAGGCAGCTATGTATTGCCCTAAAAACTATGTACAAGTAGGCGAGATGTGTGAAAACATTTGGCTGAATAAACGGTCCATTTTTAATTCCTTACTTCGGGAGCATGTGAACAAAAATGAGATCTAATTAAAAATTAGATAGAAGGTAAGTGCCATTTAAACCATACAATTTATCACTTTTAGGGCCGCTTTCCCCAACCTAGTTTAAACCAAAACTCAAGATTAAACCAGATGTTGCCATATGATTTAACATTGACAATTTTCTGGATTAGTTTAAACTGAGTTGGGGAAAGCGGCCCATAGAGTAAATAAATGAAATCAACAAAAATACAAACAAAATATAGTTCCCCCGATTCGGGTTGTGTATTCCGACTGTTCTCTCATGCGCCACCTTTCCCACGCGGCGACGCCGGAAACCTTAGAAAGACAAGGAGGCGGTTCCGGTGTCACGTATAACGGACTTATATCTAGATCTGAGACACTGAGACACAGTTGTGTGGGCTTGTAGTAACGCGATACTTGTCCGATGCACCCAAGAGGGAATTAGGTTGAAAAAGATAGGCGATGATGAAGCTCTTGTAGGTCGTCTGGAAACTATGGAAGGTATTTGAATACCCAGTTCAAATTGACACACTGTCATGATGAATGATTTTCCGAAATACAGCTTACTGACTGTTTAAAGTGGGTTTAATTGTAATATCTTACTTATTATATGTAAAAGTCCTTTAACAATCATTGATTTATAATTTGCAGCAAAAATAAAGTCATTTATGAGAACCGCATTTAAAATCTTGATTAAATCACAAATCATTACGTTTGTTTGAACATCCGTAAATGATAAAACATCGAAGAGCTTTTGAGGGTCAAGATGATAACACTTACCAGAGACATTTACTGACCTTACCGCCTCAAACCACCTGCCACTGCTGTCGACCTCAGAGAAGATTGCGTCCCCGAGTTAAGCGTTCCAAACCAATAACAGTCCGCGTTTCCCCGTTCCAAGATTATTTCCATTTACGACAGCAGGACCGGCGGAGTGGTCCGTTCTTGTGTTGCAACGTCGCCTATCACGATAGTCGGTCGTGTGACGAGGTCGTGATAGGGTACCGGCGGCGGCGGGCCGAGTCCGCATACGGTCGACGTCGACACACAGACGATAATTAGGGGGAATGAATACGCTGGACCGTAGCGGGTGAAATAATAAGTGGGCGCTCCACTTGGGGACAACACCAGAAAAGGGGGCGATATACACGTTCTTAGACTATACGATGGACTATACTACCCCCTCCCATTGCAAAACAAAGGGAGGAGATTTCCAGGCCGAGGTAGGCCAAACGCATACTATATAAATTGATGTCCAGGAGTTTTTATCTAATCTCGCTTTCGTCAACTCAAACCGTGTATTACCGGATATGGAAAAATATCATGACGAATAAACCACCAGCAAAAGTACGACGACCAATTTTTCGTATATTCCTCACTGTCACAAACTGTACATATCTCATATCGATAACGCAAAGGCCTACACGAAGAATCGCAGTGAAAAAAAATAGTAAAATACTCCCAGTCCCAACACCTTTGTTTGGAAATACGAACCTCAGTGATCGGCGTTTGTCGACAAAAAAAGTAGTTGATTGCTTGTACACACATTTTTTTAATAAATATCGGCAGAATTTTTAGAGCACCGTTTATTTGTAGATGGCATGTGCATTCAAATGGTTATTTTTCGGAGGATTTGTAGCGACACCGGAATTTTTGATAATGTGTTAAACAATCGTAGTTATAATATATCAAACTTTTCCAGACAACCGATCGTCCTCATGCAATACCCAGTCGATGTAACACCCTTCTGCTTATGATGGATCATCGTTCACACAATATTCCTCTCCAATCGCTCGGTGCTGGTTGTAGCTCGTGTCTGCAGCCTGGTGTAGGACTCTTGAACTCTCTTCGCGTCACGTTAGCTTGCGCAACCCACACAAACAACCTGCAGACTCCCCGTCCCCAGGCAGCCTTCGTCGACCGCTACATTGGGTTCGTTTACACCGTTTTAAACCGAACACAGTTACACATAAGGCAATGGTTAACATTTCTGCTAGGTTGCATAGAAAATGACGGTCTAAATTGCAAGGCTGTATGGAGAACGCCGTTCTGACTGATTTGCAAGGTCACTTCGAGGTTTTGGTACTCATTAGACGTTCATCCTTTTAAGATGTTGTTCAAAGGCACTATAATTGAATGTTATTTCCTATGAGGATATTGGTTTCCGATAATAGGATATAAATTGGAACGCTGCCTTGGCCATAGACCCACGACATATTAAAGGTATAAACAAATAAACACCCCAACCGCAGTAGACCGGCGTACTCAGCGAACTTCCAAAGGAATTTGATAACTTACATATTTTTTTCCCATACACACCATAGGAATGAGTGTGTAGGTTTACTGCCATGGGATGTTGTTAAAAAAGATAGTTGTTAGGAAATGTAATGGTTAGATAAGGTAAAAATCAAATTGTATCAATATTCGGCACTTTTTCATTTTCCCCATAAATCTCATGTGGGTGAATACCGTATGTAGGTTTGCCGCCATAAGGGTGTCGTAGGGAAATATCAGTTAAACCCCACCTAGTGAACTTGCATTTCAAATTTTGCCAAGTTATATCAATATATAAGCTAGATATAATGGTTTTGTTGATTTCACATCAGATTAACATGGGAAACCTATATTTGGCTTTCCTCCATAATCTGTTAAGCCAAGTTAAAAATTCAAAATACTAATTTGTTTATTTTAAGTTCTTTTAAATGGTTGTAGCTGGTGTTTTTGAATTTTGAAAATTGATGTTTAAAAGTGCCAAAAACCCATTTTTGACCCCTTTGAGACCCCATAAAACCCAGTTTCTATAACTCGATCATACTGGTTCGCGAACTCATGAAAATAGGCCTGGTCTTACCCTTCCACACCGAATATCATAAAAATCGGAGGTCCGCTTCTATAGTTTTCAGTGGGCCTACACACACACATAATTAAATATATACGTATATATGAAAATGAACGAATGGTGTTTTGGGGACCTCAAAATGAAAAAAGCAACATGGTCCCGGGCTTAGGTCTTACCATGGCTACTTCCGTAAAAACATATTCCCTATGGGGAAATTCGCTAAAAGACAGACAGTAAGTCCCTAACAGGATAAAACTTCCACTAAAACGTGGCTAATGCAATTATGATTATCATTCTGGGTTTTCCAGCTTCGAAATTTGTCAGTAGAGTGATGAAAAACCAGTGATCTGTGAAGGTCAAGATGATAACAAGAGACATTTCCTGACCTCACCGCCCCAAACCATCTGCTACAGCTGTCGACCTCAGTGAAGATTACGCATTTCCTCTGATAGGGAATAAGCTGGTTTCACTCTAGAATCTCAACACTATAACTGTAATTGAACGGTTGATACTGTCATCTAATTCTGTGGCTAGTAAAACCCCGCTGTAAAATGGTTTCGGAATCAATGATTCCACGATCCCCAGGTTGCCTCGTGCAGTGTGAAGCAGCAGTGTCGGTGTGAACGTGACGGGGAAATGCGATGGTTATAACCGGTGACGCAACCCGCCGTATGCGACCGTGTCCGTGGATCCGACACGCGGCGTTATCCACGGTCTCTTCCCCAGGCCCGGATTAACACTTTTTGACGCCCTAGGCCAAAGGTCACAATTACGCCCCCCCCCCCCCCAAAAAAAAAGAAAGCAGATTTATGTACTTATTTTAATTCTAAATACTTTGGCTATAGTATATATAAAAATTAACGAATGTCATGATTAGCATTTCCGCCAATTTAATCCGTGGACATAATCCTTTTGCATCATTAATACATCATTTTACCACCGTATTAATTTTAGATCTGAAATCAACTATTACATAATGTATTGTATGATATATTGTAATACAGAAATGAATTTAAATTCAGGGCAAAAGGAAGAAGGTCAAGGCAAACCTTACAAGGAAAAGCTGAAGGCAAAGGGACGTTATTTACCGTCAATTAGGGGAATGTTTACCGCTGGTCGGGGGCGCTGTTTACCGCTGATCATAGGTGATATTTATGCGTATTGGGGGCGCTCTTTACCGCAGATCAGAGGTGATATTTATGTGTATTGGGGGCGCTCTTTACAGTCGATCAGGGGGCGCTCTTTACCAGCGGTCGGAGGCTATGTTTACCATCCGTCGGGGGCGTGATTTAACTGTGATCAAGGGTGCTATTTACCGTCAATTAGAGGGCGATGTTTACAGCCAGTCGGGGGTGGTGCTCTTGACCGCTAATCATTGACACTCTTTACGGCATATCAGGGGCTCTCGTCCACGCCGCGAAGGAGCCCCTCGGGACCCGCCAACTTATGGGGTCACCTAGTTCGCCTAAATAGATATTTATTCTTTCTCTGTTGCCAAATATTCTACTTACTCTTATTTTTAAAGAATTTAATTTTTAAAATGTGAAAACCCCAGAATTAAATTATATTTACAGTTAAATATGTTTTGACTGAAACGCAGTAATTATAAAAAAAGGTCCGTTTGACGCCCCCTCCTGGTTGACGCCCTAGGCCATGGCCTAGGTTGGCCTAGTGGATAATCCGGGCTTGCTCTTCCCACCGCGAATATGGCTGGGTTGATGCTGGTTGGTGGCTAAAACGTGCCATCTAACACCATGATCCAGCAAGCACTAACTGAGATAAATTACGGTATATAAACGATGGAGTAAACTATCTGTAATCACGGAGATCAGAGGTAACAGTGCAACAAATTTATTTCACTAAACAATCGTATAGATTTCGTGCAGATTTAATACGAAACCTGTCGGATAAATTACTACAAAAAGAAAACCAACTACCTTTCGAAAGAGATGTTTTATAAATTTTCTCTAAGCTTTCCGAGGTATCTTCGATTATGCTTAAAGATTTTCGTGGATTATGAAAAAATCATTTGTTTTCACCATAAACACGTGCCTTCTTTAATATGAAGTGTAGCATGCAGTTATCGTTAGTTAAATTCCATTAAATAGAGTTGGTCAAGCACGTTTACAATAGACTTATAATTTTTGTTATAACCAAGTTCTTTGTTTTTTCCAATTTTGAATGGTATTCTTGTTTATCCCGGAGTGATTCATCAATGTTTAAAGAGTAAACGGCTCATCAATGTTTTTCACAACAGCTCTAAAAAGCATCTCCAGATAACGATAGATGCCATTAACAGCAAAGGGTGGATAACTAATTGGTCGCTCTTTAGCAATGTAAATTACAACGTTCCCGCAATCTCTGCCGAGGAGCGATCCCTCAGTCATCACTTATCTTCCCCGATATGAGATCATATCGCCAATTAGAACAGCGTTCGGTGGATCAAGGAGTATAATTCAAGTGGAAAACATCCACAACGGTTAGTTCTCCTTGCTAATTACATATTATTATACACCATCATGCATGCGACTACCGATAATAAAGATGTAGCTGACTAAAATCAAATATAAACTTGGACGGCATATTAAATTAGCGACTGCTTTTAGTAAGTAAGCGACCGCGCACCGCAGAGAAATGCTGATTCCAAGGATTTTCTCGCGCTAGAATACTTCCTCATGCCAATGGATTAACCAGAGGTCGCCTTCTCTCAGGGTTGACCCTTATGACTTTCAAAGTGAAAATAGAATTACTGTGTCTTACAGCAGAAATGATGTTTCTGAATTCTTATCCCAGGGATTCCTGCACTGTAAAAAGGTCGAGGTATAGTGGAAAAGTGACGAACTAAAACATTTAATGTTTGTAGTTTTTTACTACATTTAATGATTATAGTTTGTTAAGAGTGAGAAAAGGCAAGGAGTATTTTGAAAATGCCCTCCCTTGTCGTTCTCAAGCTTTCAGCTATAGTATGAATCTTTCGCTTGACTCCTTAGGATTTGGATTTTTAAAAATCAAATTTAAGGTCAGGTTATTCTGATTACAGAAATGCGAAGGATGAAGTTTCTTTTAAAGATTTCAATTAATTTGATACAAAGATAATCAATTCGCGTGGTTTGTCATGTTGTGATAAACTGATAAACTAGGCAAGTGAATTTCAACAACGCAGTCAAAAACCTTTCCACCAGTTAATATTTCCCCCTGACATTTTATGTGTCACTTTTCAGAACTGATTGCCGGTTCGCTCACAAGAAACCCAACAATTTTGTCGAATACCGGGGACAGAATGACTTGGTATAAGCAAGGCCGCCTCTACGCGCCAAGGACGGGCCATGAGTGCGTCGAAAGACAGTTAAACCGCAGCCAAATTGTAGGAGCTCGGTTGTAGATTACCTGACTTTCACTTACACCGTCGTTTTTGTCTTCACCCCACAAAGCACGATGCTCAGATCCGCGTTTCTTTTCCAACATCCAGGAGCATTTTTCCGCAGCTTTGATTACTGGCGTGACAACCGCTTCTGTGTTCGCCAACCTCAGCTTCGTTAGGTAAAGAGAGGCCAATTAAAGTAAAACACTCCGGTTTTTGTATAACTGTACTCAGTTTCACCTAGACAAACAGCAGTTCTTTTTTAACTGCCAAATGATCTTGAAAAGATTTCCATAATACAAACATGATTCATGTAGTCCTCGTTGTAATTTTTTGTATGATGAACTATGGTAGGGTACATATTGAAAATGATCATGGTATTCGAGATTTAAACCGAATGTGCTACCAACAGAAGATAATAGAGAGATCAAGCCAGGAATATCGAAGCAAACATCTTGGTACAGAACGCTACAACAGTTAGGGTTAATTCTTTTAAACGATGACGATGATTCCAGTCGAATCATTATCTCGTTCACTTATGATTAGTGTTTTTTAACGATTCATTGGCAACCGTTACACCAAATCATCTAACTAAATTTTACACAACACGACGAAATTGGTTATGTAAAAGAGGTTCAGTAACAATATATCTTATGAATGGACCCCAAAATTGCAACTAGGATTGGATGCTGGCAGACCATTTTGTCTGAAGCTACATCCCAGCAACATATTCATGAAAAAATAATGTCATAGCTTAGACTACCTGTACGGTATACGGTACATTAGTTAAAGGATTAGATTATGATTAAATCTAGGTTCTGTAATAGTTTCTCTCTCTCCACATCCTACTAAAATGACTTGTCATTGTCAGGAATTTATAGAATAATCTATATAACTTACGAAATGTATTCAGAAACCGAAACCTTGACTTAGAAAATGCGAAAAAAACAGAAAAGAATTTACTGTACTATGCACTATACCGTAATTTAGAACCAAATGGGAGGGGGTGTTGCGAGTTTGTAATTCCAAAACTTGCGACCGCGTAGCAATAATTTACAGCATTACATCACTTCCTTTTGTGTTATTGTGTGGCTTTATGGGAGAGCGGTTTCGGCAGTATGAATTATAGAGACACGCCGTGAAATCCAATTTGGTTGTGTCTACGCAATTTATAATTTAAATTAATAGCAATTAATTTATGGAGTTAGAAGATTGACTATGGTTAAATTCCATAGATTAATTGAAAATTAATTGAAAAATTATTTACTGTCTTAAACTCCCTGAATAAAAAAATCTGATCAATGACAATTAGGTTATTTAGGTTAACTGAGATTTTGGTTAACTAATAATGAGATTACCAAGTCAATTAGTTTTGAAACATTCATTAACTTGTGTGAGACAATCTAGGTTGTGCCGGACAAAAATATATAGGAAATTGGTAGTCATGCAACAATTTAAAAGAAAGATAAACACGATTCAATCCCCCAAAAATGTAAATGAAAAAAATTATCACCTCCGAAAATTGACAAACCCGAATAAAAATTAGATAGTTAGCGTCAAGAATTAACGAAAACCAGAATCAAAACATATTTTAGTAGTTGTAACGAAGCATCTCCGTTTGTCTGCGGTGAACATGAGTTGCGGAATGCGATGCAGATGAGAGAGGAGAGGAGAAGAAACGACCTTGAGACCCGCTGGAGGACACGAGATAAAGCTGCAACCTGCCGACTGATAAACTATACCTGGCCGAGCCGCCGACCGATCTAACAAAACAAACTGGGGACACAGGCTAGACGCAATAAATGACAGAGCAAACCTGAAAAATATCATTTGGCAGTGATCGCTTTCATTGCCCATTGCACAATCGGACTAAGGACGGGGTATGGGAAAAGTAGTCTGCATGTCAAAGATTTTTTTATCAAAATGTTCATCAGTGTGGATCAATATTAATATCAATATATTATATCAATATAATATGATGGGGATGATGCGTAGGAATAATCAGTTCAACGGTCAAATTTTGCGCCAAACCTGGAAAAATACATCATTATATCCAACTAGTATGTTTAAGCAACAACTAGGATTAAGTGAACAAAGAAGCGTGCATAATAGGTTGAATGCGTTGATCAATCGTTGGCGTAGGAAGCGTGGATGGTAAAACGAATGCATTATGTCGTTCTTCGTTGGCTCAGACCACCAGTTAATTCTGCATTCAGGTTCACCCAATACTACAACATGACCAGAGCCAGTTGCTCAACTTTTAACTTCCACTAAAAAATTAGATTTTCGTCTTGTGATCGATATTTTTAACTTCTCAACACCTCCATCACAAGGATTAACATATCTGCAGAAATGTCAGTGATTTATTGAATTATTCAACTTTCAACTCGTCCGAATGTCCAAGGTACCTCCACAGAAGCCGGAAGACCTGTGAGGCCAAGGACATTGCCAAAACGTGAGATAATCTGCCCAGGAAACATATAAACTTTTTCTCTGATCAAAAGCTAAATAAAGGGAGTAATCAAAAGCTAATGTTTAGCGCTTGCAAACCACGAAATTTTGACGAGGTGAGTAATGCAATCATCAAAAAATGTTTGTCATCACTGCAGAGATGTTAGTTCACGTTACTGAGACTGAGGTGTTGGAAAGAGACTCGAGTCCTTCATTTGAAATGATGAATATCACCTTGACGACATTATTTTACACAAATAACTGATAAGGTGGTGGTGGGCTTTGTTTTATTCAAATGGAAAATAATGGGCGTTGACTTTTCAAAAATAACCCTATGGCCTACAATCATTTATAAATTGGCTTAGTATTATTTCATTAAAAAACCATCCACCTCACATACGTGTCATCCTGTGCCACGCCCTTCATTATTTTAAGTGCCGTAAAGGTCTGTTCTGGTCCCCCTTCGTAACATTGTCTTAATTTCTATGTTTAGCATAGCAATTATGTCTAATTTCCAGGCGCCACCCCGCCCCTGAGAGCCAGATCTAATCACCAGCCAACAGCAACAGTTGAGCTGTTGTCCGAGACCTTGGCGACACCGCCGCCTTGACCGCCGCAAGCCGCAGAAAGGTATCGGTTACAGCCCTGGTTGCGGCACTGGTACTTGTCGAACTACGCGGTCCGGCCATAATTTTTAGAGTCTATGACTTACGTAAAAATGGCGCTGATAAACAAAAACGTTATCTAACACGATAAACACATTAAAGAGTGTTGGAACATACCCCTTAAAAGCTGCGTAAAAATAACCTCCGACGACACTGCTTTAATTTTTTACGCAAGTTTTCACGCACCGACATGAAATTACATGAAAATTGTTGGAGAAAAAGTAATATGGGTAGCTAGAAATAACGAATTAAAACCCTGAAACCAGCATCCGTTAGTTCGTATTGAAATAATAATTGTCTTAAGGTGATTATCAACCGTGCATGCACTATATACGCCTGAGAGTAATTCCAACCGTGTCTTGGAACGTATAAATCAACTTGGAATTTCCTTAGCACGTTAAAAACACATTGGTACGGAATTACCAAATACAGAATACACTCACACCCCCAGAAACCCTACCAGTGACATTTTGTCTTCGTTTTCGTCTTACAATATTGCAAAACCGTGCAAAAAATGTAATAGGCCCTACTATAGAATGAAATTGGAACCTTAATTGCCACTCTAATTCCTGGTGGCCGGTATTGCAACAAGTTGCACACACGGTTGAGCGAGTTTCGCCGATCTACGTAATAATCGCTCCGTTGCCAAACCCTGTTTTCGTCGCCGGTAGGTCAAGAGACCAGGCCCAGGCCGCGCGCGTGTGGGTGGGTCGCCGGTCCGTGACTCAGGCCTTGATCCCCGTCCGGCTCCTTCCCGTTACTTCTGGCCCGGGTCCCGCCGCCGCCGCCGGGTTCCAGATTTCGCCGATCGCCCGTGTCACGGACGATCGCGGCCAAGGCTCACTTTGTGAAAAAAAAGAACCAAGACAGGGTGTAATGAAAATGAATAATTTGAAATTTCAGTGAACATGGGTGAACTACCCTCTTACATAATTGTGTATTCATGAGCAATTATAAACTTAGGAACACCATAAAGAAGTGGCGGAGCCTCCATCGAGCTGTGGTCGACTTGTAGTTAAAAAACTAAAATTATACACGAGATTTTCCATATAAAAAGTACCAACATAGAATCTCAGGAATTAAACCTAATCCATTGGTGGTATTTTACAAAAAAAGTGTTCATAAAACTATTTAAAAATTGATATCATTGTTATTTATTTAAACAATTCAGCACTCAACACACATTGTCAAGTCCTTTTTGATAAAACAACAGAGAAAGGAATCTACAATCTTTCTCTACTTTAAGCACTTGTTTAAAAATTTAAACTGTAAGACAGCCTACCTTTTTTTAAAATGGTGGATTAAAAGCTAGGCTATTTTAACCAAGTATGAAAGTATTAAATTTCTTTCAATGCAAACCATTCTGTATTTCAGAACATTAGTTTTATAGGAAGATACTTTTTGCACAATTACTTTCCTTATGAACAAGAATAATATCTGTAGAACTTTTTTTAACCTACAGTTTAAAAAACATAGAGTTACATAATGATTGTTCCTAATTTGATAAACTAAAAAACCAAGGTAAATAAAGTTACAAAGTTCTTGGTTTGGCATAACTAAAGAAAACAAGTTTTATTACTTGCACACAGACAAAAATTAATGAAGATAAGTTAATAAATGACAATAGGGTTAGGGCCTAAAAAATTAACTTAACTTTGTTATCTCATTAAAATTTGTAAGGGAACCAATGAAAAGAATGTGTACATGGGTTGGTGATTTCATTACTTCTGACCTATGTATGTGCGACAGCACCCGGAACTACAATACCATTCTGGCAATCATTATCATTCCTAAGCTGCAATTAATTATAAATTTATTGACTTACAGGCCAGGGTTTAAGCAAGAAACTCTAGACTTTACAGCAGTGTTTTGATCACATGGGCTTTTCCAAGACTGTGCCACTGTTACATGGCTATTCTAGTAACAGGATACACAATGACAAGTTACAAGACAAAAATCAAAGCTGATTTTGATATAAGGAAGACAATATTAAACACATCAGTGAATGCATTAATAATTTAAAATAGCTTGAAGGTAGACTGAAGCTTTAAAGCTGTTTTATTGCTTATTCACAAACGGTACGCTGACAAATTATTAATACTTTTCAATCCTAAAATTATTCAATCCTGTCCTATACAACAGTTAGTCATTATCCTTGTGTGTCTAAGGGATGATTAAACATTTATTGAACTTTTTAAGCAATCTTGGTTCAAATACTGGCAAAGTGCTAGTCTCACGTACTTTCTTATCAACACTCTGAACATGAATAGCGTGAACCTAACGCAACTTTTATCTTATTAGTATAATTGAATTTAAATACTTTATTTCTAATTTAACAAAACACACAAACATGAGACCACGGCTCAAACAATAGAGTAGTCACACAGCATTAAAGGCTACTTTTTTACTTTCTCCCCCTATACCATAGTAGCCTATATGGAGAAAGTATTGTTTTCGTCAAAATTTTCGAATTTGAGTTGTTGGTGGATTTATCCATTTTGGTTCCCCCTGAGTCCAAAAAAGTGGTTTTCGGAGTGATGTCTGTGTGTGTGTGTGTGTGTGTGTGTGTGTGTGTGTGTGTGTGTGTGTGTGTCAGGATGTATACAGAGCTAGAGAATGCCCCATTGGTCCGATTTTGGTGAAATTTGGTACGTAGGTCCAAACCCACAATAATTCCAGGCTTTTTTTTGTTTTTTTGAATTTTTGATTTTTAAGGGTAGTTTACCCCCAAAAATCGTCAAAAATCAAAATTTCTCGAAAACGGCTCTAACGATTTTGATTAAAATTTTGTGGTTAATTAAGCTTAAAATGGTGAATAAAATGACACCACCCGCATCTCCGAGAAAATGCGCGTTCAAAAGTTATGGAGTAAAAAGTGTTTCAAAAATCAATTTTTTGAATTTTCAAAATAGCTGTTGTCTCGAAATAAACTTTTACTTGCCACCATTAAATAGAACTCAAAAAACTAAATAATCCAGTATTTTAAATTATTGCTCTACGTCAAGTGGTTGCGGAGAAAATTCAATTTTTTGTTTAGCGGTAAACGCAGTACGTTGTTAAAAGTCACAGACGCGCGTAGGGTCAAACGAGCGCTGCTCAGCTGGTAGCTATCCGACTGAGTCATCAAGACATTAATGTTTGGAGCTTTTAACACCTTTTTTATATTGTTGGGAGAAAGTATGTGTCAGTTAACTGATACCGTTTATTTAAATCAGATAGGCTAATATAAGTTTGGTGACCTTATATTTAACTCAGATAAGTTATGTCGGTAAGATAAGTACAATTTATGATTAAAAACATGGTGATTACCTTTAAAAGTTATCACACATAAATAGATGTCGTTTAACACCTTATGGTGTTTACAAAAAAATGTTATAAGTCTGCATGTTGGGTGTGGCATGGCACAATTTCAGCATTTTGATTGGAGGGAGGTTTCACTATTACTGTTTAAAACCACGATGAAAATATCACCATCCCCACTACTTTCATCATGCAAAAATAATCTTTACCAGAATTAAACTTAAATATAAGCTCAATTCAAGCCATAAATTCTATTTAGTTATTTTAAATTTTTTTAATGTTTTCTAAACTGTTGTAAGCTGCTCACTTGTCCCCTAAATTGTGTGTTTGTGATCTACATTAGTCACAAGCATAAGTCGCTAAACTAAATGGGCTAATTTAATGTAAAACGAAGAAAACAGTATGTAGCCTATATATTAAACTTAACACTATAATACAGAGTTGTAGTCAAGAAACTAGAGAAGAAAGTACCCTTAATCACCTTCTCACTCAAACATTATGCAACCAAAAACGAATAATTAACTGTTTTATTAAGAAAGAAAAGAACGTTAATATTTTGTTAATTTAAATCTTAAAAATATCTACTCAAATCCTGCAATTAATTAGCTTTGTATTAGTTAGTATTTTACACTATGTTTAAAAACAATTTTCTTTTGAACAAGTATAAATCTCCAATAATTTGAAATTCAAGATTAAAAAAGGTTAATCGCTTGAAGGGCTATACTAGTTATTAGTTAAAGCTAGTAGTTGAAATCAAATCAAATTTATAAGATACTATAACAAACAATAAATTGAGACAATTCATTATAAATTAGGTATAAAATTTAATCATGTTAAAATGCCAGATTACTCAGGATCTCAAAATCTACAACGCCAAAAACCATGCTACAGCAAATCGGAGACACTCACCATTTCCTTCCTTAAAATCGCTAACTGTGTGTCTAAAGTTGTCATTTTCCTCTGAGTGGGCATAGTCTGTTTCTTAGGCTCACTAGGGGGTGGCGGCGGAGGCGTGGAGGGTATCCTTAACTGATGCGTCGTAGCACTTCTCGGAGAGTCTTGCACAGTCGTCGGAGTAGACACTTTAACACTTTCCAAAAGGTTGATACCACTTAAGCTCTTCGGTAGTGGAGGCAGGCCTTGCAGCGAGGACATACTGATAGCCCTGGGCCGCTGGGTCACTGGGCTGCTGGAAGAAGAAGAAGAGCCATCAAGAATAATCTGACAACTAGAGTACTTTACAGGTCGGCCGCTCTCTTCCTCCACTTGATACCAATTGGAGTGCTTGATTTTCGGTGGAGTCTCTTTGGAAGCCGAAGAAGGCCTGACTGGAAACTGCAACTTGTTTTCTTTTTTGTGGAAATCATCTTGAACCAGAGTTTTCCCATTGGTGATCAACAATACAGTCGGCCTCCTGTGGCCGTTTTGCCGGAACATCGGGTCATTCTCGTGAACGTGTTGGCCCAAATCGGCCCTCGCCTGGTGGCCGTTTTTCAACGACCCGTTCAGGTTAGTTTTGAAATTCGGACCACCATTTTTCGTCACTGAAATCACGCCGTCCGGTGTTACTACTGTTGTTTTCGTCTTGGATTTGGCGATCGCTTCGTCTAGAATATGCTTGTTTGGACGCGGCGGTACAGGTGGCCTCGGTTTGTTGCCGTTCAGATGGATATCGCGCGACATAAACATGGCCGGAATGTAAACATAACCTCAAACAGCAGACGACGGCGGGACGACAGCGACGACCGGCACAACAAGGAACACTGACGCTCAGTCGACGCTCCCGCTCAGCTGCGCAACAAAACAAACGGACGAAGGAGAGTGGCGCGGCGAGCGGGAAACAGCTGAACTAAATCAGCTGACGATTGTTGCCGAGAGCCACTACAACAATGGCACTCGTTTCAAAACGCCACTCGGCAAAATCAGAGCAAAACAAATTTTAATTAATGACTGGAATTAAAAAGAATTTGCAATTAATTAAGATATATTACTGTGACTCATGATTTACAGTTGAATAGTTATGACTGAGGGTTATATTCAAATACAGTTAATTTGTTATACTTACCCACTCAAAATAATTTTTATTCGCTTATTTAAAATAACTTTCTTTTTTTATTAAATAAAAATACCCCCGTCGCGTACTCAGCAAATTTCCAATGGAATTTGTTATATTTTCTATTTCCTCATAAAATCCACAGGGATGAGAGTATGTAGGTTTGCCGCCATATGGGTTTAGTTGGTAAATATAAGTTAAACCCTACCTAGTGATTGTACATATTAAATTTTATAAGGTTATGGTGTTCTTTTCATTTTCCCCATAAACCCCATAGGGGTGAGTACGTAGGTTTGCCGCCATATGGGTTTTCTAAGCAAATATAAGTTAAACACTTCCTAATGAATGTATATACCAAATTTTATCAAGATATGTCAATAAATAAGCAAGATAGAAGGTTTTGTTGATTTCCCATAAAAATAACATGGAAAACATAGTTTTTGGATTTTCTCTATAACCATTTAAGCTAGGTAAAAAATTCAAGATACTAGATTGTTTGTTTTTTTAAGCTCTTTTATATGGTTTAAGTTAAAATTGTTGAATTTTATAAATTAAAGTAAAAAAAAGCCAAAAACCCATTTTTAACCCTTTTGAAACCCCATAAAACCCCGTTCCCATGGTCCGATCATGCTGGTTCGCAAACTCAACCTAATATATGCTGGCTTACACCCCTGTACCAAATTTCATCAAAATCGGAGGTTCCGTTCAAAAGTTATCGTGTTCACGGACACATACATATATATCAATTTGAACGAACGGTGTTTTTGGCTTCTAGAGACCTCAAAACGAAAAAGTATCATGGTCCCAGGCTTAGGTCTTACCGTGACTACTACCGTAATAGCATATTCCCTATAGGGAAATTTGCTAAAAAACTTTCTTTTTGTAATTTTTCCATTATGAAAATAGTACCGTAAGTTAGTTTTGAATTTTGTAAAAACTATTACAGTAGGTTGTTTTATATTTTTGTTACAAATTAAATTTACAATTTAAAACTTTATTTCCAGTATTTAAAATAGGTCTGGTGTTTGCATGGGTGCCATTTTGGGAGAAAGGGGAGGCGCAGTAGTCCTCCCAGTAATTAATAAAATAAGAGGGAAAATAAGTAAATTTTTTTTTTTTATTGGAAATTATAACTTGAACTGAACTTCAATCTTGAGCTCATTTGATAAAGCACATTAGGAAGGGGAGAGATAGCAGTCGAGGTAGTAGTCTTTAAACAGTCATAGAATATCTTGTATGATTGAAAAATTAAATACAGTAATTCAGAACGTCTAGCTGGGTAGAAAGAGCATCACATTATGCATACGTAATTTTTTAATCGGTGGTGATATTTCTGCAGCACAAATATATATCAATTTATAGCAGACACTGTATATAGTATTTATATCGGTAGTTGCAGTGCTTCTGCCACATTTGTAACTTTGAGCTGTTAAACATTTTTCTTACTAAAATGCTAATAACTTTTTTTTTATTTAATAAAAATAAAACAGTATTTATTCAACTGGTTTTTATCCAAACCCCTGGAGTGGCTAACTAATTCAGTGTTCAGTACTAAAAAACTTATTGTTAAATGGCAAAATAGTGTAAGTGTCCACAGATACAATAATCTGTGCTATTTTTGGCTTTGATCACTTTATTCTATGTCACTTGTGTTTATTTATTTGAAACACAAAAACTAAGTTCCAGTAGGCTTAATAAACTTCACATTTTATGATAACCATCAAAGAGATAAATTAGCACCTAGATTTAATATATAACTATGAATTAATTATTAATTCCATTTGTTAATGTATAACCATGAATGTGGATATTTTTAAATACTAAAGTGACTTTCCGAAAAAATGTGTAGGTTTTAATAAGAAAAAAACAATGACAAGAGAAAGCTCATATTATAATTAGAGCAGACTTCTTTATGATTCAGTGCGTAAACAGCCAAAGGTTATATGTGTGAAGCAGATATAAAATGATGATACCGTACATGATTATTTGTCAGAGAAAACTTTGTGGACAATACTCTGAACCTTCAAGTTATCAAATTCAAAGTGGAGAAATCCCCTTAGAGAAGATCAACAAATATAGTTATGTAATAAATGTGGAAGTAGGAAACATACAAACATAGTGACACACTTGCACATCAGGAACTAACTGGTCAAGCAACTAACAGAACCAAAACTGGAGAAAGCCTAAGACCGGGAAGTTACATAATATTTTTATCATCTTCAGGAAGCTCTGATCCATGACCTTTCACCCATGCAGATAACTCAACCCCTTCAACTTAGTATAAATACCAAACATCCTGTGGGTGAAAGTAATTGGCTTTCGGAGAAAAATTTACTCAAATTACTAAATGATTGGCAAATTTATTTTATCCTCAGATTTATCTTAAGGTAAACTTCTCGGTAATACTTTGCTTCATTGGTTCTCAAAAACTATAAATGAAAATAGAAAACAGGAAAATATAAATGAGAAGTTCAAAAATTTGTATAGAAAGTCAGTGGAATTGAGAGGTGACCATTCATTTCAAGGCGTAAAAGAAACAATATTCATGGTTAAATTACAACCCTTTATAAATAAACATATCAGAGAAACATCATTAAAACATCAGGGGCATCCATAATAGAGGGTTTATAAAAAAAGAACCATCCGATTTGGCAACTTAATGTCACAGAAACAAATACAATTTTTTATTAGTTGTAAAAAGTAAAACCTAAAAAGGGGTTTCAGAACTGTTCATAGGTGTTCAATATGATGCCCGCCTCGGGTGCAAGTAAAAAGTTCATATATACAAATTACCCCCACATTGCAGTGTGCATGTCTTCGATTGCAGCCTCCAAAACTGCTCTGGAATGTCTCAGTTAACTCATTGCTGTTGGTAAAGGAGGTACATAAACGCTGTCTTTTACAAACTCCCACAAGGGAAAATCACACAAAGTAACCACATAACTCCTGTGATATTAGAAGCTGCAACTGGAAACAAACTTGCAGCAGTGTGGAACTGAAATGGTGTTTGAGTTATATTGAAGGAATGCATGTGCCATGCATCTAAAGGGGGACACATTCAACACCTACGAACAAGTGTAAAAAACTTTTTTCGGTTCCACTTTCATTGAAACCAAACAAAAATTGTATTTGTTTATTACTTTCAGAAGAATAGATTTGCCAAATTGGATGATTCTTTATACACCCAGTAAAAGGATATCTTCATAGTTCTGGCATATCTTAAAGTAACAAGTGAAAGTTAAAGGCAAGTTTAGTTCAAACTACATAGTCCATTAGTATTTAAATTTGTTATTATTGTAGTTATTTATGTAGTAGAAAGTCGAATAATCAATTGTCAGTTATCCAAACCCCGGAGTGGCTAACTAATTGTGTTCAGTACTAAAAAACTTATTGTTAAATGGCAAAATAGTGTAAGTGTCCACAGATACAATAATCTGTACTATTTTTGGTTTTGATCACTTTTTTAGCAAAGCCTATAATGGGTGATTGATATAAGTGAGCCAGATATTTGACTTAAAAACCGTGATATTGAAAAAAGTTAAACGGCAACCCAGTGGACTTTTGATTTTGCATTTGATGCCGATTTAAATATTATCAAGAAGTACGCCACTTTTCCAATATGGCAGCCAACTCAAACATAAAAAAAACTTTTTTGGCATTTTTGGATTTTAGAGACAATTTATAGACTTTTTATTCTATGTCACTTTTCCCTTGTGTTTTTCCTTGTCCTAAAATAAAAAATAATCAAGTATAAATGTCTTACAATGTTGAAAGAACATTTTCCACGTAAAATTTAATAGTACCAGGTTAACCGAGCCTTGTTCGTTGGTTTTAATTCAGTTTTGATATAGTGTCATGGTAATAATGCTATTAAATTTCCACCAATAACCAACTATACCTCTTCACAGATAACAGCCGTTTCAAAAAGTCTGCTTAACATTACTGTTCCTTTATTTTTGTATCTCATTCGTTGATATTTCGTTACCAAAATAGCAATCCATAAGACCAATGTTAAAAATTACGATTTTTAAACTTAAATTTAGATTAAATTAGATTTTTCCTGAGATTGAAACTGTTTACAAACTTATTTTTGGGCCAAAACACTCTTAAATGCAAAGTCTAAGCAAAATCTACCCGATAGATTTCGAGATCGTGGAACACACATCTGTTCAGACAGTGCTCGTACTATAGTATAGGATTTACACATAAATGAACTTACTTGTAATATGGCAGATAGATAACAAAATTAACAAAAATTGGCGTTACTGTACTATGTTATTTATTTATTCGTGAATGTTGATTTCTATGTGTGAAATGTTTTCAAAATATAATTTTAAAACATTTTGATACTTGAGTATTTTTTATTTTAAGGAATGGTTTTGGAGATATAGGCAATTAAAGTTGCTCCATGCTATTCTTATGGAACTAAAAATAAACGTCAATTGCCTGTAGCTACTTAACCATTAAGTTTAGAGAAAAGTGTCAAACAATAAAAAACCTTAAAATTCCGTCTACAATAAAAAATTGGCACGAAAATTAAGGGTCCGTATTTAATTTTTGTGTTGGCCGCCATATTGGATAAATGGTGGACTTTTTGTTAAATTTAAGTCACCATAAAATGCAGAACCATAAGTCCACTTAGGTTACCATTTCTTTTTTTAATATCACTTTAGGTTTTCAAGTAAAACAACTGGCAAACTTATATCAACCACCCTGTAGATCTTTACGAAGTTTTTATTGTTGAAAACCAGTCAATAAACTGTTTAGTAATTTTAATTATTAAACAATTTTTGTGTTTGATTATCCGAATCACCCCAGTCCCTATTACTTCAGATAATCGACTCTACAGTACTTGAAAATGTTGTAATCAAATTTATGTTGTTGCATTTAAGTGAGCTACTTTTATTACAAACAGGGGTATTACAGGTACTAAAAATGGTTGCACATTATATTTCTGAAACCTGGCCAATATTGAAGCAATGCAGAACAGTCCACTGCACTTTACAAGGACTTTACTCCACCAGGAAGAGGAAACTCGCACCTAAAACTATCTTATTATTTTGTAAACTTATATTCTTTTGTAACAGTTGTAATTTTCTCAAGGAATTAGGTTTAATTTAAAACAAATTTAAAGAACAACATTCTATTCTATATCTAAGGTTAGCGGCGCAACCAAGTTCAGTAGCCGAGGGAGGAAAGGTTTCCCTATTTTGACGCTGGAGCTGGCAGCGCTGAAGGCTGGACCAGCGCTGAAGGCTGGAGCGCATCTGGCAGGATGTTAATTACGAGAATGACCAAGCAGCGGCGCTGCACAAAACCGCAAAGCATGGGTGATGCCGGTCATTCAGTTACCGCCCCCCCTAGAACCGAACCATTAGGTACGACATAACTAAAGGCCAGCGAGTTAGCCTGGCAACATTATAAAGTATTTATTTATTTACTTTTCTAATTTAAATTTTATTTAAATTACCAAATTGAGTTAACCTGGCACCGTAGTCTTGTTGATTATGTACCGGATTATTAAATCAAAGACTTGTGAGTTATCCTGGCAAGACACGGATTACTAAATTACAAATTGATTTTAACCATAATTGTGACCAACATAGATTGGTTAATGCAATGAAGCATTCTGATATCGTTAACAGTATATGGTGAGACATCTGTAATAAATACATGCTTTTCATATGAATAACATCAACTAGTCATATTTTTGTTGACTGTGTTCCTTTCTTAATAACCTACAATTTTCACAAACTGGGACACCATTCAGTGCACGTAGGTCCGAGTTCGCAGGACTTTATTTTATTTCAATCTAGAAAACAAAAAAAACAAAAAAATCATCTCATGAAACTGAAATAACTACAACAGTCTTTTGCTGCCCACAACGTTTTCAAAAATTCTGTAGTCTTTATCCCTAATCCCTAAGTGACATTCTAAATTAAAGTATACCAATAAAGCTCAGTGACTTTTCCAACTGTGGTATCAGTTGAAGTTAATGTAGATAAAAAATTAATAAGGTGTAAAAAACTTTAAGGAGTTTCTTTAAAAAATAAATAAGTAACAATCTGATAGTTGTTATAAATGTTTTGTTAAAATAAACTAAGTTTTATTTTGGTGTCCAATTATTCCACTAAATCAATCAGTTAACTGATTTCAAATTCTCTATAAACAATGTATTCTCCATGGTTAATAAATCTCCACATAATATCAAAAAAGTCTTATATAAGGAAAAAATTAAAATAAATAAAACTGGTGCTAAATTAATTGGCTGCAGTGATAGATTCCTCATCTAATAAACATTGTTAGCCAAGATCAATCTCCGGTTATCTGTGTAGATTATATTTCACACTCTTTCAATGTGTTCCATAGATGTTAGAAAGTAATATAAACTGCCATTTTAAAAATATTTTTCAAACGCTTGTATTGCTAATAGCATGCTGTATTTTGTTTTTAAAGTCTTGACGGCTAAGAATTAAACTACAAAATGAGTTTTACTTTACCTGTAATCTAGAGGTTTTTTTAAACATAAAAAATCCAAGAACACACTGTCAGTTACAATTTTTTCATGCCTACAATCAAAATACTAACTGTAATATTGACACTTCAAGCTGTGTATTATTTTAATGAAAATATTTTTGTTCATTATAATTTTTAAGTAAAAGTTTAATGTTATTTTTGCTTACAAAAGGGCTAAATTGCATTACAATTATTAACTGTAAATTAATTGATGAAATTACTCGTTAATTGAGAGAAATAATAAGTTTCAATCAACTCAACACACACACAAAATGATTTAACCTTCACAGTAGGTAAAATTATTAACTTATAGAAATACCTTTCCTAGTGATCCTTTCTTAAGTTATGTGGTGATGTGTATTGGTTATCATTGTGAAGTGCCACTATGAGGAAATAATCAAACACACAACTTATACATTCATTACTTAAAACTAATACACTTATAAAAAACTAGAAATCTAAGTTTAGAAGACTGTAAATTAGGCAGTGTACTGTAACAATTTTGGGCTGATATGTTCACCTAACATACCAACAAGTGCATTTTTACTTTCTCCTCCTATACCATAGTATATGGAGAAAGTATTGTTTTTGTAATTCGCGTTAGTTTGATGATTTATATATCCATTTTGGAGCCCCCTTTCCCCTTATAAATGTATATATTGAGAAAGTATTGGTTTCGTCAAAATTTTAAAATTTAAGTTGTTGGTAAATTTATCCATTTTGGTGCCCTCTGAGTCCAAAAAAGTGGTTTTCGAGAGATGTCTGTGTGTCTGTGTGTGTGTGTGTGTGTGTCAGGATGTAAACAGAGCTAGAGGATGCCCTAATGGTCCGATTTTGGTGAAATTTGGTATGTAGGTCCAAACTCACGATAATTCCAGGCGTTTTTTTTTCATTTTTTTGAATTTTTTATTTTTAAGGGTATTTTACCCCCAAAAACCCTTAAAAATCGTGAAAAATCCAAATTTCTCAAAAACGGCTCTAACGATTTTGATTAAAATTTTGTGATTTATTAATCTTAAAATGGTGAATAAAATGACACCACCCGCATCTCCGAGAAAATGCTCGTTCAAAAGTTATGGCGTAATAAGTGTATCAAAAATCAATTTTTTGGATTTTCAAAATAGCTGTTATTTTGAAATAAATTTTACTTATCACCATTAAATCAAGCTCAAAAAACTTAATAATCCAGTTTTTAAAATTTTTGCTCTATGTCAAGTGGTTGTGGAGAAAATTCAGTTTTTTGTTTAGCGGTAAACGCAGTACGTTGTTAAAAGTCACAGACGCGCGTAGGGTCAAACTCGCGCTGCTCAGCTGGTAGCTATCCGACTGAGTCATCAAGACATTAATATTTGGAGCTTTTAACACCTTTTTTATATTGTTGGGAGAAAGTATGTGTCAGTTATCTGATACTGTTTATTATCAGCTGTGATTCATCTCCTTACACAGTAGGTTGTGTTTTATCTCAACTACAAGTTATCAAGGGGAATCAAGAAGGACGGAACTGTAAGCTTGAGTTCAGTTTGTTATTAATTCAGTACTGGTACTGTACCTGAGTAATAAATTTTAGTAATTTAAGTTTATTTATATCTTATAAACTAATTTTTTGTTTATCGCTGTCATTAAAACAACTAGAAAGTTGTTGTGCTTTGAAAATTTTTGTGATACACAAAAGGATGATCAACACATAAGGTTACACAGATATTTTTCCTATTCAGATTTGACTTCTGTAGACGTTACAGTACCGGTAAGTAAAAACCACCTTCGAATTTTGACATAACTTAATCCAATCTAAATAGAAGTTGGGTTTGGAATGTAGGATGTAACACAAGTTGTTTAAGCATTTCCTTGGGTCAAAAGCCCTACAACCATATTTAATTAATTGATTGAAAGCTCTTGACGTGAAAACTCCAAAAAAATTGACATAGATCACAATCTTCAACCGTTTAAAAAATATCGGGCTTTAAAAATTGCTGTATTGGTTGAAAAGTTGAGCTATTTCTTTAGTTTTTGCAGTCTAGAGCCTAAAGAGAGTATCTGATCTGAAATTTGATGGAAAATTGTTAGTGGGGTATTAAATTTTTACACAAGTTTCATATTTGAGGTTTTGCTCTACCTTTTACCATTTTCACACAAAATCACTTTAAAATTGAAAGGGTTAAACATTCCCAGAAGTCAAAACCCTAACAACCATATACTTGATTGAAAGCTCTTCACATGAAAACTCCATATAAGTTGACGGTATCCTTCCATCCTAATTAATGTTCTGCCACAGACGTCTTCAACATGTTCAGTTACCTTGTTAAAATCTTATGGAAGCAACATTTTAGTAATGCTTACATGATGGCATTTAGGAATAATAATTTATAAATAGCTGTTCTCATTTAAAGTATTGAGAGAAGTTTGGGAATAAAAACTTAAGGATTATAATAGACTTGAGGCAAGTAAGCGGAGCAAATTTCTCAGCTTGGCATTGAAATTTGAGTACCGTTGCGAAGCACAGGTAAGTCAGCTAGTCCAAATATTTGAGAATTTCAGGGCAAAAAATCCCATTCATTCAAAGCTAGGTAGACAGCTTTGGTAGGCTTGCTGTGTTTTATTTTTATTTCTTTACTTTTACTTTGTCAATTGACTTTAAATTTTTAGGTTAAGTTTACAACAATATTTGTAAACTGTTTTACTCTTTAAGAATAAATCCAAGTTTTCGAAAGCCCACTGAATTTTAATTCATAAAACAAATTTTAAAGATGTTAATTACGATTTGAAATAGTTTGTTTAGGGATAGTGAGTTAGCTGCTCATTCACCACTCTTTCAAACACATTAGAAATAGAAGAGAAGAGTGAGATTGGATAATTTCCTATGTTAACTCATCTCCCTTTTTAGAAATAAGTTTAATTCTTAACAGCTCCCACACATGTGGAATAGCCCCATTATTTAGAGAGCCACTGATGTTGCAAAAGAGAGGTTTTAAATTTTACTATTTTCATACTGAATTAATCAAATCCGAACTCTAATCTTAAAGTATTAAACAGTTTATTCCAAAAGTTAAAGGTGATCGGTTCAAGAGAGAATGCCTAGAGAAGCACTTCAAAGTAGAACAAGCCTTCTTTGCTCACCCCTGTGCAGGTCCAGTCTCCATAACTGCTGCAGCTTATCTGACTTTTTTATATCTTTTTACCTTGAACCATCACACAAAGACAACACTTTCATTCACGTTTTATTACACACCGAGTTAGCGCAGCATCAACATAAGTTTGTTTAATTATTCTTTTGACAAAGTATTTTTTGTTGCTCTTTGATATCCAGCAGGGTTCCCAACCCAATTTAAAAATGAAAATCACGGGTTTTCCCAGCTTTTACAATTCAAAAATCATAAAATTTACAGTCTAAAATTGAGACATTTTGCCTAGGATATATTAATTACCGTACAAGTCAAATATTAGACCTATAAATAATTAATAACATGAGGCAAATGCTGTAAACGTAGACACAACAATGGCTATAGTTTTATTTCATTCACAGATCTTTAAATAGAGAAACTAAAACAAACTAGAATGTATCATAAGAACGTTGCACCGCTGGCCGCAGGCAATGTACAATGCCATGTGGTGGACTCCGTTGACCCCATTTGCACAACACGACTTTTCGTTGTGCACTGTTTACGGTGTGACATTAAAATAATAATAGTAACTTCGTGTTATTACCGTTTGTACTAATAAATTATTTTCTTACTCCTTGACATTGAGCCATAAATGACGCACGCCGAAAAGTATCATATGGACGAGGCCGTACTCCATTCTTTATGCGGTAACAGCCATTTGACAGTATACACAATAAACAACAACTGGTTATGGAGGAAGCAAAATTGGAATATCACCATCAACAATCCAAAACAATCAGTATCAGGTTGCAACATGAATTCAACAAGGCTCCGGTAATTTCCTCGCCAACTCTCTTTGACCTTTATTCAACCTTTCTTCCTGAATTCATCTCCGCCCATTTGTGTGCAGTAAGCGGTGCATATGGCAGGTTGTAATAGCTACCAATCACAAGCTTGAACTACAGGTTGTCATGATTACCGATCTTCCAATCATGCTTACTGGTCAATGTGTTGTCACAAAGAATAAGGCAAAGGTGGAACTAGTTTCATGAGATACATTGAAATTTCTCATAATCACACGAATGAATGACAAATGAACCAGTAGAAATAAAATACATGATATTAACATCATTTTATAAAATGCTTCATTGGAACTGACAGTTCTGAGCTCAGTCCCATTACAATGTTGACGTGCTCCGATTCAGTGGTAACGGCTGGAGTGATCCATCTGTAATGCGGACAAAATACTTTGCCAAGGATTTATGTTACATACAGATGAGTTTTTATGAGGGAGACAGATTGCCACGTGCGTCATTCAGGGTTTTACTTTAAATGAAAGAACAATTTTCAAAGTTTTGTGGTAAAATGGCTTACTGCAGGGTTTTTCAAGGTAGACAAAATCCATGGCTTATTCACGGTGTTAAGGTTTTCACGGTTGAGTGAGGACCCACGATACATGGTGGACAGTCAACTCATGGGTCCAGTAGATGAGGCTGGTGCTTATGCCCCATTTCCCCCCTACAGGCTTTCATGATTCAAGTATTACTAGCGAGGGCATAATTTAAATATTTGGATCAGGTTAACTTACGGCCTAGAAATTCACCTAGCTACTTATCTCCTTTTGAATTTCTGACCTAAAGGTAGTAATTCTTGTCCTTCTGTCCCTTTTGATAGTCACCAACCAGTTTTTTTCTGGAATTACAGTCAATCCCTCTTAGTTACACCATACTCCAAAAACCTTCTTGCCTTTTGATGAAGCTCACTACTGCCGGGTTTGATCTACAGTTCTACCTTCATCCCTTCTTTGACAGTGGTCACTAGATCATCTGCGAATGCTTGGGCATGAACTCTACTCATCAGAGTTATCCGTCTTTCTCAGAAATTAATCAACCATGAAAGCCCAGAGTAGGGGAGGGAGAGTTTCAACTTTAAGAGAGTCTCTACCGGGCCATATAACTGTTTTCTTTCTAAGGCACCCACTACTTTTTCTTCTTAACCTAGTGAGTGGTGCACCTCATTATGTGCAGAAACAGAGAAACATTGAACTGGTATGCAGAAATGACATTTAGTCTTCAAAGTCAAATCATTTTGCCCATTTAAAATCTCTAGCATTGACCCTGTCGAAATACTAGTCTATTTTTAAGTCGATCAAATGGGTGTTGCTCACTACCCGTCATTTTGTAAAATTCTCTAAAATAATGTGTAGAGTTGGTAAAATGACATAAAAAATCCTTTTATTTTTATTATAAAATGAGTTTTTCCCAACATAAAACCCAATTCCCAACTTTTTCCTAAGACTTTTCCCGACCTCACAAAATTCCCAACTTTTCCTGACCAGTAGACACCCTGATGTATTTTTTGTCTATTCTTTCTTACATTACAAAGTTAAAAAAAAAAAAAAAAAAAAAAAAAAAAAAAAAAACAGCCTTGCTCAAAACCTCAATGAGGAAATGAGTAGATGTTGATGTCAAAACTATTGTTGGTGGGTTAATAGGTATGATTTCAGCTGTTGTTGCAGACTTTCCTAACATTGATTAACAGGCTACAAAAATTCGGGATCTCAAATTAAATTTTGTCTTCAGGGAGAAGAGATAGTGTACCTGGATCAAAACTACATCTCACAAGATCTGTTCTAACCAGGGATGAAAATGTCTTCAATGATTTATTAAATAATATAGGCTATTGTTTAAGGGCCATGTCATACGAGCGCGTTGATAGCGTCGCGTTGATAACGCTCCAACCCGGCAATGGGGTTCTTATGGAGCAAGTCATACGGACGCTAATAACGCCGGCTAGTCCGCGTTAGCCCGACGCTGAGCGCTGCCAACGCGGACTGACGCGTTAGCAACGCCGGGACCCCGTCTTACGAGCGCTAGCGTTAGCGGGACGCATTTTCCCCGCGACTACTTGCAGAACAACTGGAAGACCTTTGTAGTGATGATGTTTGACATAGAAAAATTTATTTGTACAATTGAAAATTTTCGTTCTCTGTACGTAGTTAAGTCGAGTGGCTATAGCAGGAAACCGAAGGCACAATTTTGGAACGAAGTTGAGGAGCCCATGCAAGAGAACTAATAATGGTTCCCCATCGTCTTGGATTCTTCCGATAATAGGCCTACTCTTCGATATTATCTAAAATGTGCAAATAGCTGACACAACCTAACTGTATAGTGTTCATCTTGGAAAAATAAGTGCCACGACAGCAAATGCGCCCGGGAAACGCTACGTATGTCATGTACCCAATGTTGGGGGGACGGCATCAACGCAATGCATTTGCCGCCACGTATGACATGGACTTTTTCCGGCGCTATCTCGACGGCATCTACGCGACGGCAATAGCGCTCGTATGACGTGGCCCTTATGGAATCCCTTAAAATCTCATTAAACAGTTATGTAGCATTAAGCAAGAGTCTGGAAGTGTGGTAAATCCTATTGATTACTTGGTTGAACTGTATTTACAAAAAAAAAAAAAAAAAAAAAAAAATAGGCTAATGCCTTAGGAAGACTAAATTCCCTTTAACTGGTAGCCTCAAGCGTCCAAACAATATGAGATCAAATTGAATAGGCTAATCAAAAATAACTTCAGTATTATAACAATCAATAGTTTTAGATGCAGCAAACATTTATTACTTAGATAAGAACTTACCAGAATTATTCTTTAAACTTCCACTCTTGCCGACACATGGGACATTGATGATGAACTTGCTGTGAGTTGAGCCACTTCATAATACAATGAATGTGAAAGCAATGAGAACACTGGCCCCATACTGCCAACAGAAACATAGCAAAATTAATAGAAACATTTTGATTACAGGTTATAACAATTTAAAAAACGCTCAATTCATGTCAACTGAGTTGCCGATTTGATTCAGAGCCAATCTTTAGGAATATTGTGAAACTCGACCCTTTCAAGGACAAAATTTAATAAAACTATAACGAGTTCAAAATAAATAATAGTTGTATCCTAATATTTACTGAGTTTAGGGCAGCGAGCCCAGACTAGAAATAGAGGGGCTACTTGTATCCAACTAACATTACAAGTGTGAACTCCTCTTGTGGGCAACTCGCGCTAAATGAGATAAACAGCTGATTTTTATTTTTATTTTGTAAATCATTTCCTAGTGTGAATCACTATTCCCCCCACTCCTTTTGTGGGCCTAGCCGCTGTCCACATGGCTTAACCGCTGCGCTCGGCTGGCCTCTCTATTTCTATTCCGTGTTTGCTGGTTTAGGGGTGAATGAGTCGATCTTCGTAAACATTTTGATTTATTGAAACCCCAACTACAGTTTAAGGAACTAGTATGGTGTCTGTGGAACAGGCACAATCATAGACCTGCATTTGCCGCAAACAATATCATAGGCCTATACAAAACACAACCCTACCACTTAGAACTTGACTATTAGATAAAATAGTTTTAAACCGATTAATTATTAGACAAAACATGTTAAAGTATGGTGCCTAAAACTCGAATGATTGAATATAACTTGATTGTAATTTGTAAACAATTACATTTTTCCGCACTGGAGTGGGAAGATGTGATTAATGGAAGTACAAATGGGGAATGACACAAGACCAGTCATGTGACTGCGGACCAGAGTATCAAACTATGGAGCACATAGTCGCAGAGTGCCCACTGAGTGCTTTCACCGAAGGATTGATCGGTCTGTATAGCTCAAGTGAAGCTGGGCTGCAATGGCTTAGCGCCCTGGATTTAGCTCTATAAAGAGAGATCTAATTTTTATTTTAGTGTTTAATTTTTTACATATACTAACTCAGGTGCTCTGCACCACTTTCTATTTTCTTATTCTTAAACCTTGATGGCTGGCTAAGAGGCGGTTTGAGAGCTCGCGCTTAGGTAGTCCGGGAATATCTCTAAGCGCGGGTTAACTTAGTCAGGAGTAAAAAATTGGGTTCGAGAGCTCACGCGTAACTTCTTCCGCTCGAGTTTATCCTTGTTCGCGCGCAACTCTGGCCTGCGGTTGAAGGGCAGGGAATCGCAGGGAATCTGTGCCGGAAGGTTGGCAACGGCCAGCCGGAACCCCGGCGCCCGGCTGTCTACAAGGCCGTCTCGCCCACCCCAAACCATGGAATTGGCGATACGGTGAGGTGGTGGGGTGGTTTACAACAATGTATGAAAAACTATATTGTTACTTGAACACTACAATTTAATAATTTATTGTATTATTTGTCACCTGAATCGAATCTGATGTGAAGGAAACCAAACATTCTCTCAACAGCTGTTGATCTATATAGTTCTTATAAAAGCTCTTTGCTATTGCCGCTGTGCCGGTGTTAATGGCCGTATACTTCATATAATAAAATTATCTGGCATTAAATTTAAAGCTTCACAATATGTTTAGCCTATGCTCCATAGACACTGACAACGCATAATGACAAACCCCCTCTACATTTAAATACTTTATATAAAATTTTTTTGTGTTATACATAATTATGGGGCTAAAGTAATTTCGGTATAAGCAGCAAAAATACAACTAAAGATTTAGAAAAACTTTACGTTGAGTATAGTTTGCGTGGAGCGTGGAATCCCCCCCACGCAGTTCACGTTCGTTATCAGTAGAATGTAGTTGTTGTGACATCTTCCCGCACCTGTCGAAGCTAAACATTGTCTTGCATTTAGGAGGTGCTCGTGATTCAGTCGATTATAACATTTGTGATGCTTTTTTGGGCGTTTTGGAAGTTCATTGAATTAAGATATTTTGTATAATTCGAATTCGACCCACATTTATTTCATATTTCCTTTATATATAATTTTATTTAACGGATTACAGACCTAAAAAATAAACGAAGTAAAATATTACCTACTTTGCTGGCATTAAGATTTTTGGGAATTACATGTTTAGGTACAGGAAAATCAAATAAAAATTCAAAATCAAAACAACCTGAGTCTTGAGAAAATATTCATTTGTGGAAGTTATTAAGTTTTGTTCGTCACTCCACTCCGATTGTTTGACCTGTAATGGCCATCAAGAGCCAAGTTATTCCAAGTTATATATTCGTGTGCCTACCTACAAACCCTATTTTATTTCCACAGGTTTATGGATAATACATTGTGTTGTAACTTTAAAATGTATGAATATTGTTTAATGTTTATTCTTGATTAATTTTCAACAAGTTGTTCATAAATTCAATCACTAAACTGGACAAATACGCCAAAAATTAAATAGACTAGCATTTATCGTTTACTATATTAATTTACCGTATAAGCAATAACTTTATATTCGGAATATCTTTTTGTTGGAATTCATATTTTTTGGAATATCATAGTACAGTAGTTTGAATAGCCTATAGTATTTAATAAACGTAATCACGGACACAAATAAATATGAAATAAAAGTAAAAATATTAATTTATGACCGTTAGTATGTTTTAGAAACTAATGTTTAAAATAAATATGTTATTAGGCCTATTACCCCATCAAAATTTAAAATATTCATTTGTGGGAGTTATTAATTTTTATCCGTCGCTTCACTCCAATTGTTTGGCCTGCCATCAAACGCCAAGAGATTCCAAGTTATCTATACAAATGTAAAGAATAAAAATAAATATATTAGGCCTATCTACTTTGTTGGTATTAATATTTTGTCATAGTTAGCTATAGTATTAAACGTAATTCACAGACAAAAATAAAGACGAAATAAAAACAAAAATATGAATTTTTAGAGGTAAATATGTTTTAGAATGTCACGGTTAACTTAAATATAGTATTATTATCAATTCAGTGATAATAGTAAGCATAAAGTACGTAATAATAAAGTTACGCTCCAGTTAGACCTGCCCCCTGGCAGGTCTAAGTTGCCGCCCAAAATCGCTCCTTTCATACTCGAGTTTATCTTATTTGCGCTACAACTCGGACTCTCAAACCCACAAAGATTATCTTTTACGCCCGGATTACGTAAACCATGTCTCTCGAACCCGAATAGTTCGGCCGCAGTTTATCCCTCCCATATTTAGCTCGGGGTTATCTTTACGCCGCGACACACGTAAACCCGAGCTCCCGAACCCAATTTTTAAGCTGACGCGCAAAATCCGGTTATAACCGGTATTTACGCCCGGGTTTAAGCTAAACGCGAGCTCTCAAACCGCCTCTAAATGAGCCATACGATATATATATATATATATATATATATATATATATATATATATATAGCCCACTTGATTGTAATGACAAAAGATTGTATTTACAAAGCCTAAATGTAGATAGCAAGCATAATTAGTTTAGGTATTGATGAAAAATATAAGCTTCATACATTTACTTTTAATGTTCATGTTCTTAAAACGCAGTGTCTTAATCAGTGTAACCTCCAATATTTAACACAACCTCTATTGTATGAATGGATACCTAGATTCTCTTGCTGGTTGTGTTTTGTTTAGCCTACTTTTTACTTTTTACAGGCGTTAAACTTGAAAGTCAATTATTTTCCTTGACATATGTTAATCAAATGGGATAACACAAACGTTTAAGACTTGTAATGTTTTTCAGGTTGGAGGATTATTTTACCAATTTACTTTAGAAACAATTTCACGCCAAGCTCTATCCAATGACACTAAAATCACATTGAAACCTGTTGGAGAGTTCCTTGTGAAAAAAACAAACAAATAAAAAACATGTTGTTTATTGAATATAGTATACAGAGTGTTTTTCTTGCACCCTAATTTATTCGAAAACTAAAATAATACTGTTTAGTTTGCTGAAAGGTCCATCAACGTTGGAGAGGAAAATTTAAAATGGAAATTTCATCCCCCCACTAACTCCCTTCTCACCACAAACAATAACAAATTTCAAATACAATCCACAACAATTTTCATGTCATTTTCAAATTACATATGCATTTATTTATTTATTTATTTATTTATTTAATATCTTGGATCTAATTGCCATATATATGGTATATATACATGGTTAGACCCTAACATTCCACTTTAGTACAGTATATAACTTATTCTAATTTTCACAAGGTTTTCTTGATTTGATATTCTTCATCTCTAAAAAGACCCAAATTGTACAGGAACTTGTTGAAGGTTCTTTCTTTGCACTAGGCACTTCTTCATTTGTTAAAAAAATCTTCAATTTTATAATAACATCGAGTGGCAAGCTCTTCCTTGAGTGATTTTTTAAACTTTTTCAAATTTGTAATTTGCTTAAAATGTTCAGGTAGTTTATTATAGATTTTAATTGACATATATTCCGAACCTTTTTGATAAAATGTTGAATTACAACTTGGAGTTTCGATGGAATTTTTAAATCTTGTGTTATGTTTATGTACGTTCATCCTCAGTTGAAATTTTGATTTGTTTGTGTGCACAAAACAAGCAGATTGAAGAAAGATGCTAGTGTTAAAATTTTATGTTCTTGAAAGAGGGGACGACATGATTTTGTATAAGGTAGATGAAAAATGGTCCTTAAGGCTTTCTTTTGCAATTTAAATACTTTTTTCGCATCTTTACTTAATCCCCAAAACATAAGTCCATATGAAATATGTGACTGAACATAAGCATAATATATTAATTTTGTGACATTAGTTTTGCAGCATTTTGAAAGAACTTTAATCATGAAAATTCCACTACTAATCTTTTTACATAGTTCTTCTATATGTAGAGTCCATTATAAATCACTAGATATTGTAAGTCCAAGGAATTTAGTTGCATCACAAGAAGAAATAATTGTATCATCTAACAATAAGTAAGGATTTGTTACTTTTGTTTTATTCTTATTAAATGATATAAACTTTGTTTTATTGTTATTAACTTTTAAACTGTTTTCGTTAAACCAATTGATAATGTTTGAAATTTGGATAAAATTAGAAATGTCTAAATCTGAAAAATTTGGATTAGTGTTATAAAAGGTTGTGTCATCTGCAAATGATATTACACTTCCTTCTCCTGGGACATCTGCCAATTGGTTTATATATAGAATAAAAAATAAAGGACCTAGGACTGTTCCTTGTGGCACTCCTATGTTGACGATTGAGCATTCTGATATGAATTTTGAACTTGTTAGTTGGTCATTCCGTTTTATTTCTGTGTAATTTCTTCTATTCGACAAAAATGATTCAATCCAATTGAGTGATTTGCCATATATGCCATAGTTCATTAATTTATTCAAAAGTAACTCATGGTTCACACTGTCACATGCTTTGGCAACATCTAAGAATATTGCTGAAGTAGGAACATTTTGATCAAGGTCACTGGTAATTGATGATATTAATTTATATATAGCATCCACAGTGCTTCTTTTATTCATAAATCCAAATTGGTTATTTGATATGATAGAGAATTTTTCAGTGTATTGTATTAGCTGGTCATAAACAATTCTTTCAAATATTTTAGAAAAAACAGATGTTAAAGTAATGGGCCGTAGGTTATTAATCTTACACCCCTCACGTTTATTTTTTATAATGGGGATAATTTTAGAGAGTTTCAGTTGTTCCGGAAAAATTCCAGCTGTGAATGAATTGTTTATTATAAATTTCAATGGGCTTGAAATAAGGTATGCGGTTTGTTTTATGATGAATGTAGGTACATCATCAGGCCCTCTTGATGAGGAGTTTTTAAGTTGAAATATGACAGATCTGACATCTTTTTCACTAATTTTGCAAAAGTGATGAAGTAATTCCCTCTCATGTTTCACACATCCTTTTATCAGAAGAGGTTCATTAGAATTTTTCAACATTTTTGAAACTGTAGTTGAGAAGAAGCCATTTATTTCGTCAGCCATTATTTTAGGATCACTAATTTTCCGTCCATCCTCCAGAATGATTTCCTCAAAGTCATTATTCTCACTATCGCCTACTTCAGATTTTATAACATTCCAAATTCTTTTAGATTTATTGAGGTTATTTTTTATTAAATTTGAATAATAGTTTTCTTTTGCTAATTTTAACACATTATTATATACCTTTTGATACCGTTTGATGAATTCGCCAAATTCATCAGATTTGTTATAGCTTCTTGTAAAATACAGTTGCTTAAATTGTTCTCGAGATTTTAGAATACCTTTAGTTAGCCAAGGGAGTTTTTTAACTTTAATATTCTTTTTAAATAAAGGGAAGTTTTTGTTAAAATGTTCTAAGAATATACTATAAAAATTGTTGAATTGATCTTGGACTGTGGTTGCATTAAATACTTCTCTCCATGATTCATCACTGAGACATTCTGCGAATTTTTCAATATTTGAAGTATTGAAGTTTCTAATCCACGTACAAGATGACTTTTTACAACTGTTATCATTAATTTTAACAGTAATAGACTGACCGAAATGATCTGATATAGCAGAATTAATCACACTTATATTTTTAATATCTGAAAATGTATAGTTCGTTGCTATATTATCAATACAAGACTCAGAGGATATTGTAACTCTTGTTGGAATATTTATGGTTAATTTCATTCCATGTGATTCAAACACATTTTTAAGGTCCATGTAAGCTTTATCTCCTTTATTCAATGCATTTATATTAAAATCACCACACATAATACATTTATATGAGTTCACTTTCAAAGTTTTACGTAAACAAACATCTAAACCATTATAAAAAAATATCCAGATTACCTATGGGTGATCTGTATGTACATAATACATTATTAGTAGTTTTTCCATTAGCAATTTGAATGCCACATACTTCAAAATCTTTGTCATGGCAAATTGATTCAAATTGTAGAGGTTTAGTTCTAAGGTTATTCTTTACAAAAATACAAACGCCTCCAAATTTAGAAATTTTTCTGCTATAAAATGAGCCTAAATAATAGCCAGGAATTTTTATTTTGGTTATTTCATGTTCTTTAAGGTCATGATCCGCTATACAAAAAACATCAGGATTTTCTTCATCAAGAAATATTGTAATTTGTGTGGTTTTATTCGAAATAGTTTGTACATTTTGATGTAATATCTTTAAATCGAATGGACGTTTTGCCAGATTTTCTAAAGATTTATGTATTATTATTAAATGTGATTTTCTTTTCTCCAAAACCGAACTTTTATGTGTTTTCCTAAAAAATGATTATTTCCAGAAATAATAACAGGAATATTTTGAATACGATCAACAAAAGTTTCATTTCCTGTTATTTTTTCACAAATTATTTTTGAAGTGTATTTCTTGCCATGCAAATTGAGGTGCAGACCATGTTGTGTGTACAATTTTCGATTTAAAATTTTAAGGAAATAAATGTGATATGATCAAAAAATTTTGACAGTGCATTAAGTTTAAGGTTAAATTTATAAATTACACTATTGAGATGCGGCAGATCATACCTATATGGTACTCCAACTAGTAAAACATTCGTATGAGTCATGTTTTCAAGTTTTTTTGCAAACTCATTTTTTAAAATCTCCAAGTTACAGTTTTGAATGTCATTGGTTCCACACATGAGAATTACGAAATCATTTTTCGTCATTGTTTTACCTTCACTTTCCATTTCATCCAAAACATTTTTTGAAAGTCCATTTGGTTTGAAGTATAATGAAACCTTCGTCATGTGCAGGTTCTTTTGAATGAGTTCTCTTAGTAGCCTACAATGACTGTCAGAAAATATCTTGATCTTTCTTTCTTTATTGACCTGTGTATCTTGATTTTCATTGATTTTATAACTTGCATTATTTATTTCTTGCACTTTATTTTTACTTTTGGATTCATTTACATTCTCATTGATTGTGCTTTCACTCCTAGGAGAGCTTAGTCTGTCAACATTATTTTCATTGTGGTTAATATGAAGCTCACTATTGTTATTATTTTTTGTGCTGCGTTCATCTAAAATCTCATTATCTTGTACTCCTGTAATTTCATTTTTGACATTATTGTTTTCTGAGCTGATATTTTTTTAAATAGGCCTACTTACTTCAAAGAAACAACGTTTTAAAGGTTCATTGGATACCTCACATTGATCATTTGTTTTCTTTATCTTAGAAAGGATTTTATTGCCTCTTTTTTTATTTGTCACTTTATACTTAGGGGAGGTTATCTCATTTAATGCATTTGTATTTTCAACGTTGACTGAATCATGATTTTGAAGAATGTCCTCTAGTGGTAGAAATCTGTTTCTTATTGGTATGTTTATATCATCAGTGACTTCTGATTTAAGAGAATATTTAGGTTTTGTGAACTTCACTTGAGGTTCAGGCTTTTCTTTGTTAGACTTGGTGGTATCCATCCGTTCTATTTTTTCATTCATTGTATCATTATTCATGTTGTCATTGGTTAGAAAATTAGAAATCGTCTTAATATCATCACTTTTAACCAGGCAATCTAAACAATGTTTCGCATTTACCAGGACATGAAGTCCACATTCAAAAGTATATGCCTGTTGGATGGTTGGTACATCAATTACTTCATCATTATTGGTTACATTTTGAGCAAACACTTTCGCATGTTTGATATTTGTACCAACCAAGCTGTCAAAGTGGTAAAAAGTTGAGTTTTTCTTGCAATGAACCAGTAAACTCCAGTGTGTGCCGTTTGATGTTTTAGGGTGCCAATTTTGTGTCTTCGGACAATTATTCAGACAGAATAAGGTATAATTGACCTTATCAAATCCCAAAGTTGTAAGGGTCAAAAGATTATCATACATCTTCCCATATTTCAAAATTTGGGTGGTAGATGGTCCTATGAGAAGTATGTCTTTATTGTTCTTGGCAACAAAATCATTAAACGAATCAAAATATGCTTGCATGAAAACATCATCAATCCACTTAGATTCTTCGAGTCCTGTGAGTGAATACTTGTTACTTTTCTTGATAGATTGTTCTGAGATACGTGATGTCTTAGATCTTGTTTTAATATTTGACTGCAGCATTATTTAAATATTTTATGTCCAATTCAATCCTTGTTTTCCTTTAAGGTTATAGTAAACACTAGATTTCTAAGTAGTTAAATAAGGATGTTTTGACAGTTTTAATGCTAATTTAATACTTACATAATTTTGAAATATGATATTTTTGAAGTTAATTAATCGAATGAGTAAAATATAATGAATTAAATACTTAAATTAGTAAAATATGAAGAGAAGAATTTTTGTGGTTGTTGTTTTTGATATGGTCAGCTGATTCTTTTAAAGACTTTTTAATGAATTGACATTTTTCTCTCAACTTAAAAGTTAAGGAGCTACAGGCAATTGAATTTAATTTTTATTCCTATAAGAATACCACTGGGCAAACTTTAATGGCCTATATTTCCAAACCTATTCCTTAAAATAAATTACGGTACTCAAGGATGACAATGTCTTGAAATGATGTTTTAAGACAATTTTTTCATAATTCGGTAACATAAAATTTTATTATCTGTCTGTAATATTCAAAATAAATTAATTTATACGTAAATGGTAATTTTTATGAGTGGAATATTCTTAAATCATCATTTTAAGCCATTTTCATACCTACTTAAGTATTTTGCCGAATGGTTTCTAAGATATAGGCTGATATAGGCAATTAAAGTTTGCCCCGATATTCTTAAGGGACTAAAGATGAACTTCCTTTAGCCTTTAGCTCCCTTAGCCTTTAGATCCCTAACAGTTAGATTTAGAGAAAAATGTAAAAAATAATTTCTTTAAATTGTGTATAAAATCCAAAAATTATATTAAAATTGGGGCTTTGTATCTGAAATTTTTTCGTTAGGGTTTGTGGTGAGAAAGGGGATAACGAGGGTATGAAATTTTCATGTTAAATTTCCCTCCCCAACATTGATAGATGTTTCCAGCAAACAGAACAGTAACATTATTTTTTTTATAATTAATATGCAAATAAAACACCCTGTATATGCTACATAGTGATGAAGTACTTTCAAGATTACCTCATTTTATGAATATAACATAAATATATATAACATAGAAATATAAAAGAAACATTTCCTCACCTAATGGGCAATCATCCCCAGGAAGTTTACAGTCTGGACAGCATCCGTCAAAAGCTAACCTGCAAATACCACAGGTGTCATCATTTGCTACCCAGCGCCAAATAGCTACTCCAGTCCACCCTGAAACAATAAGGTACAAATCTATACTTATTTAATACGCTAAGGGTTTTTTTGACTTGAGAACTCCTCCTACAATTTTCAACCGATTTTCAAGTTTTTGGTGTCATTGGATAGGGCTTGGTCTGTAGTTGTTTCCGCCAAAAATTGATGAGAATCGGACTGAAAATAAAGGCGCTATCCACCATTGAAATCTCAAAGTTTCCCATTTAAATAACATTGGGATTGAATAAAGCATTTTAAACATATGTTAATAATCAGCTGTAAGTACATGTAGTTTTGGTGATTAAAGAGATTCACAATATTGGATTGGTCGGATGTCATTGATTTAGAGCTAAAAGTAACTTTTGTATTGTATTAAAATAAATTGCTCGATTTCGAGCAACACGTTTACTAGTTATGTAAAATATAGGAATTAAGAGATTGAAATGCCAAAATCTACCGTACATTGAATTAATCAGTATAAATAAATTTAATAGATTAAAACCATGGTTGAACATTATTTGTTTTCAGGCTGTATATTACATAGCCTACCGTATTTCAAATGTTTGAATCAGTGTGAAACTGCCAACTTTTGATCCACGCTTTCATTTTTCAACTAATTCATGTGATTTTCAAATCACTACATAACCTAAAAATTAGCCTTGCGCTTGTTTTTTGTGTTTGAAACCATCACAACAACTGGAATTCGCATACACTGTGATGAAGTAAATGAATTATAGCAATTATCAATCATAAAAAAACTTAAAACAATACTTAGTGTAAAATAGTGATGTGCGATACATATCGTATCGGAATATCGCGATACGCGGAGGGGCGATACGATGTTTCGATACGATATTTTAAAAACAATACGTTTCGTATCGCCAAAAACAATACAGTATTCGATTTTATATCGGCACATAGAAAACGATACTTTTTTCCCGCGATATTGTTTTTTTCACCATGCAACCATGATATCCGGAAGAAAATGGATTTAGCTGCATCAAATTACTTATTTGACCATTAAATAAACAGAACTCCAAAATATCCTATCTTGTAACTTAAATTGCACAATCCCTTGGAGGAGATAAAACCAGTTTATCAAGTAAGATTTGACAGATATGATACGGCCAGTATGTGAATGAGCATGACAGTAAACAATAATTTTATTTATTTTGAATACTTATTATAAGCATTAACGATGTTTACCTAAAACTTTTGATTCTGTTTCATTGAAATAATAGCAAATTATTATCTAAAATCAATAGCTTTAGGCTAGAAACCTATTTTTAACTGATTTGTTGAAAATGATACGATACGTATCGTTTAAGCGATATTTTGGCCGATACGATACGCGTATCGCGATACACAGGACCGATACGATATATGGCTCCGATACGTATCGTATCGCCATACACAGCCGTATCGCACATCACTAGTGTAAAAATATCAATATTGCATTACCTCCCAGTGCAGATATGTTGATTCCAAACACAAGCCAATTGTATGTCAAACACAATGTGTTACCAACAGTACAAATATAATACATCCTTAGATATACTTCAATGTATATACTAGGTATACAATGCAGTTGTCTGCTTGCAATATTGAGCGGAGCGATTAATTTAAAAAATCCATAATAGCAAATATTTTATAGGTAATTCAAGTGAGCTCGTTCGCTACGCTCACTCGCCGTCAGGGTTTAGCTCGTTCGCTGAGCTCACTCGCCATTTGGGTCGGCTGGTTCGCTACGCTCACTCGTCGTCAATTTAGTTCGTACGCTGCGCTCACTCACCTTTTGCCAATTGCAATAATTAGGTTTGATAATTACAATGTATAAAAACTATATTCTGGAAATGCTGTTATTATTTTTCCTTAACCAAACTAAAAGGTTCGAAATCTTTTGATCCATGGATAAAATGTGCTTTCTTTTTATTACTAAAATGGAAGAAGGCTGAAATTTTGTGTATATAATTACCTTTTAACTACATGATTAAATCATACCTTAAAGTTAGATCAAATTTTCTTCTGCTGTTATAGGTTATGGGGTTTTGTTATCCAAGGATGCCGTGTACAACTCATTTTTAATTAAACCATAGATTTAGCATACTCCTGAAGGAGTAGGCCTACTCCTTGGAGTATGCTTAATTTATGATTAAACTTAGCACGAAGTGTGTGTTAAATCAAGCCTGAAAAACTCAGAAAACTTGGACTCATTAGAACGTAAATCTTTTTCTTTTAATATTTTAAAATATCCCTCTTCAGATCTCTTTAAAAACATAGAAAGCATTTCTTCCCTGGGTTCACGCAGCATTTCTAAGATTTGTTCATCATCTACCTCCTCCGCAAATAAATACTTAACTATTTGTTTTTTTAATATCGGTACTCATTTTACAAACAGCACCAACACCACTCCTTTCGCCACCAAAGACTACTCACTGGTCTAATAATCGCAACGAATAGACGTCTCTGGGAAAATAGCACCCAGCGATCGTCGCTGAGCGATCATCGCGGATCGACAGACGCACGAGACGCGTCTGGGAAAATAGGCCTTTAGGTTGTTCGCTGCGCTTACTCGCCACAAGTCTGCAAGGCCTATTTTCCCAGACGCGTTTCGTGCGTCTGTCGATCCGCGATGATCGCTCAGCGACGATCGCTGGGTGCTATTTTCCCAGAGACGTCTGTTCGTTGCGATTATTAGATCAGTGAATCAGCGAATGGTTGTCTTGGGTGGCGAGAGGAGTGGTGGTGTTGTTTGTAAAATGAGTAGGGTCTACCGGTATTAAACACAAATAATGAAGTATTTATTAGCGGAGGGAGTAGATGATGAGCAAATTTTGGACATGCTGTGTGAATCCAGGGGAAAATGCGTTCTATGTTTTTAAAAAGATCTGAAGAGGGGTATTTTAAAATATTAATATAAAAACACCTACGCTCTGATGAGTTTAATTTTTCTGAGTTTTCCAGGCTTGATGTTACACAGTTCAACTTCGTGCTAAGTTTAATTGAAAATGAGCTGTACACGGCGTCCTTGAATAAAAAACCCCCATATCCCATAACAGCAGAAGAAAAGCTTGCTCGAACTCTAAGATAAGTTTTAAAAATGTATATGTACATGTAAAAAGGACATCTAGTAAAAAGGTATATTCACAAAGTTTTTGCCTCCTTTCATTTTATTAATAAAAAAGAAAGCACATTTTAACTTATAGATCAAAAGGTTTTGAACCTTTTAGTTTGGTTAGGGAAAAATAATAAATAACAGCAATTTTAGAACATAGTTTTATACAGTGTAATTATCAAACCTATTTACAACTGGTAAAAGTAACATAAAACCTCAAAAACATTAATTACCAATTCTTTTTTAACGCTGTTATCTACAAAATACCACCGAAAGTATCTAGACGAAGGTTTGCATCGTTTTCCTGGTGAGAACTGTGTCCAAAACTAACGTTGGCTTCATTGAGTATACCCAATCTTCCAAAAAAAGACGCGAGCGACTGCGTCTCCGTCTGCTCTAGGAGCAGAGGTCCGCGATAGACGCTAGCGGCTCAGTTACAGACGCTGGCGGCTGACGCGATAGACGTGTCTGGGAAAATAGACTAACCTGAAACAATGTAAAGCAGAGGGCAGCGATTGACGCGGAGCGATCATCGCGGAGTGTCAGACGCACGAGACGCGTCTGGGAAAATAGGCCTATACTCTAATAATTTTTGATTACGCAGGTTTGCTGCGACGGGTTATTATATGTTTACAATCTCGTAATCAAGATTTGCACCTATTTCATTCACGTACAAAGGTGAATTCACGTACAAACCACTAAAATAAACAAAACAACAATTTCACATAAAACTAATGTATTCACAAACAGCTGATAGTAGGCCTAACAGTCTGCAGTTAAATTTGGTCCTAATAACATCTGTATAATCAACACACAGTAAACAAACCAAATAAAATATTGCTCCTATTAAAATAACATGATAACTTTAAAGGGCCGTAGGGCAGAACCCTTATGTCCGATTTGGACCATTTCAGATTTATACCTTCCCATAGATGGTTACTTTGACCAAGCAAAATTTCGTGAGGATCACTCCAGCCATTCAGGAGGAGTACTTGTAAATAAAAAGCCAGAGTGTAGTATAGGAGCTTCGCTCGCTTCGCTCGCTCCGCTCAATTAAAATACATATTTTTAGATATGTTAATACTGAAAAGAGATTATAAATTAAATATTTCATTCAAATGTAATGTGGCCTGATCATGAAAAGTTTAGTCCAACTCTGAAGAGCTTCAAATTGTGTTTTACTAACCCATGGCGAACTAAAAATCTTACTTTATGTATGCCCATATATGTACCTTGCCGGTCGCTTGTAACTTGAAATTGGTATGGTAAAATAAAGTATGTAAGTTTATTACTTTTCTGTTGTGGTAGCACTGCACAGTGACAGTAACATCACAGTCTAATAGGTTATTGGGAGACAGTCGTGACACTCGTATCGACGCTGCATGTTTGGTGTTGTCCGCGGACAACTAGCGCTTCAAGCGGATGGAGCCGGCGAGACTGGAGTCGCGACCACTATAAGCGCAAGTGTGCCCACACTAGCGCTTCAAGCCGCTGTTCCTTGCGTAACTGGAGTCGCGCGGTGGTTCTGGCGGAAAGCCGAAGTTATCATATTGTACCTAAATTCGAGGTTATGTGATAGTTTCAACTGAAATAGAGTGCAAGTCTAATATTGAGGTTATGAAGTGCTTTGAAAATCACATTCGAATTAGTTGAAATTTGAAAGCGTGTATAAAAAATTGGCGTTTCACACCGATCTGCCTGGCTGTTGCCTAGAGATGGTTAAAATTCCTAGGAAAGGCTATAAGGCCAACATAAATGAAGAAGATGAAAGTCAACCAGCTGTTAGGTTTCGTGAAGAGCCTTTTTCTAAAAGATTGATTAACAGGGGTGATAACTTACACAGGCTTGAGTCCAGTTAGGTAAAGCCTACCTATTAATTTTTACAAAGAGCCAACATTCAAACATTGCTGACATTGCTGTGGTGTGCTGCCAAATTCAAAACTGTATGACAGTTGTGTTCAACATTTTTAATATTGATGATGGTCTAACAGTTGTTGTTATACTGCATTGACAAGAACCTAAAAATACGATAACAACTTTCACCACTAATTCAATGAGTCATCTAGGCCTAACTTCTATCAACTAAGATCTATCAACTTACTTTTGATGGTAACTTTCATTTCAGCTCAACATTAAGAAATAAATCTAAAGGTAACTCAGTTCCGTTGAACAAAACAGAAGTGCCGAGCTACAAATAACACCACAATTAAAGTAAGCCTTATATTTTGTTTTAAATTAGATTAATGAAGGCAAACATCTTTGTAACATTGTAACCAACCATAACCTATAAAAAGTTAATCAGAGTTGCCAACACGAATCTCGAATCGGCGAAGGTCCCGTTGATGGACTTACAATTCCCAGCTAGTGAGTAGCGATTGCAACCATTCCCCTCACGCACGTTGCACGTTAGCACTCTACTACAAAATCTACAGTTCGAGTTTGGTTAAATAACGCTAATCCAAAATAATCAGGTCTGGACTATAATATAATACATGATACTGTACGTACGAACATGCCGCGTCGCCCAGCAGATCGAAGATGATTGCATAAGTTAGGATCAGTCCATGATTGTGAGTTTATTTACTTATTTATTTTCCACGGCAAACACAATTTACAATACAATATTATTTGATACGATAAGTTAAAATGTTAATTAATTAAACTTGCTAAAGGTGCAACAGATTATACAATATTTGTGAATGAACAAATTCTAAGACATCAAAAGTTCAATACCCAATGCATAACAGTAAGTTAATAATGACTGAGAAAGTGCAACACAATACAACATTTTACAGAGCAGAATTCCTAGGTCTAAAATTTGCAATAAATATGACATTAACAATAACAATAAATTGACGATAACTACAACCATAAATTAACAATTACTCTGAGTTGAGAGTATCATCCCAACCGAGAAAAATGGAGACATCTTGTAGAAGGGGAATTGGACTAAATGGGCTTTATAACAATGTTGGGAATAGATTGGGTAGCCCTCTAAATTTGATTGTCGGAATTCCTCCAGGGAATAAAAACAACGCCCTAGATTAGACAATCATTAAGTTTGGAACCAAATTTTTATCACTCGCCCACATAACAAAAATAAAGTTTGATTCAAACGGAACTTGAATCAAGCTTGATTTGGGAGAACAATCCTTAATCAAGAATTATAACCCTATTCAAACTTGATTCATTTTTTGTAGCATTGACTTTACAATCTAACATGACTTTTGACTCAGTATGTAAAGTCAATGCTTCATCTAGTCACCGCGATGAGAATGAGAAATCTTATCTAATTAATTTGAATCGAGTGTTTGATTCAGTTCTTTTTCAAGTAAGTCACTTTCAGAGCTTTTCAAACCAATTCAAGTCTTTATTTCAAGCCTCTTTCGAGTCCATTTTGAAAGTTTTTCAAGCCACTTTCAAGCTTTGTTCAAGTCTTTTTCAACCCTTTTCACTGGGGTTATACGTCATTTTCAAGCTGATGTTTTTGTTGTCATCTTCAAAATGTATTAAAGCAATTTCCAAGCTTTTTTCAAATCTCCGTCGAGCCTTTTAAGGCCTCTTTCAAACCTGTTCCATTTTTTTCCAAGTCTTTTAAATAGCTTTTTTCGGGCCTTTTCAATTCTTTTTGAAGTCTGTTACAAGTCTCTCTCCAACCTTTACAAATTATTTTTCAAATTAAATAAAAGCTTTAAGCTTTTAATATTTATTCAAATTTTTGTTAAGCTTTTTTCATGAATTTTTTTCAATTTGTTTTCAATCTTTTTCGAGCCTCTTTAAAGCTTTTTTTAAGCATAAGTTGGTTTTTTTATTTAACTTTTTCTACTTTTTAAACGGTTTTTTTCTACATGCACAATCTAAATTTAAATACGGTAAAAAGAAAGGCTTGGCATGATAGCATAATTTTGACACATTTTTTTATTGTAACCTGATTGCCATATGGCATTGTTGTGTTGTACTGTTGTATTGTTATAGTAAATGGTACATTTGATAATTATTACCAGAGGGACCGAGCTTATGCTCGGTAAAATTATTGCTTTCGTTTCTCACACAAAACTCGTTCGCTCCGCTCACTCGCCCTCTCCCTTTTTAAAATGAGCTCGTTCCCTTCGCTCACTCACCGTTCTGAAGGAATTTTCCTAAACCACAGGTTAAAGATGTAACACATGGTTTAACTTATGTCTTATACTATAAGCTGATTTTTGTTCAATTTAAAAATCTCCATGAGGATAACACAAGGAAACTTTGAAGGGCCAGCGTGGAAACCGGATTTTTCCCAGCTGTGGGACCAGTTCCAATATCGCTTTCTCATGGCCAAAACCCCCATATTCAACTAAAAAATAAAATATCCTTGGAGAGAAAAAATTTGCCCGTGCAAACTAAAAATTGCTTGTTTTAGGGTATAAGAATAAACTGGAAAAAACGACTGGACGGATTGTGTCATATTTGTGCTACAAACAATTAATTGATTTGTCTTTATCTATAATTATGGAAAATGTACGAAATAACTGATTGTGGATTTTTATAACTCCGTAAAAATCAACCTTTTTAAACAACATGAAACTTTAAATTTATTTTTTCTGCTTCGGTTGCAGGTAATTCATAATTTATAAAAGGATGCTTTTCAATTTCTGCTGTATAACTTTTTTTGTGTTCTAGAGATATGAAGCGTTAAAACAAAAGAGGAAGTAAAGTTAACTAATAAAATAAAATAAAAAAATCTGATTAAATAAACTGATAAAGCACTTTTTTATTATGGGTACGATACAATTTATCGGCACGAGGACATATATATTACTCAAAATTTTACATTTTGTTCATGTATAAATTAATAACAAACCTCCCGCAAACAAAAATTAATTAATAATTTGATATGATTATCAAAATAACAATTAACAAAATCAAGGTATAAATATACAACCATACATTCTACCCTCGTTATTTATAACAAATCCTGTACGAGTTACTGGTAGAATTCACCTCAAAGAAAATGTAGGCTACAAAAATAGACAAGAAACAGTGTTTCCTGTCCTGAACATACCTTCATCAAAATCAACTAAATTTCTCGGAATTGATTGTGGTGTTGATCGATACCTCGGTTGGCAAGAACACACAGACCATCTTTAGTAAGAAAAAAAAACACTTATCAGCTCACTATGCTATTATTAGGTCTAGAGAATTAGAAATATCACCAATGAAGATACTGCAGTCGTGGCCTTATCACGTCCTTTTCTCTATACTCATTTACAATATATATATATATATATATATATATATATATATATATATATATATATATATATATATATATATTTTTTTTTTTTTTTTTTTTGAGGGAGAGACGGAAAAATGCATTACGCACACAGGTGGCCAGCCCGTAGTGTGGAACTCCCCTAAAAAACGGGGTTACCCACTAAAAAACCTCCTCTACCCTTTAGGATTCTAACCTGGAATTGTTTATCACATTACGTCAGGCTACGCCTAAATTTGGCTTACGCCCATGGGGCTCGCTCCTTATCCAGCCGTTAGGTCAAGGGATCTGGGCCATTTCGTGGTCCAAATCGGTTTTCTGTTCCAGGAGGATGCCCCGGACGAACTGTGACAAACAATCCCAGTTGCCCTCATCCTCCATAATCTTTTGGCAGACCGTGTCCACCGAAAAAACACCGAGTTTTCTTATTGTGGCCTCCAGGCGGGGCCTTTCCCAACGCGAACAGCAGAAGAAGGTGTGTTCCGCGTCATCGGGAACGCCCGGGCAGTAGATGCAATCCGGTGAACCGGTCTTGCCCATCCGGTTCAGGTACGACTTGAAATAGCCGTGACCTGTCAGGAACTGCGTGAGGTAGTAGTCCACCTCGCCACGCCGCCTTTCCACCCATGGTTGGACCTGCTCGATGAGTCGCGCAGTCCATCGTCCTCGGGTGTCGTGCTCCCAGCTGTGTTGCCACTGCTGGAAGGTTCGGGAGCGCTCTTCTGTTCTTGCCGTGTCCTTGCCGATCTCGCCTTGTCTCTGATAAATCGCTTTCCTCTCCCCTGCCAAGAGCTTGACAGGGATGACTCCGGCGACCACCAGGACGGCAGGCTCGGACACTGTCCGGTAGGCGGAACACACCCGGAGCGCAGCTTGACGCTGAACTCGGGCGAGTCGCAACCTGTTTTACAGTATATTTCAGTATATATATTTACAAAATACATTGGCGCATGGGACTCAGCTTCATCACAAAACATGGACAAAATACTTGTTGCAGAAGAAACTCTTTAGAACAATACTCCGGTAAACTGTTAGATTACACATACAAACCATTTTCGAAGACCTTTAAGATCTAAAACGTCATATCTTTGTAGCCTACATATTTGACATAAAATAAAACTTTCATTGACTTTACATACTAAAAAATAATGTAAAGTCAATGCCATTATCCTTACCCGAAATCGGTGTATTCCACGACCGACATTGTAAATGAACACCCATACACACACAGAACATGAGCTCATAAGCTATCATGGACGGTTCCCCGTTACCGTCCCTCAAAGGTCAGCCACGCAGGAAGTAAAATAACACCATTGACTTTGGATCTATCATTGACTTTATCTATCTTTGGTAGTATCAATAACTAACTGTTGAAAAATCATAAAAAGTCAGTGAAACAAAAATTTGAAGCGAAATTGCTTCAAGTGAAAATAAGTGTTAAAAATAACGTGGAAGTACAAAATCCAGATTAACTGGAAGAACAAGATTAACTGGATTAATGCAGGTCCCAATTTTAAAGAAAACAAATGTTCCTCGACACTCCGGATCGTGGTGAAGGGGTGAAGACATCGTATATGTAAGATGTAAGATAGCTTCCTTCCCAGAGACTACAGTCATCTTGATTTGAGATTGTATGTACCGTCATTGACTAAGGATAGAAATAGACGAACCAAGCTTATGACGAATTTGTGCCTGTTCGTGAAATTAGTTCATGTTCGTCACGCTAGAGAGCGCTGGCGCTGGTTTGTTTACATTTGTACTTGATCGCCGCCATATTAGAACTAACCTCATTTAGTCATTTAATAATTGAACATATTATTATTATTGTACAGCAGCATACAAGACATAAGTTATAATTTTACTTTTCACCCCCTTGAATTACTTTTGTCTTTATATAATCCCACATTACAATTTATTTACTTCAGATATATTATTGAAATGAACTTCAATCACTAATTACTCTTTTATAAGTTAATCAAGGCATAGGCTTAGCTTAGGCTTTAGATTGAGTTTTGGAGCAAACCTGTAACAGCTTAGCTTTCAGGCTAATTAATAAAATATGTTGTGGTGACTCAAGCAGTAAAAAATATTTGTTGTAAATTTCTGCCTGGAAGGAAACGTTCAATAGCTGTGCTATGGCAGAGCCTGATCCAAGATGCAACAAACTTCAAGGTGAGTTGATACTTGATAGTCCATTGATAGTCCTTACTTTCTATTGTGAAAGTCTTATACATTATTTTATAGCTTGTATTAACTCTTATTGAACACTAGCCTATTACTATAACACTATTTACTTTAGAATACGGTAGGGCCTAATGTTGTGTGTAGGATAGTAGGGCCTTAACTTACGGAACTTAAGTTTCATATAGGCTACACACCGGTACATAGTACATCCTGCCTCACCTAGATTAACAACAAATTCAGCGGCTTAAGACCATTACTAAAAATTGTAGTTTTCCAGCCCATTCAATAGTGGATTAATTCTAATCCTATAGCCTAGTTGGATGATGACAATGTCCAGTGCATGATTGTAATACTTCACGACAATAAATATTGCTTACTAGTGCGGTGGTTGTCTTGGGATAAAGTAGCACACAAAGTGGTAGGCCGATTTAAACAAAAGTCATGCTGATTGGTTTTAATACGGTTATTTAATGTGGTTTGATTCCTACTTGTTTGGTGAGGTTAGGCCTCCTGGTTCGCAAATAGGATGGAAGCTGCCAAAAGCTTCAAGTAATAGGCCTAAATAAAATTTTAATTCCATTTTGGGTTTATTTACATTGCAAGGATTTTGAGCTAGTTTAACTAGGAGCTTGAGGTTAATATATTCTGGTTTGTTCTCAAAGAGCTTTAAATCGTGTAAGCTAGAGGGATTAATTTATGTGTCTGTAGTAGCCTATATGAATGCTGATGAATCTTGGGGGAAATCTGTGATCCGTAACAGTAGGATTAAGGGAAATTTTAGGAGTCAATACATTTTCTGCACCCCTGTACGGTAGTTTTTTTTAGAATAGAATAAATGTTGTTAAGCTAAATTTTGTATTTCACAGTAATTTTTTATCCCATTCAATCGAAATATCGATACATACTTTTATTCGACAGTTGTGTAGGCGCTAAGATATATGAAACTGTAGGCTAGGCTTACCTGAATTGATAACAATAATGATTACGAATGTACAAACGACTAGATAGGCTATGTGATGCGGTTGAATTGATTAAAGAATGAGACTGGACATGAGATCATGAAAAAATTCTATGTGACAAATTAAATACAAACAGATAATCTATGATCATTTGCGAGAAAAAAGTTTGAAAGGCTTGGTACGGTACCGTACTGTAAAGATTGTTAATTTTGTAACGAGAAAAACAAGAATTTGAAGGATAACGTTTAGTCGAACACTTTTAGGCCTATACTATTTTATAAAACGATCCTATTTAGCCTATATGGATTCCCCTAACTTTCCTGATTTAATGCCAATATCTCTGACTTCTGTGTAGTAGACCAAATGCATTTTATTTTGCAACTCTTGTGAAAGATAGGCCTACATATGGAAGGAATTTACATGCCATTGTTTATTAAGTTTTTATTGGAGCCTTTTCTAATCATTTTGTCTTTTGGAAAATTATAAAATTTGTTGTCAAACGGTGTAAAACAACACTCTAAAGATATGCTCTTTCTTGATTGGGCTATATTGTCAATGTGGTAGATGAATTCAATTTGAAAAAGGCGTTACACAGTTACAAGAAGTAGGCCTACCGAGAACGCAAATTAGAAAACAGGCAGAACTAGTTTATTCCCATCCCATGTAAACCCGCCTGATAGCTTACTGGCAGTCGAGACTCGGCACCCGTCATGAGCGCTCACGTTTTAATAAGAGTAGGCTTACAGTTTTTATTCGTCCGTGTTAGTTGTCTGTGTTAGTGTTACGTGTATCTTTTAAACTGTGACGTGACCATCATAACGATGTGTTGAAACCAAGTTTTTGTGTGACCAGAAGATGATGTAATTTAAAATCGAAACGCGTAGTCCAGTCTTGGAGTAAGAGGATCACTGGCTGTATCAGGTATTTTAACCTTTTAGCAATATAAGTCAACGTGATTCAGAATAAACAACACACAATGAAACTACAATAATGATTTATTGGTTCTTATATGAATTACAGCTTTACTTATTTTTTCAGCGGCAGGGAGCCTACCTTTAAAGAGACCAACAAAGGATGCTCAGGAGCAAAGAATTAGCTGAGACATATCATGAAGTTCTCTTGTGGCAAAAGGTCAGTAAAGCAAAGTTTCATTCTCTTTTCATTTCACACTAATTTTCTATACAGGAGGATTTTGGAGTTGTATTTCGTTGTAAAAACGATTGTTTAAGTTCTATTTAGTGAATTTTCCTATAGGGAATAGGCCTATGCTATTATGGTAGTAGTCGTGGTAAGACCTAAGCCCGGCACCAAGTTACTTTTTAGTTTTGAGGTTGTTAAGAAGGGTACTTATATTTGGGGGTAGGCCTATATTTTATTTTTGTTGAAAGAGACAAATAGGCTAATTTATTAATAATGCAGGTAGTTAGTAAAAATAAAAATATAATGTAGTTCTTTAAGCATAATTCATCACAAATAACTGTTGGGCTTAAAGTATCTTAATCGGATTAATGGTTTGCCCTATAGGCCCTGAGTTGTTGGTATTTACATTCACTCAATGGAATGACAATCAACCTGATCCATTATGACAGGCCGTATTGTTGTACCAATGTTTAACAAACTGATTATTTTCCAAATTCGCAACCCCCATATTTTCCCCAGAATCACTTATAAACTGTATGTGAGGTGGAAAACCAGAAGGTGTCACCTCTTGTTGGCCCTGTGTTTGAAGGTTGATAATAGTTAATAATTGATAATAAAATTTTTCCGAAAAAGTTTACGGGGTGTAAATCTCCAAAATCCTTCCGGTTAAAAAAAAAGAATAATCCTGAAGCCATGTTAAGCTACAGTTCTAGCTACAGGCCTAGAAATATCCGTCATTCCTAATTATTATTCTGGGGCTATACAAAATGAATTTTAATTTCTATTTTTGCAAATTTTACGAGACCCACGTGAAGAACTAGATTTTTGGGTACTTTGAAAGCAAGGGACTGTTCTTTGAGGCCCAGCATGGGTTTGGAGGGGGTAGAGAGGGGGAAGAGATTTTCTCTGTGTGCGCCCTATCTCGCAAGTATGCTCAGTGCGGAGCTTATTTCCCCATGAAACTTTCTTTGTTATAGGTTATAGTATGTGTGTAAGTATGGTTTATGTATATTTGATTTATAATTATTATCAAATACATTTTGTCTGCATTGATTTTTAATTATACTAGCTTACCCGGCATACTTCGCAGTGCCAACTTTGAGAAATTTGTTGCCGTTCAGGTAAGGTCGTTCGCTGCGCTCACTCCCCATCAGGCTTAGTTCGTTTGCTACGCTCACTCGCCGCAAGTCTATAATATCGTCTGGTTTTTTATTGCCAATCTTCCCTCAATAATATAAATGAGAAGAGCTGTTTATTAAATTAATGATCGCCAAAAATTAGTAATCATATGTTACAATACAAAAATGTTGCTTCCATAAGAATAACATGATAACTTTGAGGAGATCTAGGGCGTTGCCCATTGTAAATATTAATATGACAATAGTTAGACTTTCCTATTTTAAGCCTAAAGAATGAGTATACCAAATTTCAGCACTCTCTAGTCGGGAAGTTGGAGAATTAGTGATGAGTGAGTCAGTGGGTGAGTAATTGAGGGTTTTCTCTTTTATATTTTTAGATTAATGCAAAGAAAAATTCCTCATAATCCCTCTCATGTAACACAGTGATTTTAACTATTTTATATTATAAAATTACTTACAATGTTTGGTTGAAATATTAAACCTATTAAGTTAAACAATTAATGGTTCTAATGATGAAATGTGGTTCCTGATGAAGTTAGTCAACGCTTAAATACAATATTTCGTCATAAAACTTGTAAAATGGATTTAATTTGTGCAATTAATTTACTGTTGCAGAGTAAAACTCCGCATGCACTCTCTGCCGTTTTACTGGTGAAGCGGCTGCTTGAGGGTTAACAGTATTTCTTAATTTATTGTAAACTATTTTTTATATCATGATTGCCCAAGCTGAACAATTTTGTCGAAAGTTTTAATTTATCACTTCACATTTTAAGGGAACGGCTTACTGATGACGTCTTGATTCTTATACCTAAGCATATAGCTACCGGTATGTCAATAGTACATTGGCCTTAGTAAAGACATAGTTAGATCCACAAACCCACCTTAATTTAAATAACCAAGTCAAATTGCTATCAAGCTTTGCATTTTAGGCTTCAAATAATGTTCTTGAAAAATATTAATATGGGAAAAGAATGTTTTTTTTCTTTGTGTTGATACTAAATTGAATATCGTTTTCATATAAGGACCTTTTCTAAAATTTCAGTGCTAGAAAAATACCACCCAACTTTTGAAAAGTCCTGGGTTATTATCCATATATAACTTCCTGAAAGTGAAACTTTTTCCAAGCAGGTGGAGGAAAGAGCATGAGATAAAAATTTATAAATAATAAATTGTCGACAAAAAAGTGCTAGAGAGCGATATTTTGGATATCAATCATATACAGAATCTAAGTAAATCATCGGTGTTTTAAAATAACAATCGAGACAACCGATTTTCCCGATCAAGTCTGCCTTATTGACATCGGCGAGCCGATATATTGCTCCATCGCAATTTTTGGATGAAAAGCAAGTCACAATGTATCGATAATTAGTATTTTATGGGAAAACACGATAAATGATATGGTAGGCTATATAGCTCCATAGCATCAAAATGGTCAAGAACGGAACTTGTGAATTAGCCTATATTTATTTTGTGATTTTTTTCGTTGGCCTATTTATATCATACTTGTTTTTTTCCAGGATAAAAGAACAAGAAGAAGCTGATGATGTGTAAATCTTCGAATTGCAAATTTGTGTTTCAATCGGTGTTAGTGTCATATTTTCAACATTATTAAGCTGGTGTTTTTTGTTTGTATTATCTTATTCATTTTTGTAAAATTGTTTTTATTCTTACAATGAACAATTCAACCTTATATATAACCAAATATGTGGAAATATTACCTATTCAAAGTTTAAATAAAATTAAAGTGTGATGTGTTGAATATTTTTCATCTTTTCCTTAATTGCACTCGAGTAAGTTGAGGTTTTTTTAGATCACTCGTTTTTTTTTTCAGAATATTTTTGAACATTCATTTTATTGAATGATAAAGTAGAGCCCTTAAAACCTAGAATTCTTGATAACTTGGGAACAGAGTGTCTACAACCTTGAAAAAACCTTGAAAACGCCTTTAATTTGAATTGGCCTTGAAAATTCCTTGAGACTTGAAAATGCCAGTGTATCCTTGAATTTAGTTTGAGTAAAAAAAAAAACATGTCGCAGCAGACCTGAGTACTCCGTCAATTTCCATTGGTTATTTATTTATTTTTTATATATAAAAAATTTATAATAATCAAAGATTTTCACAAAAAAATAAATATTTAATAGCATTATATTTTTAAGTTGATTATTTTACTGTTATTTAGAAATAAATTTTTTGCCAACAGTTATAAACTCTTTTGTTTTTATTGAATACTATTTTAGTAATGAAATTTCACCTGGCGTAAAGGAAATTTTCCTTAGAGACGGGGAAAGTAGAGAAGGCAAGTTGATGGCTGCACGTACTTGCCTGTTGCACTTATTGCAAACTAACCTTGTCTATAGAAGTACTTTTCTCCTTAATTTAGGAAAATAGACGTAATGGACAGTATACTTGCAGCCAACTTGCCTTCTCTAAGCAACAAGATTCCTTTGATCTAACTAAATGAACTAAAAAGTTCATGTGAACATATATAGCACTAGCCACCATTTTCTTTATTACACCCAGTAATTTTTATTTCTGAAACTAATTGAAAATTTTTAGAATCTGACAACAAATTATTGCGATTTTTTTCTAATAAAATCACCTTAATTTTCAGGAAGTATAATTAAAAATCAATGTTTTCTGCAGTAAAATGGCAATAACTACGTTATTTGTTTTCAAATCCGTACAAATTTATATGGATAAAATTTCTTAACTGTTTGTGTCTTGTAAAATTTGATGAAATTTACAGGTATAGAGATGTGTTCCATTGTAACTGAAATAACAAAAATTTAGATACACACACAAAAAAAAAATACAAAATGGTTAGTAGACCAGAGACCAAATAATATTGCTTTGTAAAACTTTACCAAAATATGGTAGAACTTAAAGCAATGTTTATATTAAATTATGACATTCTTGCAATTAAAAGTTTCCATTATCCATAAATCCATTTAAGCCAGTCATAATTTTATTTGTGTTAACAAAAACAAAAACAAATTGGCAAGATATAGTACTTTTAAAAAAAGAAGTTAGTAAACTGTTTAAAAAAATAAAATTAGGTTCATACAATTCAGGTAAAAATAAAATTCAAATAAAATTCAGGTTTTTTAATGTAAATTACTTGATTTTCTTATATCTTATATTTGAAAATGTAAAATATTTTGTGAATGTAACGTGAAACAAAGAAGACAATTTTTTAAGTGATGTGAATTTCGCAAGTAGCCTAAAAAATGTGAAAATTAAGTGAAAAGGTAAAATGTTGGTAATTTGAAAACGTGAATTTCACGTCTTTTTCACGTGAAATTAGCAAAAAAAATTGTAAAAACAATGCGAAATCCATGTGAAAATCGAGTAAAAAAGGGTGAAAATTCAGTGATAAATTTGCGATAGAGTGAAATTTTGGTGAAATTAAAATTTGAATTTCACGTTTTATTTTCACGGGTTTTTGACGCGAAATTCAGTGCAATTTTTATGTCATTTGCGAAAATAACTTGATTTCCTCCTTTTTGTTTAACGTGAAAATGTTCAAAATGAAGCGTTATTTTCACGTGAAAATAACGTTTTTGTGCTATCTGGGTAAGTGAAGAAGAACTTTGTTATTCAAAGTTTTGTCAGGAAGAGTCAACAAACTTGCATTATTTGCACTATTGGTCACCCATATATATTTCCACATATATTTATAAAAAGAATAAGTTAATTGGACGTCACAAGGAAAATAAACAAGTATTCAGAAAAATAGACCCTATAATATTTAATATAACATACTGTAGTAAGAGAAAAAAGCAAACACTACACTGCTTTATGAGTGCATTAGGATAACATTTTAGAAGGATAATTTACGATTTTGAAAAAAGGTAGGCCTACTTAAATTAATAATACAAATTTACGGGCCACAACAATGACGCAACAATGCTGGCGCAACATGAGAGAGACAGACAAACTATATCGATAAAAAGGACAAACAATAATGAAATGTCAAACAGTATGTTAATATAGGCTACTCTTGTCTGTTATGGAGAAAAGCAAAATAATAATAATTATTTACAGATCATTCTTTGTAATTTAGATTTTAAGACGATAAGATGATTATAATCTTATATACATACAGTTTACATCAAAATTAATAAGCAAAAAATATATTCATTTATTTTTAGGTTGTGTTTAATAGCACAATAATAATGATCAGCAACTAAGTGAATGAGAAACATAAGGCCTTTTCGCATCATACAGACAGACACCATTATTACGTAGCCGGTCCGTTGTGGTTGTGGCACTCGTGCCAGTCCGCTCGCTGCGCCGCGCCGCGCCGGCCGGCTCATCGGTAGCGGTGAGGTGGGGTGAGGAGAGGAGCATTGCCAAACCAAAATATCTCGGCCGGGAAGCAGACGATGCCACGGCGCGCCGTTAGTTCCAGGGACGACCACGGAAGCAGCACTGCATTGGGGAAAAAACTCAGAGATTGGCTGAAAATCCAACAGGTTCGCTAGCCGCGCTCTCAAAAGCTTGGCTTCAAATTAAAAGCATTGCTTGGCTATTCTATTTAGATGTATATTCAATGGTACCGTATATCCAACGTATTCAACAGTGTTGGTACAAATCAAGGCAGTTAGATATGTACAAATACATTGAAGATTAAAGGAAGATCTGTAAATATAGTATTATTGTTGTTATTGAATCCCATCTTTCTGCGATCTGTATGACGCTCACAATTTTGCTCAAGAAATATCGCTTACAGAATTATATATATAGATTGTTGTTTATTGAATCATTGACTAATAATCTATGTTTCTTAGCATGCAATCGGTGCAATCATGTGACCAAAAAATCGAATCTTCTTTCAACGAATGGCCTTTCGTAAAAGTAAGTAATGCCATTTTCTATTTTCATTTCTGCTTTTGGTTAAGTGTCAAAATCTTATGTAATGCTTAATAAAAAAGACAGGACGTTTAGCCCATTTTCAATTTTTTCGAAAGGATTTCTTGTGAAAAGCGTCAAAGCAGTTGTTATTTTTGAGATCGGTAGTCTCGTCATCAGCTACGCTTTTTGGAACCGATTGAATACAAATCAAGGTTATTGAAATGATTGATATTCTAGCCTAATTAATATAGTATATTCTTATTTTTAAATTTTGTTAGTATTGTAATGTAGTCCTGTAAATAGGCCTATAAGTTATATTTTTGTGTGTGTTGTTTAAACCCAATTTCAAAGCTGTCAGTCCCACATATTGGGTAAAAGGGGAAGGAGGCATGAGCTATGAAGTAAAACATCCAGGTTCATGAACACATGGTTTCATATTATTAGATAAATTCAATTTTCATTACCTCGATTTTCGCGCTCTCTTTGGCAACACAGCTGGGAGCACTAAACCCGAGGACGATGACTGCGTGACTCATCGAGCAGGTCCAACCATGGGTGGAAAGGTGTCATGGCGAGGTGGACTACTACCTGACGTAGTTCCTGACAGGTCCTGGCTATTTCAAGTCGTAATACCTGAACTGGATGGGCGAGACCGGTTAACCGGATTACATCTTAATTGCCTGGGCGTTCCTGATGTCGCGGAGCACACCTTCTCTCGCTGTCTATGTTGGGAAAGGTCCCTCCTGGAGGCCACAAGAAAACTGTGTTATTTCAGTGGACACGGTCTGCGAAAAGATTATGGAGGATGAGGGCAACTGGGATTGTTCATCACAGTTTGTCCGGGGCATCCTCCTGGAAAAGAAAACCAATCTAAACCACCAAGTGCCCCAGTTCCTTTGACGAGCATCAGGATAAGGAGAAAGTTAAGCCCCACGAGACTCTTTCAACAGTGTTCAACACTGGGATCTAGGCTACATTTACAGCCTTGGAAATTGATTCATTCCCCATTATTTCAAGATGGTTGTATATCAGTGTTATTTTGTCACTACAACCCCTGATTAAAAATCCCGATTATTTTGTCACTACAACCCCTAAACAATTAAAAATCCGATAAACCCCGATAAACACAATGCAATGATCGTACGGCAATAAAACAATCTATGGCAAGTTAAACTGATCTTATTAGGCTACATGATTTTTATAAATATAGGATGTTCAGGGTCCTAAAGGAAAGGTGCAGTTTTGAATGGTTAATTTAATTTTTCAAGACTAAAAATCCAAGGATGGCGGGTACTGCAGACTCTTAAGGTGAAAAATATAGTTGGCACTGCTGAATTTGTCAGGTCAATTAGTTTTGATACGCTGCCTTCAAAAAAAGGTGTTTTTTATTGTCGTTTAAACTGTGCAATAAATTGAAATTTTCTTTTCTGATCTAAAAAACATCAGAAAAGACGGATAAAGTTGAGTTGGCCCAATGGTTTCCAGGGATTGACTCTATGCGATTTTTTTCCTGTGGCGATATGTGAAATACATCATATACTCTAACGAACCGTGATTTTGCTTGGCTAATTTAAAGAAAAGGATTCATAAAACAGCATCATTGCATTGATTACAAGAAACATGCTGCACAGCGCATGGACCAAAATTGACTATGGATAAGATGTCTGCAGAGCTATCGGTGTTAGATACATTGAAATGTACTAAATGTAATCAGTATAAAACTCTTATTAATGAGGATGATAATAAAAATAAATATTGGTTATGTACTTTTTACCTATGGTTCTTTTTTTATATAATTTTAAAAGGAACCATTGATTTGGAAAAACCAAAATAATAAGTAGGCCTATTTGAAAATTCCCGGTTATTTACAAATTGAAATAATTTTACTCAAATTTAATTTGGTTATCTCCTAATGACAAGTAAATTGAAATAGTCGTAGTTTATGTCTTAGAATATTATTCATTAGCAATAATTAGATTACCTACTCTCTAGTAAGTTATAGGCCTAGGCCTAGTTTATGCAATTGATCATACACAATTTTAAACACACAAAAATCCTGTTTTAACTATCAATATGTCAATAATGATATGAATGCATTTGATTACTCATTCAATTTCTCCATAAATGGAGAAATTAAATGAGAAATTAAATCATTAAATGGATAGGTAAGATTGTAATATTGCATACAAGTAAATATTGACAATAGACTTTAATAATCTAAACTAGTTTGGATTGACGATGATTCCTTAACCTCAGATGATGGTATTGTAGATAACCTTTATTATTACAGTCTGAAATCAATTCAGGATGCAAATAATTATTATTAAATTGACAATAAGTAGCAGTGGATTCTGATAACAAACTTTCACTATACGCTGTGTAAGAAGTCAACTATGCGATATATCTAGTGGTTGGTATTGTAGTCTTTACAGTAGTGCAAAATTTCCAGAATCTGCCTAGTGCTATAGATTAAGCATACTATTCCAACTAGTATTGCTTAATCTAAGTCAGCTAGGCTTTGCCATACATCCCGGTTTGACCGGGACAGTCCTGGTTTTTCGCTCGAGTCCTGGTGTCCTCTCTGGTTTTGCTTTTGTACCAGATTTTTTTGTAAAATTGACAAAAATAGTCAATTGGGTTGATTTTTAACACTTTGTTTTGTTTTACGTCTTAAAATTACAAGTACTGTATTATAAAGATTATAACAATACTCAACATTACAAAAGAAGAATGAAGATTCAATTTTCAGATGACAATCAGATTTAAAGTCGATGTGAAATTTGACATATGTAAGGTGAAAAATAAGGGTTGGCTGGACAAGTGCATTGTGAAGTGGAAGAAATAGACAAATAATTTAAAAGGTTCTAGTTAAATGTGAATAACTATAAGATTACCATACCAAAAGTTTGACCAAAAGTTGATGTAGCAACTTTATTTTGATTCAAGGATATATATGCCATATCTTTTGAGCACGTGTTAGATTAATAAACTAACAAAAATATACAGCTGATTTGATTTAATCTTTTAGTTTAATAGAATTAATTAATCCTTATTGCTCAATATGAACATTTTAACTTTTCCAGACTGAAATAAAATCTTGTAAGTTATAAATTACAATGTTCTTCTGCAAAAACAATTTGAATAAGTTTAAATGTTCCATAATTGAGATCACTGAGTTGTTCTCCATTAGCACTTGGAGGGGGGAGGGGGGCTTACTTATGGTCGTCTCGGTTGATCTCTATAAAATTAGGCCTATGGCAAGCCTAATGCTAGCGCTCCTAGGCAACCATGGCATAGTCTGCATTTATGTCTGTTGCACTCAACGGTTTACTATCCATTTAATGGTCTTTTTTTGGCGTTTTAGCGAATTTTCCTATAGAGAATACGCTATTTTAGACATGATATAATACAAAAAAAGTTTTGAACAGTGGCCGATCTACTCAGTCCTATTCTGTTTGGCCAGTTAAGCCTGGTTATTACTTAATTTAAACTAGCCTAACTACATATTATACAAAGGAACGTCAAGATGTTAACTCATTGATTGAACAACAGTAGAACCATATAAAATAATAACATTTTATTTTTTTCAGATTTTCGATTGTATATGTACAAAAACTACAATTGGCTTCTTGAAGGTAAGTCTAGTACACGAGCCCAAAATAGGTATTAATTCTATTTTTGTGTCATCAAATATGTAAATATGTAATTAGAGTTTTTGCAACACATGGTAATCTTAAGCGACCAAGGAATACTATAGACTGGCAATCCCTATCCTTTAACATTGATAGGTGTTGAAGCCACTTTCTATAGTTCCACATAGGTGCAACTAGCGGGTCCACTGCTCGCGACGTGCGCAAATTTTAATTCGCCGCGTTTCATTAACACTGTAAAATATTATAGTTATAGTCAAGATAAAATTTTGATATTTTAGTATGATGAACACTACTATATAACAGTGCCTATGGTAATGTTTTTATGTCGAAATTAAAATAATAACATGAAGAAAAAAATACAAATTTATAACAAAGCACTTTTGTTGGAAATTCATGACATCAAAAAGTTAGTATGCGAGGAAGTTTTTTATTTATTGGTCAGGTAAATTTTGTCAGCGAGAAAGTTGTTGGAAAAGACTTAAATCGCAACTTTGTAATTTACAATTTTGTTTTAGAACGCTTAGTTTTGGTTTTATTCAATTCAGAGTCAATAGTTAAATCGTCGACGGGCCGGCTGCCGCAGCCCGTACCGACGACGCTCGGAGCGCTTGTTGCACGTATAAAACTTTGACAGTTTATTATTTTTTATCATTATTTTGTGAATTATTATTTTTTTAAAGGTGATTGTATCCAAAATAATTACTGTATAATTACTGCAAAACCTGATTATTGAATAATGGCAAAGGAAAGACATTAATCAACAAGAAAAATATTAGATTCCTTGAAAACAACAAAATTTATTAACAAAATTTAAATATGTATGATTTTTAAAAATACTTATTTATTTAAAACGAAAATTAGCTTATACAAACTTAATAAGACACTACCTATTACAAAAAATACATTCAAATATACGGAGTATTCTTTATTAAAGTTTTTAATTGAGTTTTTAAATAGCAATTTTATTAAGATAGAGATAAGATACATAAGATACTAAAATACTAAGATACTAAGATACATAAGATACTAAGATAGATAAGATAAGATACAGACAAATATTGCGCCCTTATGCGACACAATGGCATCGTAAACCAAAATTACTCAAAGCGCAAGGGTAGCCGCTGCACCGACAGTGACAGTTCATAGCCGCTCGACGTGCGGTATTGTGTGATGCAAGCGCACTCACAAGTCTTCCCCTCCACCATTGGTGCAGCCCGGCTTCAATCCGCGAGCCACATTGCCAGTCTATAGTATTCCTTGGTCGCTGGTAATCTTACAGTAAACACGAAATGCTAATTTAATATTGGTAAATTTACGAATGATGTTCTGTGCATGGTGGCATGCATCGTGGTGAAACCAGATAAACATAATGTATAATGTTTACCGTTGATCACCATTCAAAAATTTTTTTCATTTCTTCAAGCAGTAAAAATTGGTGAATTAGTCATAAATGAAATTAATTGCATTCAATGGTAGATCTTACACGCTCAATAGGGGTCATAATTCTGATCCGTGATTAAATATTGACAATTATTTAACGGGCTTGACCTTACTCAGTCAAAATACAGATCATACATCAATATTTCACTTTACACACTCCATCGGTATCATGATCCTAGATCATAATCCAAATATCGCGTTCCGTATTGAGTGTAAAGTCTGCCAGTGTTTACCGTATTCATGTACTGTATTGAATTTAATTGAAAATAACTATTCGTCGATCATACAAGTATGTACATTGATTGGCGTCAAGATTCTTACTACTTAAACTAAAGCACAATATTATTTGCGCAATTCATCAAAATTATAAAGTACTTTTTCAGTTTAGTATACTCTAAGATTACTTAAATTTTTTATCATTATCAATTCTCCTCAACCGCTCTGGAAGCCCTTCAAAAAATTTTGTTCATAAATTCTGTACACCGTCATAATGCCCATATATTGGGGCTAAGAAATGATCATGCATGGAAATATCCCAGTTTAGGATTAACATTGTTATTGCTCTTTTTTGTGAAATTAAAATTCTATCCAAATTTTTCTTTGGTGTTCCACCATAAATACTGATGCCAAACGATATTGAGGATTCAGTGAAAGCAAAATAAAGCATTTTTAAAGTCCTATCTATTGAGCAAAATTTTTACATTCTATAAATGGCATAGATTCCAGATGTAATTTTGCCAACCACATGGTCATTATGAGATTCCCATGAAAGATTTTCATCGACTACTAAACCTTAAAATTGTGTTTGTAGTAACTTGATGATGATTGGAATCATCAAAATTAATCACTGGGTAAATTGGATTTTTCTGTTTACCGGTTGAAAATGCCATGAAGTTAGTTTTACTATAATTTAAAAGCAGTTGATGGTAGTTTAAGAATGCATCTATTGTTTTTAGGCAATTCAAAGAGTTATATTCCAAACACAAACAGATTCACTACTTATTTTTAAACTGGCATCATGTGCATACATAATTATTTTATTAGATATTTTTTTTATGAGCTGGGCATGCCTTAACGAAACAAAGAAATAAAACAGGCTCCAAAATCAAAACCTGTGGTACGCCATGTTGAACAAAGGATAATTGAGAGCAAGTTTTTGTTGAAATATTGTTTTTTACTTGCTTTATCAAACATACTGCGATCTCTGAGTCAGGTAGGATTGAAACCACTTGACTGACCTGCTGTCAGCACCCATATCTCGGATCTTCCCCAAAAGAAGCTGGTGTGAAACACGGTCAAAGGCATTAGTCAGGTCCGAAAATATGCCCAAGGCTAGTTCATATATTCTAGAGAGCATGTTTTTCTTTTCAGGTTAATCTTAATTGTGCGGATTGGTGGGGCTTATTAAAAGTAATATAATTAAAGACAAACTTGATCCAAACCATTACTATTTTATTGAATGTCTAAAATCAATTTACAAACAGTAAGTCTATTAAGGTTTATAACATAGGGTTATTAACACAGTATTAAATAAGATTATTAACATAGTTATCTTGTTTCACACTGCGCACTCCATGGAATGCACATTCGTAAACTTAAAAACAAATATACCTAAATACGGAAAACTTATCTTTATTTTTCTTGAAAGGAAGATGAGATGTTGCTGGACTGCTGTTTTATGTAGCATCTTTGTCCTCGGGGTGTAACATCCTGGAGCCTTATTGATGCAGTCTCGCCGCTAGTTCAGAGTTAACCTATTCCTCCTAAATCTTCATTATCAATAGATCTAAATGTCGTAAATTTAGCTGATCTTGTCTCCATATTATTAATATTCAAACCCACCGACAATTTATTTGCACTCTACTACAAATGTAATCAGTGGCGTAACTGATTTTTACGGCGCCCCCTCCGATAGGTCCAGTCACCGGTTATCACTGTTTCCCACCAGTAAATCAGTGTCAACCAATAGTTAAGGTGGGAGTAGAGTTCCTTGATTACTTATCTTTTACCAAAAAAGATTTATTTTGACAAAGTTACAGTATTAATGCATGTACAGTAATTGTAACATTGCAGCCGCAAGTAATCTACTATATTTTAAAATTTTTATAGCCTACTTTTATTCAGATTGCAACTAGGCCTACAGTCTATCCTTTTACAGAAATTAAGCCTATCTGATCGTTTGTTCTATAATTTTTCCCTCTCTTGGACATGTTATACAAAATGAAAGTAACCAAACTCAATGTATCTTATTTGTGTTTTATTTATCATACAGTAAGGGGTTAACTGAGACTTGCTTGTTGGTTTTAATTCACTTTTGTAACAGTAGCATGGTAATTAGGCTTCTCAAGTTCACGTCAACTATACCATTCACAGGTGACAGCTGTTCCAAAACCCATGCTTAAAAGTAGCATTATTTTATTTTTAATTAACTTTCAACTTGATGGTAACCCATATGACCAATGTCAATTTCAATTATTAAACTTAGTTAAAAACAGATTTTTTGGGGTTTAGGCTATTTTTAAACTTAAAATTGCGCTTGGACAGAAAAACTCCCCAATGAAAAGTTTACAAAAGCTACACATTTAGAGGTCGATGGAAAATACATCACCAGACATTCCTCGTATTTTAGTATAGCAGGCCCATTGTTTAGCTAACACCAAGGATTCTTAACTCTAAGCACAACGAATAACACGAGTTTTAAGAAGAAAAAAACAAATTCAACTTTTAAAGTAAATATAATGACATCATTGTTATCGGCATTTAAAGTGTTTTTCCTATAAAAAACTTAAAATCCCCAAGCTTAAAATTAATTTACATAGTTTTGTTCAATTTAGTGAAAAATGTTATCCCTCAAAAGTATTCGTTTTGTCTTCATTGGAACTTCTTAGTACTTACGGAGTTTTTGGTACCTTTGAAACGTATAACTGCCTCGTTCTCTATTACTTAGATTACTTTAGTAACTAAGATTTTCTTGGTACATTGTGCTTAATAGGTAGTTTTTCATGAAGTTTAATTTTGAAAAGGATTCGAAAATTAAATTGCCACAACACAGCCCGACGAATTGCACGGCGCGGCGGGCAGGTTGTCCCGGGCCCGACAAGGGTTAGCGGCTGGCGGCAGATCAACAGACTGCCGAAAACCTAACTGTAAAAATATTTTGATATTTTATAAAAGTTGTATTCCAGGCATTTTGAAAATATAATGGCACCATATCAAATTTAAAATTGCCATAACATGAGTAAAAAAATTATTAAACATAACATGTTTCCTAATACACGGCGGGCCCCCTTAGCTGCGGGCCCCTCTGTTATGCCCCTGAATGTAATTGGATAATATTGAGCACCGTGAGTCGCGGCAGTCGTCCGCCATGATCTTAAGCGGAAGGAAGAATTCCCATGTCTGCGTCCCTGCGATGCCAATATGAAAAACCTTCGCAGTTTTGCCGACGCCCGTATTAATACTATATTCATATATTTTATCCATCGGACGAAACCCATTACATTCACTGAGTTTTTATTGATCCAATGTTATGGATTATTGATCCAATAAAATCCACAGCTGCGGTTACAACAAATCTAACCTGGTCTAAAGCCATATCGTTCATCATAATGCAAATGATTTTCTTCTAGATATGTTACTAATTGGTTATAAGCGGCTTTTTCATATAATTTAGAAAACAATGAAAGTAAAAATAAAGGTCGATAATTGGTTAAATTTTAGCAAACTTTAGCAAAAGTTAAACTTTAACAATTTTTTATTTCTTTGGAAAAATTCCACTCAAGAACGGAGAATTTATTATATGAAAGAGGTTTAACCCATTGTTTTCTAGCATATTTTATAACTAACATAGGCACTTCATCGTAACCGGTTGATGGTTTATTACCAAGAGAATTTATAATACTTAACATCTCCAATGTTATTCCTCAAAAGTATTCGTTTTGTCTTCATTGGAACTTCTTAGTACTTACGGAGTTTTTGGTACCTTTGAAACGTATAACTGGATCAACAATCAGAAGTCAGGTTACTAAAATAAAGCCTAATAATGAGGACCAAAAAAACAAAAATGTTGTTTACAAAATTCCATGTTCCTGTGGCCAAAATTACATAGGGCAGACGTCTAGACCATTACAGATTCGAATCTCAGAACACATGAGAAAAGTTAAAAACAAAGAACTTTATGGCTCCAAAATATGTGAACATGTGTTTGATATGGGCCATAGTATAAAATGGGATGAAAGTGTCATTTTATATAAAGAATCTGACTGGAAAAAACGTAATCTCACGGAATCATTGTTTATGGCATTTGAGGAGCAGCCTATTTCACGCCCATCTGTTGAAATAAATCCTATTTATTTAGAGTCAGTGAAAGCAGAGGTAAATCAGCTGACTGATAACACAAGGCCTATGTTATCAATGAAAGGAATGAATAGGACCGTTGCTCCCCCTCCCCCGCCCCAAGCCAGGAACGATGAGTCACCGTCAGTCGTGGTCAGACGCTCGGCTCGATTAAATCAACTCAAGAACCCTTGAAAACGGGAAACGTTTTTTATAGTTTCTCGAAACGTCGGGAGTAGATTGGCGTGTTTTGTAGGTTTTTCGTTTTTTATGTGTCCGTGTTCGTGTGTGTTTGTGTATTTTTTACAAATTGACAAGGCTCAAGAATCGCCGCATCCCTTCAAAACATCGCCATAAACCTGAAGGTGGGTAGTGCCCAATAATAACATTTGAATATTCATCACCCCGCCTAAAAACATGTCTTTTAAAGAAAGACTTAACATCTCATTATTACAAACGGCACACAATTTGAAATTAGCTGATGGGGGACACTGAATGCCTGGACAGGACTCACTGGCAGTTCAAGTGTTGTTTTGAGCCAGCTGAGGAATAATTGATGAATCAACATATTAAAAAAGTCATTAAGAATACAACATATCTCTTTAGGGCCTCTGTACAATTTCCCATCAAAATCAATTTCAATATCACTTACATTCTTTTTCTTATTTGAGACTTCAGCGTTAGGTCTAAGTATTTTCCAGGTAGCTTTACATACATTTTCAGCATTATTCACCCTATTCTCATAAAACTGTCTTTTGGCATGAATAACTTTTTTTATGAAATCTTTATTTAACCTTTTAACTTTGTCATAAAGATCATTTTCTTTACTAGCACGAGCAATTTTACTTACATTAATAATTTTTCATTTTTAATTTTTAATTTTCTAACTCTTGTGAGATTCAATTTTTATTCTTAGTTTTACAGCGTTTTTTAAATGTCGCAAAGCATTTATCAAAATAGAACATGAAAAGTTGGTGGAAAACATATTTTCTTACACTTTAGCCAAATAAACATGCATCCAATTTTCTTCACTCAGTAATCTTACAAACAAGTCTAAATTGTCCTTGATAATATAAAAAAATGCTGCCTTATTTTGAGTATGTAAAAAAAATGATGCACTTCTTTTAAAGCACCCTGGGCACTCAGTTCCCGGTTCTGCAGATAATTAGGGGTTTATTTCGAATAGAACCAGGGTACTGATGCTTTACCTTTAGTAAAAGATATTTTTGGATGGAATCTACTCATGGTCAAAGTACAACTAGATTTGTTGTGTATGATGTTTGCCACCGCACCTCCTCGATTTCCAGTGTTGTGCCGTGCTTCAATATTGTTGTGTCGAGAAAAGGTACAAGAGGGAGTTATGAAATACAAGTTCCTTTTCGTTGTACCATATCCAAGAGTGAACGGCTCTTTGATTGTAGGCCTAATTTTATTGAGGGATGGATCTTTCTTTCAGTGCGCTATGGGCCTCTGAGCATGAATACGTTATAAGTCTACAGTTGAGAGCAGCATTGATATCTCTTTTTTGACTACATAATAACATACATTTGATTTGGTTTTAAATTTGAATCTGTTCAAAGGTTATTAATTCAAATTACAAACAGTTTTTGTATTTGTTGCAGGATATTACACGACCGGAGAACTGATATCTGGTGACAAGAGCATCCGTGAGTTTGACCAAAACACGTGGCGGAGTAACGGAAGCATTTAATTCAAATATGGTGTATGACTTGAGAAAAACAATAGTCCAGGGTACATTGATTGTTGTCGCAGGATTTGCTCTCTTATACACCATCACACCAGAAGCCAGAGGAATTGATAAGGTAACAGAAAGATGATGATTTAAAACTAAATCCAGTTTAGTGCTGCAATCTGTGACCATACATTGACTCTGGTTTTTGCAATTTATGTATTTTGTGTTTTTTGTAAATTGTTTTCGGATTTTAGTTTTGTTATATTTATAATCAATGTTGGAAAATGTTTAGAGTTCGTTTTTGTAAGTAAAAATTTTTGTAAAACCATTCATAGTTTTAAAACAGTAAATTAAATCAGAATTCATTTTCCTACTGCTGGATATTGAATTTCAAATTGTTAGATAAGATTTTTACCTGTTCAATATCCTTTTTGGTCCTTTATGGTGGTTTGGTCATACAAGCAAAAAGGATATTGAAAAGGTAAAAATCTTATATAACAAAGTAAATTTAAAAATAAAAATTGAAGCCATAGAAAATTTTTGATAAGTTCCAAAGGGTAAATAGTATAAATCCTTTATTATTGTGAATCTTAATTCTATAGTCTTAATTTCTTAGGTTCCTAAAGTTTCTGTATTAAGGGGTCTGTACAGAAAATAATATGTTAATTGTGTTTTACTGTACATCGAGATTTTAATGTGAATAAAAATCTTATTTCAGGGTGTCTACTGATACTGAAAATACTTGAAATACTGGAATTTTATTTCCATACGAAAAATAATGGAATTATACTAAAATTTCAAAATAGATACTGAAGTTTTTTAATTTTATTTAAATTCATAAATTTTTTAAGTGTATAAAATATAGATTTTTGTCTTTTGATCCAAACTTAATTAATAAATTGTATAGCTGATCATGACATTCTACTAGTAAAAATAGTCAGCTCTATATTAAATGTAAAAGGAAAAAAATAAAATGATAATACTGAAACAATAACATTTAGGGGATCTTAGCGCCAACAGTTTAATAAATTTTACACTGAGCCTTTCAACCGAAAATTGGTGTGATATTTTTAATGAAGGTTTAAGTGTGGAAGAAATGAGTAGCAATTTTGTTAGTAAAGTTGTTTCGCATTACAATAAAGCATGTCCCATTAAATCAAAATTAAAATATAAGAGGCATAAAAATATATCTAATAAATGGTTTACACCTCAGCTGGCTCAACTGAGGGATTGGGTGACAGTTCTTAGAGATAGAGCATCATTAAGTAACGAAAATAAAAAGGTATTTAAAAAAGCCAGGTGTTTTTATAAAAAAGAAATAAAATTGGCTAAGATAAACTTCAAAGAAAAGTTCATTTTAAATTCAAATAATAGATGTAAAGCCGCTTGGCAAGTAATTAAAAGTGAAATGGGAGCTTTAAATTCAAGAAATGATAGTTTGCCAAATATTTATCCGAATGACTTTAATGATTTTTTCCTGGACATTCCCCAAACCAATACATCCCAAAATGGCCGAGCAAGAGCCCAACAGTTGCTAATGGCAGCTGTAACAAATAACATGTCTGCTAATAAATCATTTAAATTCTCACAAATAACACCTCTTGATCTATTTGATATTGTTAGATATTTTAATAACTCAAAAAGTGAGGATTATTTTGGAATGTCAAACTATGTTCTCAAAACTATTATACATTCAATTTCTTTTCCCTTAACTTACATAATTAACTCTATTTTATTAACCGGCACTTTCCCTATGTCTTGGAAGATATCAAAAACGATTCCTCTTTATAAGAAAAATGATAAAAATGAACCATCAAGTTACAGGCCAATTTCTCTTGTGCCAATTTTTGGTAAAGTTGTTGAATCAGTCATAAAGAATCAAACGTTAAACTACTTTATCACCCACAATCTGTTTAGTCCATCTCAGTTTGGGTTCCTCCCAGGAAAATCCACTGTTAAAGCTGTTGAGACTGTGGTAGATGAAATTTTACTGGCATTTGAAAGTAAGAAAGTGTTATGTGCTAAATTAGTTGATTTAAGTAAAGCATTTGACAGCATTTCCCATGACATAATCCTTCATAAATTAGAATTTTATGGCATAAAACATAATGAACTTAAACTATTCAAATCCTATATTGAAAATAGGAAACTAATGGTCATGGTTGGTAATAAAAAATCAGATCTCAAGGAAATAAAATTGGGGGTTCCCCAGGGCTCAATTCTTGGCCCCCTTTTATTTTTGATAGTAATAAATGACCTCCCATTCTATATATATATCAAAATATCCCCGTCGCAGCAGACCTGCGTACGCAGCGAATTTCCAATGGAATATCAGATTATTTACTTTCCCCATAAAAACACCATAAGATAGAGTATGTAGGTTTGCTGTCATGGGGTGTTGTTAGAAAATCTAAGTTAATTAATAATTGGTGAATGTAAACACAAAATTGTATCAAGCTCTGGCAATTTTTTATTTTCTCCATAAACCCCATGGGGGTGAGTATGTAGGTTTGCCGCCCTATGGGTTTCGTAAGCAATTATAAGTTAAGATCTATCTAAATAATGTACATACCAAATTTGATTAAGTTATGTCAATAAATGAGCAAGATATAGGGCTTTCTTGATTTCCCATAAGAATAACATGGAAAACACATTTTTGGATTTTCCTTGTAACCAGTTATGCTAAGATAAAAATTCAAAATACCAAATTGTTTGTTTTTTTAAGCTCTTTCAAATGGTTTCAGTTAAAATTGATGAATTTTGAAAATTGAGGTAAAAAAATGTCAAAAACCCATTTTTGACCCCTTTGAAACCCCATAAAACCCCGTTCCCATAACCCGACAATGCTGGTTCGCGAACTCATGAAAATAGACCTGGTCTAACACCCTCATACCAAATTTCATCAAAATCGTAGGTTCCCTTCAAAAGTTATCGGTGCCACGGACACACATATATATATATATACTAGCTAGCAGTTGCCCGTCACGGCTTCGCCCGTGATTTAATCTATTTTATAGGTAATGAAATAGAGTAACAAAAACTTCTTCCTTAGAAATTACATTCAAACAATTAATCTGTGCGATTGGAGCTCTGAAGGAATTTTGTAAAACCTTTTCTAAATGAGAGACTATGAGCAAATAGGAACGGCCATGTCAAATTTCGACCCCGTAAGCCTTATAGCAATTTCGAAGTCATGTGGGGCTTAAAAAACTTAAAAAAAAACTAAATTTGCAAGGCCGTTTCTTAGTGAACACCCATTAGTAAAACGCAACGTAAACGTTAAATTTCAACCCCGTATGATCTATGGTAATTTTGAGGATTTGTGGAAAGGAGCCCTAAAGGAAATTTGTAAAATCGTTTCTTATTGAACACCTATGAGCAAAGTGGAACTTCCATGTCAAAGACTTCAAAAACTATATTAACAAACCATTTCTTAGTGAGTACTTATTACCAAAACAAAACATCCACGTTAAATTTAAACCCCTTGGGATCTATTACAATTTTTTAGGTTTTGTGGGGTGGAGCCCTACAGAAAATTTGCAACATTATTTCTTACTGAGCACCTATGAGAAGAAGATGAATGCCCATGTCAAATGTTAACCGCATGTGCCCTAGGGCAATTTTCAAGACCTGTGGGGCAGAGCCCTAAAGTATTTAAAAAACAAAGTTTGTGGAAAACCATTTCTTAGTGAGTACCAATGAGCAAAGAGAAAAGTCCATGTCAAATTTCGACCCCAGAGGCCCTAAAGTAATTTTGAATTTCAGTGGGGCAGAGCCCCTTAAGTGCTTCAAAAAATATATTTGCAAAACATTTTCTTAGTGAGTACCTATGAGGAAAGAGAATCGTCCATGTAAAATTTGAACATGTAGGCTATACATAAATTGTGAATTTATGTAGGGCGGAGCCCTAAAGGATATGTACAAAACGTACTTTTTTATTGAGCACATATTAGCAAAGAGATTTCAACCCCACAGGATTTTTAATTAGTATTTAATTTTGGTCATGCGGATGACATTATATTGAAATTTCAAACGCCTGTGGGAAGGAGCCCTGAAAATCGTTTATTAGTTAGTGAGCAACTAAGAGGCAAGACGAATCAGTGGTCAAAGTTTCAAGTAAATTCATTTGGTAGTTCCTGAGATTTCGTAAGTTCTTAAAAATTAAAATGCAATAAATACTAAGTTCAATATTCTACTTTCTTCAATACTAATCACACATATATTAGAAGTTTATAAACTTAAATGCCACAGTTTAATTAGGCTAATTTCACTGACACATAACTATGATGTTTATATGGTCTGAAATAATCTTAGCAAACTTTTGTTCTAACAGCTGATGATTAAATAAATTGCAGACAACTACTGAAATTTCAAATAGTTCTCATCTGCGATAACGTAAACAAAAATCCAAAACAAATTATTCTTCCTATACGAATTCCATGCTAACTTTGACCTTCTGTGGGGCGGAGCCCATTAGGAATTTTGTAAAATCGCTTCTTATTGTCTACCTACGCTATGAGAGGAATATATATGCAAAATCTCATGCTTCTAGGTGCTAAGGTTTGGGCTGTGCGTTGATCGGAATTTCGCATTTATATATATATATATATATATATATATATATATATATATATATATATATACATACATATATATGAAAATGAACGAATGGTGTTTTTGGCTTCTGGGAACCTCAAAATGAAAAAGTAAAGTGGTCTTGGGCTTAGGTCTTACCATGGCTACTACCGTAATAGCGCATTCCCTATAGGGAAATTCGCTAAAACAGTATTCTTTATGCAGACGACACTACCTTTTTTGAAGTTGATCAGGATATAAGAAATGCACAGATTAAGTTAAATAATATGTTTATAAAATCAAGTTTGTGGTTTAACTCTAACAATTTAAAAATTAATATAGATAAGACTAAAGAAATTGTATTCAGTCTCAAAAAAGTTTCTGCTGAAAAGAAATCAGTTAAGCTATTAGGATTTACTTTGGATAGTAAACTTTCCTGGGATACCCAAACTAAAACATTATATCCAAACTTTCTAGGGTTCTTTTTCTATTACGAAAATTACGATCATGTGTCAGTCAAAGTATGCTAGTCACAGCTTACTATGCATTTTTTCATCCCCATCTCTTTTATGGTGTTAGGCTTTGGGGAAACAGTCCGGGTGGAGCAAAAATTTTCATCTGTCAGAAAAAGGCTATTAGAATTACTATGGGAGTTAGAAGTAATGAGAGTTGTGTTGATTTTTTTAAACAGTTAAAAATAATGACTTTGCCTGGCTTGTACATTTTTTGTAATCTACTTCACGTTAAGGAAAATTTGGCAAACTATACCGTTAGATTAGATATTCATTCATATGGTACTAGAAACCAAAATAATTTAGAATTACCAAATTACAGATTGAGTAAGTCAACTGGAAGTCACCTTTATCTGCAAACTAAATTGTTTAATAAATTACCCACCTCTGCTTTTGAGATACCTTTGAAAAGATTTAGAACCGTTTTAAAACAATGGCTCATTTCAATGTCTTTTTATAATCTTTTTATAATGTGAATGATTTCTTAGAATACGACATGTGTAGATTTAAATTTGACTAAATAGGCCTATGTTGTTCTTTCAGCCATTTGGATTCTTTAGATTGTTGATCCGATAATCATTTTAAGCTTTTACAGAGTTTTTCTTTTGCTTTTATGTCTTAAAGATTAAATTTTTTTTACAATTTTACACAAGCTAACTTTTATTTATATATGTTTATTTCTAGGAAATGTATCAATGTATTTTGACAAAGTCCATTGTAATCATGTATTACTTAACGACTAATAAAGATCTTGAATCTTGAATCTTGAAACTTACCAATGTAAAAATGTTTAACTAGTCATTCTTGCGGTTTAAGTAGGTTTGCTAACTAAAATCAGAAAACTTGTAGACCTGTCCTCTTGTACTAAAAATTTAAAGTTCTTTCTTAAATTGTACGGTATTTGTGTTTCTTTTTGTTTACTTTTAAGTATTAATTTAGTTCATTAATATTTTATAGTTAACTTTACTCTTATTATTATTTTTTTGTTTTAAGTAAATGCAAAAATAAATCAAATAAAATTTGACAAAGTAATTTGGTGGTTTATTATTAGCTTTATCTTAAACCAGAGTGGTGTGTAACTAACATGTCTCTATCCCTCTTACATAGTAGTTATTATTGTATTAATTTATAGTATTATCTTTTTCAGCCACCGCCACTAACATCAGAAGCACAGAAAAAGACGGATCAATTGTATAAAGCATTGCGTGGGGAACCTGTCAAGAAAGACTTGTAGGATAGTCACTAATAAAGTTAGTTTTGCATTAAAAGATAAAAATGATGGACAAAGTTGTACCGGAGGAAAATATTAAAGTGAAAGAAACATTGATTCAAAGAGATCTGGACCGAAGAGCAAAAATAAAAAGTCTCAAGGAGGAAAAAGAAGCAGCTTCTCCAGACCAAGCTAAGATATTCAATGAAACATTCGAAGAACATTCAAAACAAATTCTAGAAAGTATCAAGTTATTGGAACAAGGGGGAGTTGAACAAAAGGAACTACCTGATTACCTTGATAAAGTAAGTAAAGATATTCAAAATTTGAATAGATATTTATCTGTTTCAACTTCGTTTTTGACTAACTACACTGTACGAAGGAGTATGAAAACTATTGAGGACCTTGAAGTAAAAATTAAAGAATTGGAAGCTGAACTGCTACCTAAAAAAAAGTTTGGGTTCAAGGCAAGGAAGACGAAAGTAAATGAGAAGGTAGAGAAGAAGCCAGATGTTAAGAAAGGAGATGAAATTGATGCGAGTATTAATCAGAAAATTTCATTCAAATCAAGATCAATTGGGTTCTCTGATAAAAAAGATGAGAACCTAAAGTTGGATAGAGAAGAGATTTCCAAGCAAGATTTAGAATTAAAAAATTTAGAAAATTGCACAGTCCACTTAACTGGTAGTCCAAGTACGACTCATATCAGTAATGTGTCCAAGTCCACAATATTGAGTGGTCCGGTCTCAACCTCAGTCTTTGTTGAGAGTTGCAACGAGTGTGTTTTTGTAATTGCTTGTCAACAATTGAGGATACACTCCACCACTAACTGTAAATTTTACATCCACGTCACCAGTAGAGCCATAATAGAAGATTCATCTAATGTTGAGTTTGCGCCATATAATCTTAAGTATGAAGGAATCACTAAAGACTTTGAAAGTTCTGGACTGAATATTAGTGAAAATAACTGGAATCTCATCAATGATTTCAACTGGTTAGCTAGCGATGTAGCCTCACCTAATTGGAGGGAAATTCGTGAAGAGGATAGAGTTCAAAGTTGGCCATTATAGTTTGTCAGAGTTAAAATTTAGCATAAAAATGATGTTTAACTTTGGTTTATTGCTAACTAATTACACAAACGTTAAAATGTATTCAAGCATTTCTTATTTATTACTTTGTAACCAATAAAAGAATTAACTGTTGAATATAGTTCTTAATTATTCCTGGAGTGGAATAAACTTCTTAAGATCCTATTTACTTATACCAGGCGCCACGAAATTGCGAGCTTGGAAATTTAAACAGCTGGAAGCTGATTTACATTAGTCTTACCTAGGGTTGTTATCAGTTTTGTTTTGTTTTCATGTTTTCCTATTTTTGCAGTAATTAATAACAGATGCTAACAGCTAGATGAGTCGGCACAAATCGGCAACACAGTTTTAAAATCAGGCTCACATTTTCGTGACGCCTACTATAGTAATAATTTTTGTAGTTTCAGGCAAAATTAATAGCCTACACTTAGTATGTTTTATACATAATCTTATATAATAAAAGAGTGCATTAAAGGGTCTAGAGAAAAAAATACTGAACGGATCAAGGCCCCTTTGGTGTCAATGGATTTCTTTTGGCCCCTAGATGCAGGGCCGGATTTACCGCATGGGCACATGTCCAGGGCGGCAAATTTCAAGGGCGGCAAAATTTTGGAGAAATTAAAATTTGATATCTGTATGCACGGCGCGTTGTCATCGTCATGATCGCAGGCCACATAGCCATATCCTGGTGAGGCGGCAAAGGGCAGACTGCAGTCTGCTCGGATGCGTGGACGAGCGTCTATTTATTTGCGCGCATCAGATGATGTGGTATAGTGGTGTGGCGCCGTGAGGGAGGGGGGAGCCGTTTTGCTTGCTGTCATCAGCCCAGCCGGGGCCTACGAAAACTAACGGGCCTGCATATTTCCCCTCCACCACCAAAGTCACGTGACTACTTTTGGCTGATCTGAAGCACAAATTTCCATAAGATAACATTGTGAAAACGTGACATCCCTCACTTATTTTTCTCTTCTTAGGAATTAGATAGTAGGTTATTAGACAAGACTTATATATTGTAATCTAGATTAAATAAGGAAGAATATGATAACCATTACTGTAAAGTTAACAATTTTCCTGATATTATTTATTACGAGATAAAGTCAAAACTTAATTTATTTTATAGTTTTGTTTGCACTTTTCATCAGCTGTTTACATAAAAGTATATTTCGTTGCAAATAACAAAGTTTTAGAACCGAAAAGATACAATTTAAATTGTTTTATAGAAAATAAAAATTCTAACTGGCAAACTATTGATTTAAGACGTTTATTTCATGTCTTATTCCTAGAAATATCTTCAAAAGCATTGGAAGAAATCTGTTTACAAAAAAGTCAAATGCATCATACAGTATGAGAAATTCAAGTTTTTCTTTTACCTAAAAAGTGAGTTTTAAGTTTTGCAAAGCGGAACGTTATTAGTATCATTAAATTTGTAATTTAATGAGAATTACAATTATATGCAACACTTAGGACTTCATTTACTTGTATTTAAAAATACACGTAAAAACGGATGCCAAGTCAGGCTATTGCAATGCTTTAAATGGAGATGACAGCTGAAATTCGGCCGCATCTGGTCACGTTACCAAAAATGCAGGCCTGTTAGTTTTCGTAGGCCCCGGCCCAGCCCGCCAAGTCGCCATTTTGCTTCCGCTTGGGCGGTCAGTCATTCGTTCAAACGTCATTCGTCAGTGTTGTGTCGCGTTGTTAATGTCGCATTAGAACTGACAGCCTGTACGAGTACGCTTGCGCCTTGCTTGTTATGCAATAGTGCGTGTGCGACTGTGTGTTGTTGATTTGCTCATAACTCTTTAATGCTGTGTTACGTGTGAGATTTCATATTAATTTGATATACGCAATAATTTTTGTTATATTTTTAAAACATAGTGGATGGGCAAAAAAGACTCAGTGGCGCAGAATACCGGAAATTAGCTGAAGTGAAGAAGGAGAAGGAAAATGAAGTGCTTGCCCAAAATTTAAAGTTAGATTCCTTCTTTTAAAAAAAGCAATCCTGTTTCATTTAAAACACCCAAGAGAAAAGAAAATTACACAAAAAAACTATGGAACTGAAGTTAATAAATAATACAACAATTAATTGAAGTTATTTTATATTTCAGAATTAAGTAGCTATACAGTTAAATGAAGTGATGAAAACAAATTCTAGAAAAATCTAAATATTGTTAGTTACAACATGTTATATTTTATATCAATGTTCTATGGGAGGAGGAGGCTAGAAAGGGAACCGTGGGGGGGGGGGGGTGAAGGGCGGCAGATTATTATATGCCCATGGGCGAAGAAAACGTAAATCCGGCCCTGTGTATTTTATATCAATGTGCTATGGGAGAAGGAGGCTACAAAGGGAACCGTGGGGGGGGGGTGAAGGGCGGCAGATTATTATATGCCCATGGGCGAAGAAAACGTAAATCCGGCCCTGCCTAGATGATAGGAAAAATATGGTATCCCTAAGAAAATGACATATAACCACGTAAAATAAAATGTAGACCTTATTTAGACCAAATGACGTTATTTTTTCGATTTGTTTACTGCTCCCTATTATACACTTATGCTTGACACCACTGCTGATTTACAATGTAGTGAACACCTCTTCGGTGAGCCCCTCCAGTAGACACTGGGCTGCCGGACGACAGGGGATGCCAGCCATGCATGATTAATCTTGTTATCCTTTAATACGTGATCTTAATTGGAGGCATGTCAACCAACGAATGTTTAATGGGGATGGTCGGTGTGTTTTATCTTGGTGTTAAGGATCATTGAGTTTATGCTGGTGCGTAAAGGTGGTTCTTTACAATCCTTATCGACATTCATACTGTATGCTGGGCTACATCCTTAGCAATTCCTATGGGGATGTTTAGTGATTTCATTGTCTTCAAGAAAAATTCCGGGATCGTTCCCCGTGCCCCCACCATCAGGCCGATGACTTTTAGCTCTCTAAGACCGTACTGTTCTTTGAAATAGGGTACCGTGGGGTTGTAGATGGCTAGTTTTTCTTGATGTACTATCTCGGGTTGATCCGCCTTGTCTTCAAACCGAACGGTTGGATCAATAATCACCCCCTTTCTGGTTATTTTGTCGAAGGCCAAAATATCAGCACGACGATGGGACCCGTTTTCCTCTAGACAGTGTACTTCCTCAAAGACTTCAAGCCCCTGTTCTCTCAGAGCATCAGCCAGTGTGCGTCGAATCCAGTGGTGTCTTTCATTACGCAAGAGTTCACCAAATTCGCATTTGCCCAAGATGTGAGGGACGGTCTCAGATGTTGGGTTTGTTTCAGTGCTACATCTGCGGCACTGGAATCCGTCTCTCGATCCACCGGGCACTGCTCTAGCAGCAATGGAATTGGTTATCAACTTAACCGATTCACTGAATTCTGACGTGGAAAGGCCTTCCTTGATTGTGAGGAATTTGTTTGTCTTCTCGGCTTTTGCCATAAGCTCAACACCTGTCCCCTTGAAAGGCAAACTCTGCCATTTTTCCAGCTCCCTTTTCCTCATTGTTTGTCTAATTTTGGTAGCGGACAGGCGCGGTTCGTCATTGATGTTGAGTCTTTCTAGGCATTTCTTCCGTTCCATATGTAGATCTCTGGCCGCCTTCACCAACTCGTCATTTGTGTTTTGAAGTCTTCTAATAATATTGAAATGTTAAATTGGCGCCTCCCACTCCGCACGAAAGGTTTCCAGGCCTCTGGCCGATTTTGGGGCGTAGATAGCCGAGTCAGGAATATCCCGAGGGAGCTTTATAATTTCCTTGTAAGCTGGTTTAATTAGTTTGTCAAGATCGGTAAGGAAGCCCACCGGAATCTGCAAAAGCGGGGCAGTCTGCAAAGGATAGATTAGAATTGGCCAAATATAAGATTGAAAAATTTTAAGCTTCTGGTCTTCTTTTAGAAGAGGGGAGCTAACAACTCTTTCAATTTTGTCCTTGAGTAGCTTAATCACAGACTGACGGTCAAATCTAATTTCATCTTTGAAATTTATTCCGAGGTATTTTACCTCTTGCTCGGTCTCAATGCTGTTCACCTCCACTCCATCCAGGACAAATTTCCTCCCCTTCAATTCCCCCTTTTCAATATTAATTATTTGAGTTTTTCCAGGGTGAATTGGAAGCCCCATATCTTCAAATTTTGAACGTGCCATCCCGTATAGAGCCTTTGCAGAGGAGGCGTCTTTTCCCAGGAGAACCGTGTCATCTGCGAAGCCCATTATGGTCAAGGACTCGAGCCGTTCGCACAGTGACATACCATAAGAGTTGGCCACATTTTCTTCTGTCAGCTCATCAAAGATGGAATTTGTGGTGAAATTGTAAAGTATCGGCGAGAGTGGTAAACCACGCTTCATTTCAATCTGGGGTGTGCATTGCCCATTACACTCAATGGTAATGTTATTGTTCTGTACTAGGTCCAGGATGAGGCTTTTGGTTTTGGTAGGAAGGTGTGATTCCTCAATTTTAGCTCTCACCTGAGAATGACTGACATTATTATACGCCTGTGAAATATCTAAAAATATAGCACAAAAATTCTCCTTACTTGTTTTTATTTATTTTATTTTATTTTATTTTCATGCATCAATACAGGAAAAATTCCAATTACATTAATGCAGATCATATTACTTAATTTTCATTATGTATTAGTCCATCTTCATGTAACATGCACTAACAATCACTAAACCTACACTTCATACAAATAAATTAGCAGGAAAACATACAACAGTTTGCAAACAATAATTACATACAGAGGAAAAATTACTCCAAAATACATAATATAATAAATAGTTGTAAATGTGATAGTTAGAATTTTTTTTTAACTGTGCAAAAGGAGAACTACTAACCATTCCAGATACATCTTAAACCTTCAAAAACTTTGTGTCGAAATATTGGAAAAGAATCAAAAAACAAATCAATGTCTGGACATTTAATAATTAAGTCATTGAATGATCTCATCATCCGTACAAGAGGCGAGGACATGTGGGTAAACAAAGCAGACACAAAAGAACCAGTTATCTTCTTGAGAGAGGATATTTGAAAAGAAGATGGATTAGGCGTAGATAATGTTGGAAAATATTCAGTAAGTTAGGCCTATTAACTCCTACCAGGGTTCTTACAACCATATCTCAACAAAATTCAAGGACTTTTTAAGGACCTTCCATTCCATGGTTTTTAAGGACCACAAGCAGTAACTACATTTATATCGATTTGTAGGATTGGTACAATTTTGTTGCTAAAAAAAGGATAGTAGGTTTATCCTGAATGGATAACACTTGGCATTGCGCCTTACACAGGTTTAAAATTTGAAAGCTCGACTATTTAAATAATTGAGAGTCAAATGAAAAAGTGTGAGTGATAACATTGTCAAAGTTATGGCTCATAGTTCATAACGAGGTGACAAATTAAGGATCATCATTGCTCAGGCCTTTGTATGATCCAGATTTTTTATCCACAAGCTAATGAGTTATTTACCATAAAACTCAATAAACGTGTAATTTTCATACAATGTTTGGTAATAAATCTTTTAAGTGATGTGTTTTTAAAACCTCAAAAAATTTTGGCTTATATATAGCAAACAAGTACCAAATATGTACAATTACAAAAGAAAGTAACCTAATATAAATCTATCTTACTAATTCCATAAGGAATTTCTTGTGAGCTGCAAAACTCTTTTATTTATGAACAAATTTTGATGATTAAAGTGTCAAATTAAAGGGAATTCTCTGTAGACGTCATGGAATAATTTTTGTGCCCTCAGTTCAAAGTGCTTCCGCCCCATTGGACTTTAAAGTTTCCAGGTATTTTAAACTTCATAAAAATCACCTGTCTCCCTTCTGTAATTTTAATTTATTTAGTTTCTCTGTTTACTTTGAAATCCAAATACACCGATGACTGACAAAATGGGATATGCAGTTTTCATTCAGAATATTAGGAGTGACAATTATTTTATTTAATTATGTTTTAGTATTTTATTTTCATTTTATACAAGTTTCACACCATCTGCCTAGGGCTCACACTGGAGCTGTATTCGTCGAGTACCGACTGGCAACAACTCGTTTGTTTCTAATGCCACAGTCTGGGTGAATTTATGGCATATTTTTGCTAGCTCAGGGTCAGGTCGGGGTCTGAACACAAGTTGTATAGGGCGCCACCTCATTAGCTAAGTAAGTCGGCAGGATCCACAATGAGGAAGATATCCTGTCAGCCTATGATTGAAGAACTCGGCTTGTTCAGTCACTGGAGCAGAGAGCAATGAGAGACTATGAGCAAATAGGAACGGCCATGTCAAATTTCGACCCCGTAAGCCTTATAGCAATTTCGAAGTCATGTGGGGCTTAAAAAACTTAAAAAAAACTAAATTTGCAAGGCCGTTTCTTAGTGAACACCCATTAGTAAAACGCAACGTAAACGTTAAATTTCAACCCCGTATGATCTATGGTAATTTTGAGGATTTGTGGAAAGGAGCCCTAAAGGAAATTTGTAAAATCGTTTCTTATTGAACACCTATGAGCAAAGTGGAACTTCCATGTCAAAGACTTCAAAAACTATATTAACAAACCATTTCTTAGTGAGTACTTATTACCAAAACAAAACATCCACGTTAAATTTAAACCCCTTGGGATCTATTACAATTTTTTAGGTTTTGTGGGGTGGAGCCCTACAGAAAATTTGCAACATTATTTCTTACTGAGCACCTATGAGAAGAAGATGAATGCCCATGTCAAATGTTAACCGCATGTGCCCTAGGGCAATTTTCAAGACCTGTGGGGCAGAGCCCTAAAGTATTTAAAAAACAAAGTTTGTGGAAAACCATTTCTTAGTGAGTACCAATGAGCAAAGAGAAAAGTCCATGTCAAATTTCGACCCCAGAGGCCCTAAAGTAATTTTGAATTTCAGTGGGGCAGAGCCCCTTAAGTGCTTCAAAAAATATATTTGCAAAACATTTTCTTAGTGAGTACCTATGAGGAAAGAGAATCGTCCATGTAAAATTTGAACATGTAGGCTATACATAAATTGTGAATTTATGTAGGGCGGAGCCCTAAAGGATATGTACAAAACGTACTTTTTTATTGAGCACATATTAGCAAAGAGATTTCAACCCCACAGGATTTTTAATTAGTATTTAATTTTGGTCATGCGGATGACATTATATTGAAATTTCAAACGCCTGTGGGAAGGAGCCCTGAAAATCGTTTATTAGTTAGTGAGCAACTAAGAGGCAAGACGAATCAGTGGTCAAAGTTTCAAGTAAATTCATTTGGTAGTTCCTGAGATTTCGTAAGTTCTTAAAAATTAAAATGCAATAAATACTAAGTTCAATATTCTACTTTCTTCAATACTAATCACACATATATTAGAAGTTTATAAACTTAAATGCCACAGTTTAATTAGGCTAATTTCACTGACACATAACTATGATGTTTATATGGTCTGAAATAATCTTAGCAAACTTTTGTTCTAACAGCTGATGATTAAATAAATTGCAGACAACTACTGAAATTTCAAATAGTTCTCATCTGCGATAACGTAAACAAAAATCCAAAACAAATTATTCTTCCTATACGAATTCCATGCTAACTTTGACCTTCTGTGGGGCGGAGCCCATTAGGAATTTTGTAAAATCGCTTCTTATTGTCTACCTACGCTATGAGAGGAATATATATGCAAAATCTCATGCTTCTAGGTGCTAAGGTTTGGGCTGTGCGTTGATCGGAATTTCGCATTTATATATATATATATATATATATATATATATATATATATATATATACATACATATATATGAAAATGAACGAATGGTGTTTTTGGCTTCTGGGAACCTCAAAATGAAAAAGTAAAGTGGTCTTGGGCTAAGGTCTTACCATGGCTACTACCGTAATAGCGCATTCCCTATAGGGAAATTCGCTAAAACAGTATTCTTTATGCAGACGACACTACCTTTTTTGAAGTTGATCAGGATATAAGAAATGCACAGATTAAGTTAAATAATATGTTTATAAAATCAAGTTTGTGGTTTAACTCTAACAATTTAAAAATTAATATAGATAAGACTAAAGAAATTGTATTCAGTCTCAAAAAAGTTTCTGCTGAAAAGAAATCAGTTAAGCTATTAGGATTTACTTTGGATAGTAAACTTTCCTGGGATACCCAAACTAAAACATTATATCCAAACTTTCTAGGGTTCTTTTTCTATTACGAAAATTACGATCATGTGTCAGTCAAAGTATGCTAGTCACAGCTTACTATGCATTTTTTCATCCCCATCTCTTTTATGGTGTTAGGCTTTGGGGAAACAGTCCGGGTGGAGCAAAAATTTTCATCTGTCAGAAAAAGGCTATTAGAATTACTATGGGAGTTAGAAGTAATGAGAGTTGTGTTGATTTTTTTAAACAGTTAAAAATAATGACTTTGCCTGGCTTGTACATTTTTTGTAATCTACTTCACGTTAAGGAAAATTTGGCAAACTATACCGTTAGATTAGATATTCATTCATATGGTACTAGAAACCAAAATAATTTAGAATTACCAAATTACAGATTGAGTAAGTCAACTGGAAGTCACCTTTATCTGCAAACTAAATTGTTTAATAAATTACCCACCTCTGCTTTTGAGATACCTTTGAAAAGATTTAGAACCGTTTTAAAACAATGGCTCATTTCAATGTCTTTTTATAATCTTTTTATAATGTGAATGATTTCTTAGAATACGACATGTGTAGATTTAAATTTGACTAAATAGGCCTATGTTGTTCTTTCAGCCATTTGGATTCTTTAGATTGTTGATCCGATAATCATTTTAAGCTTTTACAGAGTTTTTCTTTTGCTTTTATGTCTTAAAGATTAAATTTTTTTTACAATTTTACACAAGCTAACTTTTATTTATATATGTTTATTTCTAGGAAATGTATCAATGTATTTTGACAAAGTCCATTGTAATCATGTATTACTTAACGACTAATAAAGATCTTGAATCTTGAATCTTGAAACTTACCAATGTAAAAATGTTTAACTAGTCATTCTTGCGGTTTAAGTAGGTTTGCTAACTAAAATCAGAAAACTTGTAGACCTGTCCTCTTGTACTAAAAATTTAAAGTTCTTTCTTAAATTGTACGGTATTTGTGTTTCTTTTTGTTTACTTTTAAGTATTAATTTAGTTCATTAATATTTTATAGTTAACTTTACTCTTATTATTATTTTTTTGTTTTAAGTAAATGCAAAAATAAATCAAATAAAATTTGACAAAGTAATTTGGTGGTTTATTATTAGCTTTATCTTAAACCAGAGTGGTGTGTAACTAACATGTCTCTATCCCTCTTACATAGTAGTTATTATTGTATTAATTTATAGTATTATCTTTTTCAGCCACCGCCACTAACATCAGAAGCACAGAAAAAGACGGATCAATTGTATAAAGCATTGCGTGGGGAACCTGTCAAGAAAGACTTGTAGGATAGTCACTAATAAAGTTAGTTTTGCATTAAAAGATAAAAATGATGGACAAAGTTGTACCGGAGGAAAATATTAAAGTGAAAGAAACATTGATTCAAAGAGATCTGGACCGAAGAGCAAAAATAAAAAGTCTCAAGGAGGAAAAAGAAGCAGCTTCTCCAGACCAAGCTAAGATATTCAATGAAACATTCGAAGAACATTCAAAACAAATTCTAGAAAGTATCAAGTTATTGGAACAAGGGGGAGTTGAACAAAAGGAACTACCTGATTACCTTGATAAAGTAAGTAAAGATATTCAAAATTTGAATAGATATTTATCTGTTTCAACTTCGTTTTTGACTAACTACACTGTACGAAGGAGTATGAAAACTATTGAGGACCTTGAAGTAAAAATTAAAGAATTGGAAGCTGAACTGCTACCTAAAAAAAAGTTTGGGTTCAAGGCAAGGAAGACGAAAGTAAATGAGAAGGTAGAGAAGAAGCCAGATGTTAAGAAAGGAGATGAAATTGATGCGAGTATTAATCAGAAAATTTCATTCAAATCAAGATCAATTGGGTTCTCTGATAAAAAAGATGAGAACCTAAAGTTGGATAGAGAAGAGATTTCCAAGCAAGATTTAGAATTAAAAAATTTAGAAAATTGCACAGTCCACTTAACTGGTAGTCCAAGTACGACTCATATCAGTAATGTGTCCAAGTCCACAATATTGAGTGGTCCGGTCTCAACCTCAGTCTTTGTTGAGAGTTGCAACGAGTGTGTTTTTGTAATTGCTTGTCAACAATTGAGGATACACTCCACCACTAACTGTAAATTTTACATCCACGTCACCAGTAGAGCCATAATAGAAGATTCATCTAATGTTGAGTTTGCGCCATATAATCTTAAGTATGAAGGAATCACTAAAGACTTTGAAAGTTCTGGACTGAATATTAGTGAAAATAACTGGAATCTCATCAATGATTTCAACTGGTTAGCTAGCGATGTAGCCTCACCTAATTGGAGGGAAATTCGTGAAGAGGATAGAGTTCAAAGTTGGCCATTATAGTTTGTCAGAGTTAAAATTTAGCATAAAAATGATGTTTAACTTTGGTTTATTGCTAACTAATTACACAAACGTTAAAATGTATTCAAGCATTTCTTATTTATTACTTTGTAACCAATAAAAGAATTAACTGTTGAATATAGTTCTTAATTATTCCTGGAGTGGAATAAACTTCTTAAGATCCTATTTACTTATACCAGGCGCCACGAAATTGCGAGCTTGGAAATTTAAACAGCTGGAAGCTGATTTACATTAGTCTTACCTAGGGTTGTTATCAGTTTTGTTTTGTTTTCATGTTTTCCTATTTTTGCAGTAATTAATAACAGATGCTAACAGCTAGATGAGTCGGCACAAATCGGCAACACAGTTTTAAAATCAGGCTCACATTTTCGTGACGCCTACTATAGTAATAATTTTTGTAGTTTCAGGCAAAATTAATAGCCTACACTTAGTATGTTTTATACATAATCTTATATAATAAAAGAGTGCATTAAAGGGTCTAGAGAAAAAAATACTGAACGGATCAAGGCCCCTTTGGTGTCAATGGATTTCTTTTGGCCCCTAGATGCAGGGCCGGATTTACCGCATGGGCACATGTCCAGGGCGGCAAATTTCAAGGGCGGCAAAATTTTGGAGAAATTAAAATTTGATATCTGTATGCACGGCGCGTTGTCATCGTCATGATCGCAGGCCACATAGCCATATCCTGGTGAGGCGGCAAAGGGCAGACTGCAGTCTGCTCGGATGCGTGGACGAGCGTCTATTTATTTGCGCGCATCAGATGATGTGGTATAGTGGTGTGGCGCCGTGAGGGAGGGGGGAGCCGTTTTGCTTGCTGTCATCAGCCTAGCCGGGGCCTACGAAAACTAACGGGCCTGCATATTTCCCCTCCACCACCAAAGTCACGTGACTACTTTTGGCTGATCTGAAGCACAAATTTCCATAAGATAACATTGTGAAAACGTGACATCCCTCACTTATTTTTCTCTTCTTAGGAATTAGATAGTAGGTTATTAGACAAGACTTATATATTGTAATCTAGATTAAATAAGGAAGAATATGATAACCATTACTGTAAAGTTAACAATTTTCCTGATATTATTTATTACGAGATAAAGTCAAAACTTAATTTATTTTATAGTTTTGTTTGCACTTTTCATCAGCTGTTTACATAAAAGTATATTTCGTTGCAAATAACAAAGTTTTAGAACCGAAAAGATACAATTTAAATTGTTTTATAGAAAATAAAAATTCTAACTGGCAAACTATTGATTTAAGACGTTTATTTCATGTCTTATTCCTAGAAATATCTTCAAAAGCATTGGAAGAAATCTGTTTACAAAAAAGTCAAATGCATCATACAGTATGAGAAATTCAAGTTTTTCTTTTACCTAAAAAGTGAGTTTTAAGTTTTGCAAAGCGGAACGTTATTAGTATCATTAAATTTGTAATTTAATGAGAATTACAATTATATGCAACACTTAGGACTTCATTTACTTGTATTTAAAAATACACGTAAAAACGGATGCCAAGTCAGGCTATTGCAATGCTTTAAATGGAGATGACAGCTGAAATTCGGCCGCATCTGGTCACGTTACCAAAAATGCAGGCCTGTTAGTTTTCGTAGGCCCCGGCCCAGCCCGCCAAGTCGCCATTTCGCTTCCGCTTGGGCGGTCAGTCATTCGTTCAAACGTCATTCGTCAGTGTTGTGTCGCGTTGTTAATGTCGCATTAGAACTGACAGCCTGTACGAGTACGCTTGCGCCTTGCTTGTTATGCAATAGTGCGTGTGCGACTGTGTGTTGTTGATTTGCTCATAACTCTTTAATGCTGTGTTACGTGTGAGATTTCATATTAATTTGATATACGCAATAATTTTTGTTATATTTTTAAAACATAGTGGATGGGCAAAAAAGACTCAGTGGCGCAGAATACCGGAAATTAGCTGAAGTGAAGAAGGAGAAGGAAAATGAAGTGCTTGCCCAAAATTTAAAGTTAGATTCCTTCTTTTAAAAAAAGCAATCCTGTTTCATTTAAAACACCCAAGAGAAAAGAAAATTACACAAAAAAACTATGGAACTGAAGTTAATAAATAATACAACAATTAATTGAAGTTATTTTATATTTCAGAATTAAGTAGCTATACAGTTAAATGAAGTGATGAAAACAAATTCTAGAAAAATCTAAATATTGTTAGTTACAACATGTTATATTTTATATCAATGTTCTATGGGAGGAGGAGGCTAGAAAGGGAACCGTGGGGGGGGGGGGGTGAAGGGCGGCAGATTATTATATGCCCATGGGCGAAGAAAACGTAAATCCGGCCCTGTGTATTTTATATCAATGTGCTATGGGAGAAGGAGGCTACAAAGGGAACCGTGGGGGGGGGGTGAAGGGCGGCAGATTATTATATGCCCATGGGCGAAGAAAACGTAAATCCGGCCCTGCCTAGATGATAGGAAAAATATGGTATCCCTAAGAAAATGACATATAACCACGTAAAATAAAATGTAGACCTTATTTAGACCAAATGACGTTATTTTTTCGATTTGTTTACTGCTCCCTATTATACACTTATGCTTGACACCACTGCTGATTTACAATGTAGTGAACACCTCTTCGGTGAGCCCCTCCAGTAGACACTGGGCTGCCGGACGACAGGGGATGCCAGCCATGCATGATTAATCTTGTTATCCTTTAATACGTGATCTTAATTGGAGGCATGTCAACCAACGAATGTTTAATGGGGATGGTCGGTGTGTTTTATCTTGGTGTTAAGGATCATTGAGTTTATGCTGGTGCGTAAAGGTGGTTCTTTACAATCCTTATCGACATTCATACTGTATGCTGGGCTACATCCTTAGCAATTCCTATGGGGATGTTTAGTGATTTCATTGTCTTCAAGAAAAATTCCGGGATCGTTCCCCGTGCCCCCACCATCAGGCCGATGACTTTTAGCTCTCTAAGACCGTACTGTTCTTTGAAATAGGGTACCGTGGGGTTGTAGATGGCTAGTTTTTCTTGATGTACTATCTCGGGTTGATCCGCCTTGTCTTCAAACCGAACGGTTGGATCAATAATCACCCCCTTTCTGGTTATTTTGTCGAAGGCCAAAATATCAGCACGACGATGGGACCCGTTTTCCTCTAGACAGTGTACTTCCTCAAAGACTTCAAGCCCCTGTTCTCTCAGAGCATCAGCCAGTGTGCGTCGAATCCAGTGGTGTCTTTCATTACGCAAGAGTTCACCAAATTCGCATTTGCCCAAGATGTGAGGGACGGTCTCAGATGTTGGGTTTGTTTCAGTGCTACATCTGCGGCACTGGAATCCGTCTCTCGATCCACCGGGCACTGCTCTAGCAGCAATGGAATTGGTTATCAACTTAACCGATTCACTGAATTCTGACGTGGAAAGGCCTTCCTTGATTGTGAGGAATTTGTTTGTCTTCTCGGCTTTTGCCATAAGCTCAACACCTGTCCCCTTGAAAGGCAAACTCTGCCATTTTTCCAGCTCCCTTTTCCTCATTGTTTGTCTAATTTTGGTAGCGGACAGGCGCGGTTCGTCATTGATGTTGAGTCTTTCTAGGCATTTCTTCCGTTCCATATGTAGATCTCTGGCCGCCTTCACCAACTCGTCATTTGTGTTTTGAAGTCTTCTAATAATATTGAAATGTTAAATTGGCGCCTCCCACTCCGCACGAAAGGTTTCCAGGCCTCTGGCCGATTTTGGGGCGTAGATAGCCGAGTCAGGAATATCCCGAGGGAGCTTTATAATTTCCTTGTAAGCTGGTTTAATTAGTTTGTCAAGATCGGTAAGGAAGCCCACCGGAATCTGCAAAAGCGGGGCAGTCTGCAAAGGATAGATTAGAATTGGCCAAATATAAGATTGAAAAATTTTAAGCTTCTGGTCTTCTTTTAGAAGAGGGGAGCTAACAACTCTTTCAATTTTGTCCTTGAGTAGCTTAATCACAGACTGACGGTCAAATCTAATTTCATCTTTGAAATTTATTCCGAGGTATTTTACCTCTTGCTCGGTCTCAATGCTGTTCACCTCCACTCCATCCAGGACAAATTTCCTCCCCTTCAATTCCCCCTTTTCAATATTAATTATTTGAGTTTTTCCAGGGTGAATTGGAAGCCCCATATCTTCAAATTTTGAACGTGCCATCCCGTATAGAGCCTTTGCAGAGGAGGCGTCTTTTCCCAGGAGAACCGTGTCATCTGCGAAGCCCATTATGGTCAAGGACTCGAGCCGTTCGCACAGTGACATACCATAAGAGTTGGCCACATTTTCTTCTGTCAGCTCATCAAAGATGGAATTTGTGGTGAAATTGTAAAGTATCGGCGAGAGTGGTAAACCACGCTTCATTTCAATCTGGGGTGTGCATTGCCCATTACACTCAATGGTAATGTTATTGTTCTGTACTAGGTCCAGGATGAGGCTTTTGGTTTTGGTAGGAAGGTGTGATTCCTCAATTTTAGCTCTCACCTGAGAATGACTGACATTATTATACGCCTGTGAAATATCTAAAAATATAGCACAAAAATTCTCCTTACTTGTTTTTATTTATTTTATTTTATTTTATTTTCATGCATCAATACAGGAAAAATTCCAATTACATTAATGCAGATCATATTACTTAATTTTCATTATGTATTAGTCCATCTTCATGTAACATGCACTAACAATCACTAAACCTACACTTCATACAAATAAATTAGCAGGAAAACATACAACAGTTTGCAAACAATAATTACATACAGAGGAAAAATTACTCCAAAATACATAATATAATAAATAGTTGTAAATGTGATAGTTTGAATTTTTTTTTAACTGTGCAAAAGGAGAACTACTAACCATTCCAGATACATCTTAAACCTTCAAAAACTTTGTGTCGAAATATTGGAAAAGAATCAAAAAACAAATCAATGTCTGGACATTTAATAATTAAGTCATTGAATGATCTCATCATCCGTACAAGAGGCGAGGACATGTGGGTAAACAAAGCAGACACAAAAGAACCAGTTATCTTCTTGAGAGAGGATATTTGAAAAGAAGATGGATTAGGCGTAGATAATGTTGGAAAATATTCAGTAAGTTAGGCCTATTAACTCCTACCAGGGTTCTTACAACCATATCTCAACAAAATTCAAGGACTTTTTAAGGACCTTCCATTCCATGGTTTTTAAGGACCACAAGCAGTAACTACATTTATATCGATTTGTAGGATTGGTACAATTTTGTTGCTAAAAAAAAGGATAGTAGGTTTATCCTGAATGGATAACACTTGGCATTGCGCCTTACACAGGTTTAAAATTTGAAAGCTCGACTATTTAAATAATTGAGAGTCAAATGAAAAAGTGTGAGTGATAACATTGTCAAAGTTATGGCTCATAGTTCATAACGAGGTGACAAATTAAGGATCATCATTGCTCAGGCCTTTGTATGATCCAGATTTTTTATCCACAAGCTAATGAGTTATTTACCATAAAACTCAATAAACGTGTAATTTTCATACAATGTTTGGTAATAAATCTTTTAAGTGATGTGTTTTTTAAAACCTCAAAAAATTTTGGCTTATATATAGCAAACAAGTACCAAATATGTACAATTACAAAAGAAAGTAACCTAATATAAATCTATCTTACTAATTCCATAAGGAATTTCTTGTGAGCTGCAAAACTCTTTTATTTATGAACAAATTTTGATGATTAAAGTGTCAAATTAAAGGGAATTCTCTGTAGACGTCATGGAATAATTTTTGTGCCCTCAGTTCAAAGTGCTTCCGCCCCATTGGACTTTAAAGTTTCCAGGTATTTTAAACTTCATAAAAATCACCTGTCTCCCTTCTGTAATTTTAATTTATTTAGTTTCTCTGTTTACTTTGAAATCCAAATACACCGATGACTGACAAAATGGGATATGCAGTTTTCATTCAGAATATTAGGAGTGACAATTATTTTATTTAATTATGTTTTAGTATTTTATTTTCATTTTATACAAGTTTCACACCATCTGCCTAGGGCTCACACTGGAGCTGTATTCGTCGAGTACCGACTGGCAACAACTCGTTTGTTTCTAATGCCACAGTCTGGGTGAATTTATGGCATATTTTTGCTAGCTCAGGGTCAGGTCGGGGTCTGAACACAAGTTGTATAGGGCGCCACCTCATTAGCTAAGTAAGTCGGCAGGATCCACAATGAGGAAGATATCCTGTCAGCCTATGATTGAAGAACTCGGCTTGTTCAGTCACTGGAGCAGGTGTCTTGCAGTGAACCCCCAAGATTATTCCCGTGCCCTAAGTATGCCCAAAACCTCACATGTACTGAATAAGCATGCCTTACAACATGTGCCAATGTATCATCAATCTGAATTCCTAATACCTTAATATAAATTATTTTATGTTCAGAAAACTGGGTTATACCAGAGAATTAACGGAAATTTGATAAGGTCAAGTTATTAATTGAATATGACTTTTATAGAAATGATCTCAATTAATCTTCAGTAGTTTTTAAAACCAAAACTTTTATCACCAGGAATAACTCCAATAAAAGACAAGTTATTCAAGAGAGCTTTTATTAAATGATTCAAACAGGAAATATTTTACTCCGGTTATCGGACAATGGAATCCAAATTTCAGTAACAATGATCTTATCTGGGAAGTTTATCGCTTAATAATTCCACAATACTTGTCCACAACCCAAATAAACTAACTCTCAAAATTAGACAAAATCTTCAATTTAGGTCGACCAAAATCTTATAACTACTTCCACTCGGATTATACTTAGGCTAAACATTTAAATATATTCAACAATAAACATGATTGTACCCTTTGGTGGCCACCAGCTGTAAAATAAAACAACATGTACAGAGATAAATACGCAATAGACAACAAATAATATTAATCCTTATATACTAGACAGAAGTACTCAGTTGAGCTGATAAGAGGCGGATCCTATGGTCCTCTAGTCCACCGTAGTATCACTCACACAACCGTCCAAGAGTTCAGATACTCCAGATCGGACGGCACTCAAGTTTATTAAGTCCTGATCAGCTGATCATTGAAAAAAATAACAAACGAAATATTGTTGACTTATCGGTCTGTAGTCTTGAATGGACCGGACGCAAGTTTCCGTTCGCCTGAGACCCCGGAAGTGGCAGGACCGGGCCGTGAGCGCGTTCCAAGTTGTAGCCGAGAAGGTGCAACGCTCGCTGAATAGCTCCGGGACGTTGCCAGTCTTGGGATCATAGGTCATAGGCCGTCAGCTCCGTGCAGGAACCCTTTAACATGAACCCTGATTCCTAGTATGATTGTACTAAAATGTAAATTATCAAAAAAAGATTTGTATCATCGGCTATCACAGTATTTATTTTTTATATAAACTGTCATAATTAAAACTTTAAACATTAGCTCAAGACTTCTGCGAAGTATTGGGGTTTTAATTTAGTATGGCTCAGGTTTAGGTTAATTTAAATATGGCTCAGCAATAATTTTCATTCAGCCCTAATGTTACTGGTTAAATTAATTACATTGTAGGTGAGCATAATACACAAAACAATTAACTGTATGCAAGTCTGATAAATAACTCCACAAAACATCATAAATTATTTAACGAAACAGATAAGGTTGGGTACAGGAAAATAATTCTTGATTAAGATGTGAGCAATTAAGGTAAACAATGTAACAATGGCAATCTAATTTGAAGCCTGATAAATCTCTGTACAACAAAACTTGAGATCATGGATAACTATTTTCTAACCGTAAGAACCCCAAAAAAATTACAACAATCTATGCTAAAAATTAAAATCTAATACACTGAAAGACAGATACACATTTATAGAAAAGAAAATAATATTAATCTTCAAAAAGATTATGATCTAGATTGATGGTGACATTTTTTTGTCATAAGGAAGTACTGCTGTAATTTATTTGAATCATACTTGGACAGTTCCCAAGATTTAAACTGATTATTTTTCTCTCAAATCCTAAATACAAGTATTAACAATAAGACTATAGGTAGGCAGTAGTGAGAATACAAATACAGAAATTATCTACACATATCTAGAATAATAAAACACTACCGGCTTTATTTGCAACCAATTTAAATTAAATACTGACCCACAGCCATTTTATAAATAGACAAAGATGGATGTATTATACTGGCAGTGCTTCAGACAGTAAATTATTACTGTATACTCTTGAAGAAGTAAATTAAGAAATGCTATTACCTTAAGTACAGTTATTTGCCGTTTTAGGTTATAGAATAATGGGTACTTTTAACCTAAACAGTTAATTACTGGGCTCAGAACAGCTTATGAATACAATTAGGACATTGAAAGATTAAAGTATTAAACAAAGACAACAAATTATAATCGCTTGGCAAAGAAGCTTTAGTTACGACATAGCAATTTTTCTCTAAACTGAAAATTATAGCAACTAAGCCTGGGTACTGTAAATCAATCATTAGAAGAAATGTCCGTGATTCGAATTAATTAATATAATTATTTTACAGCAAACCTGTCAGAATAAACCCTTTTCTTTATGCAATCGGACCAAATTAAGTACAAAACTTGACCAGCCAGGCCTAGAACATCGGCATGTTTATTCAGTGAGGGAGGTTAGATTTATGCTCAATTAAATGGAAGTTACGTTTTAATGTTTTTGAACCAAAACTTAAACACATTGAAACCAACAATTAAAAGTGAATCTCACCTCAAAAGTCTGTAAAAATCCCCAAAAATCGTAGAACGACGAGGAGACGATGAGGGCACGTCCACTTGGCTCGCAAACTCCAGCAGGAAAACGGCGCAGCATGTCGATGCTCGAGATTCACGCAGCAGTCAGCTGATCGGTTAAAGCTTCACTCTCCTCAGCGGCAGTTTAGGCATTAGGGTAGCGCCGGCAAGTGCAGTGACGCAACATACTCAACCTCCACGTATCACATACTGAGGGTTTGGGGCAATTACGGGCGCGCTTCCGCAATTGAAAAAGTCCACAAATGAGTTGATCAGGCTCATTTTCCCAGAGGCCTCAATAAATGACTTTGGGACGTTACAAATACCCCTCTGCCGGAAGAAAATGTCCCACATTTTCTCAGACTTAGGGATGGTAGGGCTTCAAGTCGGAGACATGCCAATTCCCTGCAGGCTTGCCTTTATCATCTACCAGCTTGTATACCAGTGGGGATACTTTCTCAATGATAGTGAATGGTCCATCGAATCTGGGAGCAAGTTTGCTTGAGACAAACTTAGCTTTATTAGACTGGACGAAGTTTCGTTTCCAAACCAGGTCAGACACCTTGAACTGCCGCTCTCTACGCCGAAGGTTATAACGCTTCGAATTTCTCTCATGACTCTTATCAAGGTGTTTCTTAACAAATCCATAAACCTTATGGAGTTCCTTGATCCTTTCGGCATGAGTTTCCACATCATCGGCCTCTGGAAGGTCATCGTGGCCATTGAGTAGACCATAACCATCACCAAAAGCCTTAAGTTCCCTCCCATACATGAGATAAGCAGGACTGTATCTCGTGGTCTCGTTGACTGAAGTCCTTATTGCGAATCCTAACTGTGAGATCTTCTTATCCCAGCAACGGTGATCCTCGCCAACAAAGGCTCTGATCATACTGATTAGTGTTCTGTTGGTTCGTTCTGTTGGATTACTCTGTGGGTGGCGGCTAGGAGTAAACAGCAGCTTGACCTTGTACTCTTCGGCTAACTTCTTTAAGGGACTCCCAATAAATTCCGAGCCGTTGTCACAGACGAAGTACCTTGGGACGCCTAGGGTCATGAACACTTGTTCTTCGACGATATTGGTCACAGTCTTGGAAGTAGCATTCCTCATCGGAAACAACAGTACGTACTTCGAGAAAATATCCGTAATAACGAGAAGGTACTTGTTCCCTTTCAAAGAACGGGGGAAAGGCCCCATTAGATCCGCACTTATCATTTCCCATGGCAAATCAACCCCTCTTCTCGAACCCATCATTCCAGAAGGCTGGTCCTGATCATATTTGGTTTGCTGGCAGGTCCGGCATCTTTTGATGTAACTGGCAACATCCTTCCTCATTTTAGGCCAATAATAGGTTTGTTTCAAACGTTGAAAAGTTTTGAAGGTTCCTAAATGTCCAGCCGTCGGACGGTCATGCGAATCTTGGAGTACAGAAGACCTAAGATCCTTTGGGACAACCAATTTCCAGGCATTACTTTCCTCATCCTGAGGTCCATTTCTAGGGCAGAATTTTAGGAGAAAATCATTTTCCACCCTCCAAGAAGAGTACTGAAGCGGATTTTGTTTTACTTGTTCACGCATTTTCAAAAACCATTTGTCCTCAACATCCTTCGGTAGTTGCAATGTATTGACTTGAGGTGGTTGTTCCACGGTTGCCCTAGAAAGAAGATCTGGGACGACATTCTCTTTCCCCTTACGGTGCACAATGGAGAAGTCAAAGGCTTGTAACCGCAAAGCCCAACGGGCAAGTCTGCCTTGAGGTTCCTTCAAGTTATGGAGCCACAATAAAGAGTAATGGTCAGTAATGACCGTAAACCGCGTTCCTTCCACATAAGCACGGAACTTCTCTACCGCCCAAACAACCCCTAGACACTCTCTTTCCGTGGCGGAAAATTTCTGTTCGCCTCTCGTAAGGGTACGGCTCGCATATGCTATTACAACCTCCCCATTAGGTGTTTCTTGACTCAAAACAGCTCCTAGTCCTATTCCTGATGCATCCGTGGAGATAATAAATGGTTTGTCAAAATCTGGGCAACTAAGTATAGGTGACTTCACCAAACACCCTCTAATGTCCATAAAAGCTTCTTGGGCCTCTTGAGTCCACTTGAAAGATTCTCTCTTCCGAAGAAGTCTAGTCAGCGGGTACATTCTTGATGCGAAATTTGGTATGAACCGTCTGTACCATCCTGCCGTTCCACAGAACTGCCTAACTTCCTTTTGGTTTTTGGGTGTCGGTATATCCAGTATGGCTTTAACCTTATCAGGGTCTACTCTCAGACCATCCTTGTCCACAATGTATCCCAGGTACTTAAGCTCAGGTCGGCACAGTTTGCATTTCTCCCGATTCAGAGTAAGCTTAGCATCTTGAAGCCGCTTGAAAATCTCTTCTAGGACCTTTAGATGAAGTTCAAATGTCGGTGTTACGGCAATGATATCATCTAAGTATACGAATACGTGGGGTTCCAATTCCGGACCCAGAACATTATCTATGAATCTTTGCCAGGTCGCGGGAGCATTATGCAAGCCAAACGGCATAGTGGTAAATTGAAAGAGTCCACGATTAGGGATGGCAAAAGCTGTCTTTTCTTTGCTTCCTTCCTCTAATGGGATTTGCCAGTAGGCATGCTTGATGTCTAATGAAGAGAGATAACGGGCGTCTCTGAGCCTGTCAAGGATGGCGGTTACTCGAGGTAAAGCATAAGCATCTCGTTTTGTCACTTGGTTGACTTTCCTGAAATCTACGGCGAATCGTTTGGATCCATCTGGTTTGTCGAGGAGAATGATTGGCGATGACCAAGGACTTTTTGAGGGTTCGATGACACCAAGTTCTAACATCCTGTCAACTTCTTCGTTTATAAGTTTTTGCCTTGCCGGAGAAACAACATAATACCTTTGCTTGATGGGAGCAGCATCTCCAGTATCTATGACGTGCTTCACCTTGTCAGTCCGGCCTAAGGTCTTCACAGAGTTCTCCTCTCCTAGGTAGCGGTCAATCAGTTCTTGAAGTTGGTTGGCTTCTTCTTCATTCAGATGTTCTTGAGTGCGGATTCCTTCCTTGACATCCAGGCTCATCAGTTTAGGCGCAAACTCCCATGTTTTGTCATGCATACTGGTCAAAATCTGCATCCGTTCCCAGAAATCTATTCCTAGGATTAAACTTTGTTTTAAGGAGGGGACTATCAAGACTAAAATGTCTCGGGTACGATCTTCCAAAGTAATAGGGATCACAGCTCTTCCTACTATCTTGTGCTTCCGTTGGTCCGCGGTCTCCACCCATTTTACTCCATATTCCATAATCTTTGCAGGGAACTGATTCACGATCCACATACCATCTTCTCCTATTATGGTGTTAGAAGCACCAGAATCCAAAAGTGCTTTAAATGGTCTTCCAAAAATGCGAACATTCAAGTAAGGTCTAAGGTCATTGCCTTGCCGATAAATCATATAGTTAAGTTTCATAACAGTCATCTGATTTTGGGAGTCAGTAACCTCTTCCGTACTGGCCCCCAACCTTACCCGTTTTTTGGACTGGGATTGCAGTTTGAACAGTCAAATTTCGTAGTATCAGGTTTCCCACAAGTAAAGCAGAATTTCTTTCTTTCCTGGCGACACTGGGAGAATCTATGTCCTTCCTTAGAACAGTTCCAGCATTTCATCGGATTAGATCCCTTCTCTGCTCGCTGTTGTAGCGCAGCCACCTTGCCTCTGTGGTCGTTGGGTTTCCAGTTGGACTTGTGTCGTTGACCACCTGGTTGGTAAGCTAAGTCCGGTTCAAGCGTTTGACCAGTTCTTGTAGATGACCCTTGGTAAGCGGAGCGAAGTCGACCTAATTCCGCTTTGCGTCCCATTTCTCGAAGCTCCTCCATGTCCCTCATGTTGAACATGCATAGTTTTTCTTGAAGATATGGATTCAAATTCTTGAGAATTTGTTGAAGTTTCATGCCTTCAGGAACCTTTTCCGCCATACGTCCATACAGCCCACCCATCGCTGCTAGATACATATCGATTGGCTCATTGTCCCCTTGGGTACGATGCATGATTTCTTGAAGGAGCATATAGTCATAATCTGGACTTTGAAATACAGTTTTCATCTCCATACATAAGTCAGGCCATGTTTTGACTCGATTTATTGTTGATCGATACCATATCAAAGCAGGACCGCAGAACAAATCAACGGCTGAGGCGAATAACTCTTGCTCACTGATCCCCCTGGCTCTTCTTAGTTCTTCTACTCTCTCTAGAAATGCCCCTACGCTTTGTCCAGGTTCATTTGAAAATTTCAAGCCCCACTTGTATACTGGAACAGCCTTAGTATTCGATCTGAGACTCGGAGCTGATTGCTTAGCTGGTGGCTCATGAAGGGTTGCTGTCACGAAGGTCTGTGAGTGGTTCTGCTGACTAGACAAATTTAACGATGGTTGCCCACCAGGATTAGTGATCGACACCTTTGCCACTTCACATACCCTCTCCTGACTGGTCGAGGTTTCGCCCTTAACCATCACGTCTTCCTGACTATTTCCTGCCTGCTCATTCCCCTGAACTTTTGCAGAATCTGCAGCAGCATTAAAGGTATCCAGCAAATTTTTCACCTTCGCAAGAAACTCAGTCTTCTTCTCTTCGCGGTCAGCATCGATGTCCCCATCAGCATTTAGGGTTGGGATGCGTTGAACTCTAGGATAAAGATGCCACAGTCTAGTAATGATCCTCGAGTATTCATCATCATCATAGGCACCCTCGTATAGTCGCACCAGTTCCTCCAGGTCAGTAAAAATTTCGTTGCATATTTCTAACTCATCAGCAAACTCCAAAGAAGAGACTATTTCCTCCTTTATTTTAGTGTTTTCTTTCATCGCCTTGGTCAGCCGTTTGCGCAGGTCATTTGCTACCCCCTCCGTACTGAGTCCTCTGATCTTCAGCTCGTAGCTTACCTCCACTTTCCTGAGTTTGTAGGCCGCCATATTCAAAGTCGAAATCAAGTTCAATAAAGCAGACGAGATACTCATACAGGTCCCAAGGGTTGGCCACAATCGCAGTTATTGTAATAAAAAACAGTAACTACTAACAACATTTCCTGAAAATTCTTACCCAACCTATCATTGATAACCTGGATGTCTCCGGCAATTTGCTGCACTTAAATAATCAAACCAAATAATCCTAATTATTATTAATATCCAAATCAAACACCAACAAATAAATTTTCAATGTAATGTGTACTTATTAAGATGGAGCGAGTTTAACTTGCTTATTCTTATTTACTACATTGTACTACAATTCCAATTTATTACACCAGGCCCCACGTTGCGAGCGCCATTTGCCACAGTCTGGGTGAATTTATGGCATATTTTTGCTAGCTCAGGGTCAGGTCGGGGTCTGAACACAAGTTGTATAGGGCGCCACCTCATTAGCTAAGTAAGTCGGCAGGATCCACAATGAGGAAGATATCCTGTCAGCCTATGATTGAAGAACTCGGCTTGTTCAGTCACTGGAGCAGGTGTCTTGCAGTGAACCCCCAAGATTATTCCCGTGCCCTAAGTATGCCCAAAACCTCACATGTACTGAATAAGCATGCCTTACAACATGTGCCAATGTATCATCAATCTGAATTCCTAATACCTTAATATAAATTATTTTATGTTCAGAAAACTGGGTTATACCAGAGAATTAACGGAAATTTGATAAGGTCAAGTTATTAATTGAATATGACTTTTATAGAAATGATCTCAATTAATCTTCAGTAGTTTTTAAAACCAAAACTTTTATCACCAGGAATAACTCCAATAAAAGACAAGTTATTCAAGAGAGCTTTTATTAAATGATTCAAACAGGAAATATTTTACTCCGGTTATCGGACAATGGAATCCAAATTTCAGTAACAATGATCTTATCTGGGAAGTTTATCGCTTAATAATTCCACAATACTTGTCCACAACCCAAATAAACTAACTCTCAAAATTAGACAAAATCTTCAATTTAGGTCGACCAAAATCTTATAACTACTTCCACTCGGATTATACTTAGGCTAAACATTTAAATATATTCAACAATAAACATGATTGTACCCTTTGGTGGCCACCAGCTGTAAAATAAAACAACATGTACCGAGATAAATACGCAATAGACAACAAATAATATTAATCCTTATATACTAGACAGAAGTACTCAGTTGAGCTGATAAGAGGCGGATCCTATGGTCCTCTAGTCCACCGTAGTATCACTCACACAACCGTCCAAGAGTTCAGATACACCAGATCGGACGGCACTCAAGTTTATTAAGTCCTGATCAGCTGATCATTGAAAAAAATAACAAACGAAATATTGTTGACTTATCGGTCTGTAGTCTTGAATGGACCGGACGCAAGTTTCCGTTCGCCTGAGACCCCGGAAGTGGCAGGACCGGGCCGTGAGCGCGTTCCAAGTTGTAGCCGAGAAGGTGCAACGCTCGCTGAATAGCTCCGGGACGTTGCCAGTCTTGGGATCATAGGTCATAGGCCGTCAGCTCCGTGCAGGAACCCTTTAACATGAACCCTGATTCCTAGTATGATTGTACTAAAATGTAAATTATCAAAAAAAGATTTGTATCATCGGCTATCACAGTATTTATTTTTTATATAAACTGTCATAATTAAAACTTTAAACATTAGCTCAAGACTTCTGCGAAGTATTGGGGTTTTAATTTAGTATGGCTCAGGTTTAGGTTAATTTAAATATGGCTCAGCAATAATTTTCATTCAGCCCTAATGTTACTGGTTAAATTAATTACATTGTAGGTGAGCATAATACACAAAACAATTAACTGTATGCAAGTCTGATAAATAACTCCACAAAACATCATAAATTATTTAACGAAACAGATAAGGTTGGGTACAGGAAAATAATTCTTGATTAAGATGTGAGCAATTAAGGTAAACAATGTAACAATGGCAATCTAATTTGAAGCCTGATAAATCTCTGTACAACAAAACTTGAGATCATGGATAACTATTTTCTAACCGTAAGAACCCCAAAAAAATTACAACAATCTATGCTAAAAATTAAAATCTAATACACTGAAAGACAGATACACATTTATAGAAAAGAAAATAATATTAATCTTCAAAAAGATTATGATCTAGATTGATGGTGACATTTTTTTGTCATAAGGAAGTACTGCTGTAATTTATTTGAATCATACTTGGACAGTTCCCAAGATTTAAACTGATTATTTTTCTCTCAAATCCTAAATACAAGTATTAACAATAAGACTATAGGTAGGCAGTAGTGAGAATACAAATACAGAAATTATCTACACATATCTAGAATAATAAAACACTACCGGCTTTATTTGCAACCAATTTAAATTAAATACTGACCCACAGCCATTTTATAAATAGACAAAGATGGATGTATTATACTGGCAGTGCTTCAGACAGTAAATTATTACTGTATACTCTTGAAGAAGTAAATTAAGAAATGCTATTACCTTAAGTACAGTTATTTGCCGTTTTAGGTTATAGAATAATGGGTACTTTTAACCTAAACAGTTAATTACTGGGCTCAGAACAGCTTATGAATACAATTAGGACATTGAAAGATTAAAGTATTAAACAAAGACAACAAATTATAATCGCTTGGCAAAGAAGCTTTAGTTACGACATAGCAATTTTTCTCTAAACTGAAAATTATAGCAACTAAGCCTGGGTACTGTAAATCAATCATTAGAAGAAATGTCCGTGATTCGAATTAATTAATATAATTATTTTACAGCAAACCTGTCAGAATAAACCCTTTTCTTTATGCAATCGGACCAAATTAAGTACAAAACTTGACCAGCCAGGCCTAGAACATCGGCATGTTTATTCAGTGAGGGAGGTTAGATTTATGCTCAATTAAATGGAAGTTACGTTTTAATGTTTTTGAACCAAAACTTAAACACATTGAAACCAACAATTAAAAGTGAATCTCACCTCAAAAGTCTGTAAAAATCCCCAAAAATCGTAGAACGACGAGGAGACGATGAGGGCACGTCCACTTGGCTCGCAAACTCCAGCAGGAAAACGGCGCAGCATGTCGATGCTCGAGATTCACGCAGCAGTCAGCTGATCGGTTAAAGCTTCACTCTCCTCAGCGGCAGTTTAGGCATTAGGGTAGCGCCGGCAAGTGCAGTGACGCAACATACTCAACCTCCACGTATCACATACTGAGGGTTTGGGGCAATTACGGGCGCGCTTCCGCAATTGAAAAAGTCCACAAATGAGTTGATCAGGCTCATTTTCCCAGAGGCCTCAATAAATGACTTTGGGACGTTACACTAAATCGTTAATTTTGACTTCAAAGTGTCCATTACAGCTGTCTGGTATGCAGCTGCAGCACCTACGTACCGTATTATATGATTCTGTTAGCTTCAAAATATATGTAGGATCTTAAAAATTTAAGGTAGTAAAAAATTTAAAAAATACTCAACGAGACAATACCAACATTCCCACAAAATTCAAGGATTTTTCAAGGACCATACAAAAATTATGAAATTTCAGTACTTTTCAAGGCCTTCAAGACCAGGGGTTAAATTTCAAGGACTTTCAAGGACCGTAAGAACCCTGTCCTACCTACCTATGGAACATGACTGAATTCGGGAATGGTTTGTGATTAAGATTTACAAGGCCCTGTTATAAGAAATTCTCAGCTGCTTCCAAAGTAGCAGCTTGATTGTAAGCTTCATCAAATGTTGATACTAAGTTTTCTTATAGTCTTTGTCAGATGCTTTGAGGTATTAACCCCCTAATGAATGCATCTCTAATATATTCCCAATTTTCAGAAGCAGTAACGGATTTAAAATTACATGATTTGCTAAGTCCTTTGAGTTTTCTTAGGTACTGATAGATGCTTTCACCTGCTTCTTGTCTTGTAGTGGCTAGTTGATGTCTTGAGTATATTTAATTTGTTGATTTTACTTATAATTTATCAAGGGGTTTTATAGCTTCAACATATGAATTGGCTTCTGAAATGACTTCATGAATTGGGTAATTTACAAAATTAGTCGGAAGTTTGTGTATTCTTTCGTAGCACATATCTCCTCCATAAAATTCTCAAAAGCAGTTAGTTTCCCAATGCCAATTGTCTGTTTTTAAATTGTTGGCCAGCATTTTGATCATTAGGATCTGGATAGTCTCTCAGGTTTAAATATTTTTCCATTTTAAAAGGATTATTTAATAAACAAATAAGTTGATTAAATTGTAATGAAACTAGAATTGATAAACCATAACTCGTACTCAAAAGTGTGCTCTGCTACATTTTGAATTATACAAATGGAAACAAACAAAAACATAAATAAAGTCACTGGCTCACGAGAATGAACTTGATCCAATAGTAAGCTATCTTCTCTATATATAATAAACGGTATCAGATAACTGACACATACTTTCTCCCAACAATATAAAAAAATGTGTTAAAAGCTTTAAACATTAATGTTTTGATGACTCAGTCGGATAGCTACCAGCTGAGCAGCGCGAGCTTGACGCTACGCGCGTCTGTGACTTTTAACAATGTACTGTGTTTACCGCTAAACGAAAAATTGTATTTTTCTCCGCAACCACTAAACGTAGAAATTTAAAATACTGGATTATTTAGTTTTTGGTGCTTGATTTAATGGTGATAAGTAAATTTTATTTCAAAATAACAGCTATTTTGAAAATCCACAAAAAAATGTAACACTTTTTACTGTATTTTGAAAGCGCATTTTCTCGGAAATGTGGGTGGTGTCATTTTATTCAGCATTTTAATCTTAATAGACTACAAAATTTAAATCAAAATCGTTAGAGCACTTTTTGAGAAATTGTGATTTTTCACTTTTTTTGAGGGTTTTTGGGGGTAAACCACCCTTAAAAATCAAAAATTCAAAAAAATGAAAAAAAAAAAACACCTGGAATTATAGTGGATTTGGACCTATGTACCAAATTTCATTAAAATCGGACCATTAGGGCATTCTCTAGCTCTGTTTACATCCTGACACACAGACATCACTCTGAAAACTACTTTTTTGGACTCAGAGGGCATCAAAACGGATAAATTTACCAACGACTCAAATTTGAAAATGTTGACGAAACCAATACTTTTTCAAAATATACAATATATATAGGGGGAAAGGGGGCCCCAAAATAGATGTATACATCATCAAACTAAAGCGAAAATTTTTACAAAAACAATACTTTCTCTATATACTATGGTATAGGGGGAGAAAGTAAAAATGAATCCCTTATTTCTTTGGTCAATGCATCACACTTGAACAGCTGGACCGATTTTGCTAATTCTTTTTTGTTGTGTTTGTTTTTGTCAGGAGAAAGTTCTTATGAAAGAAAAAATCTAAAAAATTCACGTCTTCAAAGATACTATGTTTAGGCCTGCCGCACACCAAAATGGATGTGATGCGACGAGACTAGAAGGGTAATAATATATGTTTAGATGGAATCACCGACGCTGTCCATTCCTGCAATTTCGCCTGCTAGATTTTGAGATTGTGGAAAATACTTTGCCACAGACACTCTCGTATTACAGTATAGGATAACATTAAAAAAATTTAGTCAATTTACCTGAAAAAGAACTACATTTTAAATTTTGCTTTAAGTTTTTATGGTGAAAGATTGTCAAGGTTCTAAGGTTCTACTAAAGAGCAAATGAATACAAAGACCTTTCAAATAATAACATAATCTTTTTTTATTGTATTTTACACACAAAATTGATCTTACTCATTTAACAATCTGCATGTTATTATACATAAATACATGCAATGTAGCTTAACTTATGTACATTTCTTTCTGTAATTGACTCCTCAACGCTATCGAACAATGTACACTTTACACAACGATAAAATGATTATAACTTAACAAAAAATATATCATTACTTGACTTCAATATGAATCTCAACCGAATAAAATATAAACAACAAAATTATAAACAAAATTTGAGAGTAAAATATTTTTCATACACCTAAAAAGCGATATAATTTACAAAACTACAACACTTCTCTAAGCCGGCTCAGTAATATATAATTAATTATCATAACAATCTATAAAAATATTTGTTCAATAATAGTTAATAAATCTCAAAGAACACCTAAAGATATAAAGATCATTTCTATCACATATTTACCGTAGGTAAGTCTAACTCGCAGAATGGAATAACTAAGAAAATATTAGTTGATTTTAGTGGCGTTTGTTCGAACTCGACACAATTGTCAGACTTGCAAACATTATTGCTCTAAGAAAACCACACATTTCAAGGCCACTAGGACAGTTCTTACAAAAATACACTATGCTTCATATTGTATAAACAGTCACATTGAGTTTCCGCACTTCATTAATTAGTCCCCTACTTAATATTATTGCAAGAAGATATTCGTTGAAAGTGCATAAACGGGTAGGAACATAGAGAGCATGGATGAAGGCATACTTGAAATGTAGTTTGAGACGTTCTTACGATAAAATACCACTTGGTCGAGGAGATTGGTCCAGGTTACGATAATCTAGTTAGCTTCATAATTGAAATATTAAACATGTATCTCATTTAAAACTAAATCTAGAGAAAAAGGTATAAAGATATAATAAAACAATATTTCATCAAAAGAAAAGAAAATTTGTTAAAACTTACAAAGACAAAGTAAAAATAAATAACTTTACATTACCTTAAATACTTGAATAACTAAAAATAATAATGTACAATTTCAAACAGTATATAATTACTTATATTCATAATTACTTTGGAATGTACAAAAATGTGTCGAGCTGATTTAACATAAGATCATGTTACTAAAATCTACTCTTGTAAATTCTACAGTTACGCGATAGTCTATCTTAGGACGGTCAAGTGACAGGAAAGGTGCGCACTCCCTCAACAGTCTGTGACATCAAGACACTTGGATTGACAGGTACACAAGGAGTATTGCTTGGAGTTCAGTTGTTATTGCCGACGGAAGGGCTGGAGTTATTGTTGGGGGTTGTGGGGGAGCCGATGTTGTCGATCTCACGCTGCGCTCGGGAAATCTTCACTTTGTCTCTCGGAGTCGTGTCTTCACCGGTTTCCATCGCAAACATCTTCATTTTCTCTTTGAAGCTCAACTTTTCTGGGACCTTGGCTGCCATCATCTTTTGATTCTGCTGTTCCTGCAATCTTCTCTGGCGAGGATCTCTGTTGAAAAAAATTACATATTATGTTTACATTTAATAAGGTTTAAATACACTTATATTTTCTTTAGTGGACATGTTTGTAGTAGAGCTTTTGGCGAACTCTTTCACTTAGAATAGAACAACCGAATTTCTAGTGTTTTAACCAAAAATTACTAATAGGAGATACAAATTTCTAGAATGATTATCTGTTTTAGGGACTTGTAATATCAAGACTTACATCAATAATTCCTCACATACCTTGCCTCAGTCAACAAACGCTCAAAAGATTAAACACAAAGTTTTTAATGTAGATGCACAACCAATGTACACTTTTGTGACTCTTTCACCAACACTAACACCAAACCAAACCCTGCTATGTGAGGTACTTTTAAATCTAGAACCATTTTTATGATATTGTGTGAGGCCAATGTCGATACAGTAGAACCTCGATAGTTCGACACTTTGTTGACTTAGAGAGTGTCGAACTATCGAAATGTCGATCTATAGGGAGTATATGGGAAATTTTAACACTGGGAGTATAAAAATCATAATTTGACTTTAGGAAACACTAAATTTTAGTGAAACCATAACATAATTGAACCTTAACATAAACAACATTCAAATAATTCACCAATTTGTTTACATTTTCACATTTGTCAGGCTCCAAAATGGACACTATCGGTCATTATTAACATGTTAAGTTGTCATGGACCATGTCGAACTATCAGGAGTGTCGAACTATCGAGAGTCGAACTATCGAGGTTCTACTGTACTATTCTGAATCATTCATAATGATTCACCCTTAAAAAATATTTTATCATTGACACAATGTACTCAAACACTCTTCTCTAATTGATACCCACTCTTATACACCCACTACAAATACTGTTTATGGTAACTGGTAACACCAACCGAACCCTGTGTGGCTTCATGGAACACTGTAAATTAATTTTCCTACTACTGCATAGAAATAATGAAATTTCCACGCAAAACAGTTATTGCCATTGTACACAAAACAGTTCATTTCCAGTTTCCGTTTCATTCCCACATTAGAGTGCCAATGTTCATTCCCACATGCTGAATCTACAATTCTCGAGTGACACTTTGTGCTCTTAATACGCAAATAGCTATTTACTAGAAGTTTTTGTGCCGGAACATGTCAGTGAATATCAATGATAGCAGTGTAGATTTCCAGAAAGGAAGATGTCTGAAAGGGACAAAAATATTTAAATAATTTTGATAATCAGTTTTGGCTATTAATAATAATAACTAAAATTCTTAGGGGCCTTTGGGACAGAGTTTTGGTAAACATGTGTAAGACTAGGTCATAAGAGTGTGTGGACTTTAGTACTCACTTGTAGACCTCCTGAGCCCCGATCACACCCGGAGTGTTGCCCGTAAACGTCGTGTCCGGGCTGGTGGGGGAAGCAAGCATCGTCTCTGCTTCATTTATAAAATTCTGTAAAACAAAAATATAAGTTTACAGGCTTGGTAGATACTCCATACAAATATTAAGCTTACTAAATACAAACAAACAAAATATCTGTAATCCAAAGAGAAACCAATGTTCTATAGAAAAAAAATTTGGAAGAAGGGACAAAGACAAAGACAAAGACAAAATACTCTTTATTGACATGAACATTAAGTACAGTCATGGCGTCATTATTTTTCTTCTTCAGTGATGAGGTTGGCCTCGTCCCTCCAGGCATTCTTCAACAGAGTAAAATTCTTGTTTCAGTAGCCAGTCGAGAACAGCTCCTTTGAAGTTCCTGTTGTTTTTTTGTTCTTTCAGTGCAGGTGGAAGGGTGTTGAATAGTTTTGCTCCGATGTAGCTGGGTTTTTTCTCATAGGCTGACAGATGATGTGCAGGGAGTATGTAGTTGATTTGGTTTCTGGTGCCATAATGATGGGTCTCTGAGAAGTTTATTATGGGTCTTTTGTTAACAATGTGGGTAACTACCTCGGCAATGTATAGGTTAGCTACTGTCTGTAGTTTCAGCCTTTTGAACTCCCCCCGGCATGAGTCACGAAATGCCAGTCCAGCCATGATTCTGACTGCCTTTTTCTGTAGACGTAATACCCTCTGAAGGTTCCCCTGAGATGATAACCCCCATACAATCAGTCCATAACGCATTTGCGCCTCAAATAGAGCATAGTAGGCAGTCCTTGAGGTTTCTGCGTTACTGATGTGTTTCAGGCGCTTGATGACATAAAGAGTAGGGGTGTGCGAGTACTCGAGTGGTCGAATAGTTGTGGTCGAATACTAGCACTATTCGGCTCGGCTCGAGGTTATGCCAAACTATTCGAGTGGTCGAGCTGAAAATAATTACAGAAGCAACAATTCCACAAAAGAAAAAGAGTTAAGAAGAAAACTCTGTACTAACAATTATTTGATTTATTAATTAATGGAAAAACGCAGAGAAACACGGCAATTGTAATTGAGCTGTGTGATCGCAAACAGGGTTAGGGAGGCAAGACGATGGCAGGTGCGGGGCGGGGTTTGTTTACGACGCAATAGGACCACGCTAATGACCTTGACTGGTGGAGTCAACACACGCACACACGCACGCACTCTTACATGCACCCACACACACACACACACACACACACTCTCACACACCCTCGCCCAAAGAAAGGTCCTATTAGTTTCCACTTGATTGTGTAATTATCGTTTTGATTTGTGTGCTGTTCAGTGACCAGTAATTTTGGGTTATATTCTGCAAAACAACACATTTCAAAATGCATTTGATTTGCATTCCAAGAAATGTTTTGATAAGTTACATTAACATTTTATTTGACAAATTTATTAGATTAATTTGGTAACTAAACATTTAAAACAATTTATTGTTCTTAAATTTTTACCACTTAGACAAAAAGATGAACAATAACTTGTTTTTGTTTGCGTGCTCTTATCTTGAATAAATTATCCCAAGCGACCCTCCCCCTCACCCAGCCGTCGGACCCTCTCCCCCCTTCACCTTACCCACCCATCCCAGCTGACAGATGCCAAACAATAGAACACCTGACCTTGGTTTTTTGTCCACATTGGACCCTTTTATTATTCCTTGTTCACTCAATTAGAAGATTTTTTAACCGTGGTTTTGGGTTATCCGGGATCCTTCAACCAGTCATTACCCCGGTTAATCGGGAGTTGACTGCGTTTTACTTTTTTCATTTAATGGCCAAAAAATGGCCTTTTGGGAAGATAAAAAATTATCATAATTTTTTTTTTTTTTTTTTTTTTTTTTTTTTGCTGTCTGGGCTTGGCTTGGCTCGGCTCGAAACTCGAATATTTCATTACCAGCTCGGCTCGGCTCGGCTCGGCTCGGCTCGACCAGAAAATTCACTATTCGCACACCCCTAATAAAGAGCAGTGCTCTTTATGTCATCAAGCGCCTGAAACACATCAGGGGTTTAGTTTAGTGGGTAACAAAATCGGTAAGGTTTGCAATCTGACAGAATACCTAATAATTTTGAATGTGGTAGTTTGTTTACATATACAGTAGGGTCCTGCTCTTCCGAAAAACCCCATAATCCAAACACATTTTGTGTTAAAAATACTGTTTTCCTCAACTTAAAAACCAGGGCTTTCCTTTACTTAAAATCATGCTGTTGACATTAGATATTACAGTTATCATAAATGATTCCATCACTATAGTGGCCACTTTTCTGTGGTTTGATAGTTTTTGACAATTTACCATGTTTCATCATGGTATTTTCAAATGGCGGTATTTTCCGCCATTTAATGCGGTTCCATCTCTAGCAAAAACTTTCCACAGTTCGATTGTCACTGAATCTCAATATTGTACACTCCATTACAGTAAATTGTGGGATTAAACTGCAGGAGTAAATTCAATACCAATCATTATTTATAGATTCCGCCTATCCATCGGCCCAGCGGCTGCTGAGACAACACTACAATCACCCTACACTTAAACATACATCGGATGTTCTGATATTATATGAAAATTTACATTTAATTTTTTTTACGTTGTTTAGTTGTAAGAAGAAATAGAGTAAAGTAATTCCAAATTCCACAATTTATTGTTAAATTTCAAATCAAGCTCCATTTATATTTTAATTTAGTCATATATGTTATTTTTTTTCATTTTATTTTTGTCTTATTTATAGTTCCTAGAAGAAGTGAAAGTGGTGACTGATGCGCTCTTCCTCACACACAGACCTAGTTGTCTTGTGAGGAATAGTTTCCTTTCATATGTAATTTCTGTAAATGTAAAATGCAAATATTATGGAAATAAACATATTGTATTGTATGCTAAAAATTTGCCAAACTGATCAGGATCAGATCTTGTTTAGTTCGGATTAGCGGAACTCTTTAAACTGTATTTATTTGATTAAGAATTTAATTTTTCTCTCCAAACATTAATAATCTAAACAATACAATTTTTTTAAATAATTAAGTATATTGTTTTTATTTACAAATATTAGATTAAGAAATCTTAACCACACATATAACAACCAATTGGGTAATTAGGGTAGTTGGTAATGAGGAAGTACTCACGTTGGGGTCCTCCCGGATATTGTCCAGCGGGGGTGGCGGGGGGTTGTTAGCAGGTGGGGGCGATGGATCCTGGAACGACACCCGCTTGGCGCCGCCAGTGTTGTTATTGTTGTTGTTGTTGTTGTTATTGTTGTTGGCGGGGGTGACGGGGCTGCGACCCTGCGTCTGGCTCATCACCTGGAAGCTGCTGCCCCGCTCCGGGGGTGGCGGGGGGCTGTAGCCGTTGTACTGGGATGGAGGCCGCGGGGGGGAGCGGGGGTGGGACGACAGTGGAGTCCCTGGCTGGCCAACTGCTGCTGTCTCAGCTCCTCGTCCTGAAAATGATTCGATTGTTGGTTGGATTCTCATACAAATTATAAAAGTATTATGTAATGTATGTGATGTGTTGTGAGCCTAAGATAAATTTGCGCCTCCCCCCCCCCCCCTGATATGAATCACAAAATAAAAATACCCTACAACACTCACCCGATTGAACAAAACCAAATGACAGACAAAGAAAGACAACTTTGCCAACAATCAAGTAGCAACACGCAGGACGCAGGGCAGTGATGAGTTATGAGTGAGAACCAATAGTGGGTAGTATTCCATTAGCACGCAATTTAAAATATTTTCTTTTGCTTGCGTCCCCAACAAATCTAAAACCTCTTGCCCCTGGACCCATTTAAGAAGATTATCAGGCCCAATTGGAAGAGGAAAATGTGTGTAAATGCTTTAAATAATACTATTGATCACTTTAAGTTCAACAAAGAAAAACCAATAGGTTCCGTCTGAGTCAAAGTTCTCCTGTCTGTTTACAGTTTGTACCGATTATTAAATTTTCATATAAAAATATCTAATTCCTCTCAAGCATTCATTCCATTTCTTTTATACATGTCTCGAGAATTTGGATTTGTGGAAAAAGTGTTGAAGTGTGGTCATATTTTATCAAGAGTTTCATTTATATGCATAAACTGACGCAAATGAAAAATTGTCTTCTGTATTTACTGTAACATAGACTAACCTTTTAACATAGAACTAACCCTTACTAGTATTTTAAATAACAAATTAACATTCTTGGCGCAGATCAAAGACTAAAAAATACAGCAGATTGAATACATTTTGAAATTACCACCTAACTTTAATCTACTTACTCTTTTCTTCAATCGAGCTTCAGCTTCCATTTCAGCTTGTTTCATCTTTAACTCCTTCAACCTCCTGAGACGTTCCTTTTCCTCAACTCCCGGCCTGTGACAGTACAAAAATAATTGACATTGTAGTTGTGGTGTATTTGTGATGGAGAGTGTACATCTCTTCTAACTTAAGTGTAATTAAAGGTAAAGATATACAATTACATAATGTCAAAGTTAAAATTTCACACGTTTATTTATTATGATCAATAAAAGTTTTACTAAAATAGCAGAGGTATTTAATTCAAAAACAAACTTATAGAAATGATTCTTCCATGTTTTGAAGAGGTAAATTATACCTCCAGAGGTCAAATTATTCTGTCTAACTAGTGAATTCCCATCACCCTAACACTCAGGAGAATCAGGGAGGTATAGAAGAAACATCCCGGACATCAACAAAGATTTTATTTTTTTATTTTGTGAATCAACACACATGTTAATTTATTGTGAAACATAACAAAGATTTTACAGAAAAACTGCAGTGTTCACAAAAAATTTGTCATGAATTTCCTTGACTTTCACTGACTTTTTTTACCATAGATTCTCCTGACTGACGGATTTAAGTAAAAATTTAATACATACACAAAAAAAATTACTGCCTAGGCAATTCAAAACACAGATAGTCTAGGAATACAGGTTAACAAATAACAAAAAAGTAATTAATTTTTCAAAATTATTTTACCCATTTATAACAAGTTTATTGCTTCAAATTTTCTTGCTCCTGTTACAATTTAAGTACTTGGTACACTTTTTTCTTAGAGAAAACAGAAAACTCTTGCTGGCAGGGAATTTTCAGGCGGCACGTATTTTTAAATTATGGGGTCCTTAATAATGTGATATTACAGCTTGCTTACCCATTTTACTGAGCTTAAATGACTTGCGACACACTTAACAATAAGCAAAAGTGGCATCATTGACTACCAAGTTCAACCAACTCACTAATTTCAAGAAATATTTTTGCATCAAGCCACAATGTTTTTAATTTAATCTATTTAGCAGCCATTGTACAGCTAAAGACTAATCAACAGAAAAAAATATTAACAATTAAAAATATTCCAAGCACAAATGTTTGGCAATAAATTTAATAGTTATACATTTGTGAATAATCCTGAAATATGCTACAATAGTAGGGGGTCATGGGCAACTGAAGCATTGAAAACTCCCCTCAACACCATTATTAGGGTGGATGTCCCTGACCTTCCAGACTTTTTGCCTATTTCAACGACTTTCCCCAACCAGAATTTGTTTCCCTGACTTTCCAGAATGTGGACACCTTGTGCAAAGATATTGATACCATACAATTACTACCAATGCATGCTTGACCGATTAACTAATGATTGACAGCCATAACTCACCCGGTGGGTGTGATGGTGTTGGTGGTGTAGCTGTTGGCGGGTGGCGTGGAGGTGGGGGGCATGGCTGTCCGTCCCACAATGCCGTTCACCTGCTGGTGGGGGGGAGGGCGCGAGGGGGCGGGGGAGGGCGAACCCGCCATCCCCTGCTGCTGCTGCTGTTGTTGTTGTTGCTGCTGCTGCAAATGATGTTGCTGCTGTAACTGCTGCTGGTGTTGTTGCAGCTGTAACTGCTGCTGGTGTTGTTGCAGCATCTGCTGTTGCTGTTGGTGTTGTCTCTTCTCATCTTGCTGTCTAGCGACTCGCAACAGCCCCTGCACTCTCTCTGTGCTCTCCTGGAAAAACGAATGGACATAAAATTTATTTTTGCACAAGATTGATCCTGACAAATAACAGTAATCTAGAAGTGTTTTTACTGAATCATCAAGCCTAATTCTTTGAATAAATTATTTAACCTAATGTCAAAATGTATTATGCTTGAAATCACTTGCGGTACAACTTAATTGAGGCTTTGATGTATTGCTGGATGTAACTCCATTTGCTTCCCAATTACTGTGTGGTTAGATTATTTTTAACATAATTTCGAGTCAGTTGTACATCAACTAGGTCTGATTTCACGAGTCAAACATTATAAAATAATCATCATCACATATTGGCTCATCATAATCTCTAGCATTACTTTCAAGGTTCAAGGTCAAACCGTCAAACCAAACCTGGTTTTCATCAATAACTTAATCCAATTCTGTACACAAGGGAATAATCACAATCATAGTCCATAACAGCTTCACAATCATTACAACTCAACTGTGGAAAATTAGTAATTTCTTTTCATCAAAATGGGGACTAAAAATTCACAAAACATCATTCTTGTTTATTTATTTATCACTGGATGTATTAGTTGTGGATGTTAGGTAGGCCGGCTAGACAGTGCTGCCCCCTGCCTGTCACGTCGGTAACTCACCGTGTCTTCCTCCTCATCGTCCTCCGCCTCCTCCTCAGCCCTCCGCTCAAATTCCCTCTCCAGCCGCAGCGCCCGCAGCTGCTCCTCTTGCTGAGGGTTTCTGGCGTTTCCGAGCGCCGTCAACTCTGCGATCTGCTGGTCCCGCCACTGCCGCATCGCTTCCTTCCGCATCAGCATCTCCTACGATCAATGCACACAAACAATTGAAATTGATTCTTAATTTTTGACTTGAAACGGTACTAATTGCGATAAACATGTAAAAATGATCTATGGAGGATATGACTCGACCAGAAGATAAGAGATTGGTACTTGTCAAAATCTTGATTAATTGGGTCTTGATCCCATCCATATTATCAAATTATTTAGATTATTGGAAATTCTTCGAAAAATTAGTAGTATGCACTATTTGGGTAAAAAACTTGTGAAAATTGAATATTTTCTCTTTTATTGTAATGGTTTCTGAAGTGAGATAAATTTAAAATATTGTTGAATGTTTAAGTACTGTATCGTATTTTATCTATTCTGCAGTGCAGAGCACCTGAGTCGATATATGTAAAAAATAAAACTAAACTCTAAAATAAAATTGTTGATCTCTCTTTATAAAGCAAACTTGTGCGTTGGCTCCCCATGTGGAGCCAACATGGTGATGAGAAAATGTTATTCCTGGTTCTCACCTTAGCTGACGTCTTTTGTAAGTGGATTTTTAAAGTCCCTGATACTGTGAGTGGTCATTATGATTTAGCTTAACACCGTTGAATACGATTTTTAGCTTTAGGTTGGCCAGTCTATTATTCAAATAGAAGCTAGCGATCTCAGTTATGTGGAAAGTAAAAACATTATACATTATTTGAGCTTCTTAAAAAATTTGTGATAGGATTTTGAATGTGGTAGTGGTTTGTCTTTTGCAGCTAAGTGGTTTGTCTTTTGCAGTTTCGTAACTGTATCTTTACATGTAGTAGAAGTGTAACTCTCTGTGTGATTTGTGATGTAGGTCAATGTCAATTTATGAGCTGAATTCACCACTTGAGCTTTTCAAATAGAAAAAAATGCCAGCCAACCCATATTTTTGGTCACACTAGAAAACATAATATCAGACTGCAATGCCCACTCAGCTAATACCTTCTCCTTCTCCTCCCGTTCCCATGGGTTGGTGCCGTGCAGGTACGGGTTGTTGTTCCGGTTCGGCTGCCCCGGCTGCTGTGTGGCCGGGTAGTATCCGCCCCGCGGCGGGTCACCCATGCTGGCCGCGTACCTGGCCCCCGCTGGCTGGTACAGGGGGTGGGTGGTGGCTGGGGGCGGCGGCGGCGGGGGCGACTCCCTCTTGACGGCGGCAGGGGGCCGGGGCGTGTTGGGAGGGTAGTGCTGGGGTCCACCGTTGCTGTATCCGGGGCCTGGCGCCTGCTGGATGGGACCCTGGCTCATCTGCGACAGAAATTCAATTAAATAAATCAATTTCAAGCAATGGCAGAGCTTTGAAGGCAAAAACAGAAGCAAAATACGAGCATGAGATGGAGTGTGTGATGACTATATGCCTTGTATCATTTTGTTCCTTGAGGGATCACTTATAAAAACCCCAATGAACAAAGGCAGCTGATTCTGTTTTTGAAGAGCCCACTCGGCTACTGTGAAGGAATAGTTGTGTGTAACCAGTGCAACTTCTTGACAAAAAATATTTGACAATAAACATGAAAATTAAATACTCAAAATTAAAACAAATCTTATTTAATATTTTTTGGCAACTTATAAACCATACATGTTGGTGATAAAAGAGTCATCATTATAATATGTAGGCACATCTCAAACAAAATTACTTCAGTCATAACAGATTTCACACTCTCGACACAAATATGTCATGGGTAGCAACCAACGATAAGTGTTCAATGACTCCTAAAACCTCAATACTGAATTGAATCGGATATATCTTTTATTCATGAAGTATAAAATTGTATACTTCATATTATTGAGTATGTACTGCTTTAAACACTTAAATTATCCCACCTGTAGCCTGGACTGCGGGGAGGTGAGCCTCAGCTCCCTCCTTCTCACCTCCTCCGTCATCTCTTGTAGCTTGGCCTCTTGGCGCAGCATGTCTCGTGACGACTGCGACCGGGGCGCCATACCCTGCAACACCAACAAGACAGTGATATCGTGGTTTAGAAAGCAACTGAAACCAGCTATGGTTTGAGTCGATTTTCATGCACTTTCATGACTTTCAGCAAACAAATTTTGTCACAGAAGGTAATACATTGAGATTGCCAAAGAACACTCTTGATTGAAATGACAACGGTAAATACTGATTTTAGCAAGATGTTTCAGAATTGAGCTCGAGAAAGTCTTTGTATGAGCAGTGATATAAGTCGGTCAAACAGTCTAGTTTTCAGTACTACTGGTTTGGCAACATTGAGCAATCAGTTACTCTGAATTGAATATTATTGGTTTTTAAGAATGCACCACTGCAACAAGGGTTTGAAGCAAAAATTTATCAAGGAATCACATCAAGTATGTAGAATGTGTCTGCTGCTTTCTGTAATCTTATCACTGACCAACTGGTTCTTCAGCCAGGATCATTGATGACCAAAAGACTGATGGCAGCTCTTTACAAAACTGATCAACTTTGCACAGCATTAAACCTAGGGTTGTGGATGCAAATGCTCTTAATACTTGGGTGTTCAGCAGGTTACAGTTTCATGTATGGCATACCTGTTGCATGTGAGGCGGACCCGGAGCGCCGGGGTACTGGTGGTGTGGCGGGGGCAGGTAGGCGGAGGTGGGGCGAGCCGTCGTCTGCTCTTGAGGGCGATGGGTTCCCGGGGTGGTTAGTGATGACTGCGACCCTCGTAGGCTCTTCTGCAGCTGAGCAGGGCTCCTGCGAGCAAATGGTGACAAGGTCAAAGTTTAGACTACATTGCTTTCGTGATGCTATGGATGACGAAGTATTGGAATCATCAGGAGTAAAAGTCAGCAAGCCAGCTGTAGGAGTCAACATAAAATTCAAATTCAAATTCAAATTCTTTATTAGTCAACAAAACATTTCTTTTGGTTCCAGCACAGCTGGTGAAACAGGTGACAAGTCAGATCATACTAAAACTACTGTGAAGTAAATGGTGTAACCATTTTTGTCAAATAACTAAATTCTAACAGACAATATCAGATAAATACATCGTTTAAGTAATCATCAATACAGTAGTACACTTTATCCAATAGCAAAGATTGTACTTCTTTTTTTCATAAGAACTTGGAAAAAAGGTGTTTAAGATCTCTAAAAGAGTTGTGTAACTAATCTAAAAAAGTTGATTAATATTGAAACTTTGACTTCTAAATTTGTTAGTTACTTAAACCTTATTAGGCCCATTTATTAATGGGCAGCTTCTAATTTAGGCATGTTATTCTATTTTTATGTCAGACAATACTAAAAGGTTAAAAATAATTCAATTGACACGTTTTAAGGATAATCAATATGGTAATGTTACAGTTTATCTACAAATACATCAAAGTAGATATTTTCTTCTTATAGAATCACTCAAGTAGGACAGTGATGCAAAGCTGTGACACTTTAGCCAATTAAAAGAACTGCCGTTCGCCAAACACAGAAAATTGTTTATACTGGTTGTGTTATTCATGCTCTTGGGATAGCAGATCATGGCTTCATTTTTATTTTGATGTTTAATTTACGTGGCTTATTAAAAAGTGAAATCCAACAATCTTTGTACTTTTCCAGTAATCTATGCTAAAATAAACAAATTAGGCACACTCAAAAGTCCAAAATATTTTGATCTTTAACCCTTTCAGTGCTAAAATACATGGGATCATGGCTTTTTCAAAAAGTCCTAAGATAAATTGGATATCATCATCCAAAATGTGGTAATATCGAATATACTTGCTCGCCACTGCTGTCAATAATGCGGAACAGAAGTTTCGGTTGTCTTGATTGTTATTTTGATCACCAACGATTCCATTCAATTTTCTATATGATCAAGGTCCAAAATATCGTCCTGTATTTGAAATTAATTTTTAAAATTTTTTTTCTTATGAAATTACCTTTGCCCTATTGGAAACGATCGCTCTTTTCAGGTGTTACATGAATAATAAAATCCTCAACATTAAAAAAGTAGTATAAGATATAGGCCTATAATTATTTTTTACCACCGAAAGGGTTACATACTACTGAGTAGAACTAACTGTTTGGCCCACCTGTCGTCCTGCGGACTGGGCAGTTTGCCTCGGCCTGAGCCCTGCGGGATGAACCCATTCTGTATCTCCTGGTTCCGGTAGACGCTGAGGTTCTGGTAGAAGCGCTCTCCGTTCTCCGCCGTGGTGGGGCTGTTCTGCTGCTGGTACTGCTGATGCTGTTGCTGATGCAGCAGTTGCTGCTGGTTGTGCACATGCTGCTGGTAGGATGACGGAGGGATGGGGTGGCCGGCGTGGAGGCTTGGGTTGGAGGCCTGGCGGGCACCGAGGTTGGCGCTACTGGCGGGCGGGTTGCCACGGTGCTCCGTCAGGTTCTGACTCGATCTGGAACCAGGGTTCAAATTAATGATTTTTATTGATGGAATACTTTTTCTACACTGCAAAATAGTGCCTCAGAAAACGAAATTACTTTTTTATCATGACAGAAAACATGTTTTATACACCAAAAAGTGCTAAATATTTTTCTCAAAATGCTACACCATAATTTCGTGAGTTTTGTGGCACCTTGGAACTATGTATTTTGTTTCAAATGAAATAGACACTCGTTTTGATGAGCAAATGAAGAATTCAATGAAAACACAATTTAACACCAAAAATTCATATTATTCTTCCAAATGCTACAAATAAATAAAGCAAGTAAGTTTAAACAATTGTAACTTTTCACTACCTATGTGAAAAGCTGCATTTAAAAATTTGTAGATAGTACCCTACCATATAACTAGTTTCAGCCCAACAAAATTTTCACTTTAACCTAATAGAACGATGCTTAACGTAACACAGGTTATCAAAAGGCATCTTTTGAAAAGGTTAAAATAAGAAATTTTAAGCACAACAACACGTTACTGTGTCTTATAGAGGATATTCAAATAAAAGAAAAATTATTTTGCAATAAAATAAATCCTTAAGTAGATCAAATGATGAAAACTCACACATATAATTGGCAGTCATGTGAAAGAAGAATTGGAATGAATCAGTGAAATGATACAGCAACAATCAAGACAATAGTGTTTGCAGACAGGCTCTTACACGTTTATAGTTATTTTATTTACTATTTCTTTGAAAGATATTTTGAGTAGGGTAAATTTTATAATTTTACCTTTTATGGTTATTATGATTTTATGTTGTTGACTAAGTCCAAAATATGCTAGCATTACGCCTTTGAAAATTGCTAAAAAAAACCGACAACACCAACATATTCTTTATTGACAAAACGAAACCACGAAATATTCTTATGAGTTATCTGATCACATTACCTGGAGCGCAGCGTGGAGGGGGGAGGGATGCTGTTGGTGGAGGAGGTACGGCTGTAACCAGGGTTGAAGACCTCGTGTTGCCTCCCTCCCCCCACCACCGTCGCCCCTCCCACTCCTCCCACCGCTGGGCCTCCCACCATGCTCCCGTGCAGCTCGTGGTTACCACCTGCAACACGCCAGACACACACGGTTACAGCTATGTTAAATACTAAATAACTCTGACCCACTTGCTCGGGAATCTTTTAATCTTGACACTAGGTTTATTGAGAAACATGACATTTGTCAAATTTTGTCTGAATCACATAAAAATAGTAAGATATTCCAAACAAACAAATAAATAAGTCTGAAATGTGTCCAATAATAATGTTTTTAAGGTTTTATAACAAGATTTCTGAGAACATCTGTAGTTTAATTGACAATTTTTACAGAAAAAAACAGTATTTTATAGATTGGAATCAATTTTTTAATTGTTATTGGAATGAACCCGATTTTGAAAAATAAGTTCACTATTATAAAATTGATCTTTGGCTACGTTATGTTAAATGTTCGGAATCATGGCAATGTATTTTATATAAATATTTAAGGCAAATTATAACACAGAATTCTTTAATTTTTCTTGGATAAATCATTAAAGTTTTGATTCAAGAATGACTCTAAAAAAGCTCTATGAGGAAAAAAGCAAAAAATTATATGTTTCCATCAAACACACTTAGCCGATAGGTATGATACGTACTGTGCAGGGAGGGGACCGATTTTGAACTGTGGATCTGAGGGGCGTGGGGGGGCAACTGGCCCCGGGGGCCCAGGTTCTGCTGTTCGCTCAGCACTCGTGAAGGCAGATCCCTTTCGCTCATACGCCGCGGGCCTAAACACACAGAGACACAAGCTGTTAGATACAGCAGATGATCACCGGTAAAGGTATAACCATCACAACTTCAATATTGTTAATTTTCCAAAGTAAGTGGTGTACACTTAGGAGTTTTAAATTATTTTAAATTTAACTAAACATTTTTGTGAAAATTTATAAGGTTGTTAGTGCTTAAAAGACCCTCTTAATTTAAAATGGTAAATTACTAACACCTATATGAACATGTATACAACAATCTTAAGTCAACAGAAGATTAGTTAATTACAGTTTGAACAAATATCTATACTGTAACTGATCCTTATTACAGTTGGTTGCACAAGACGTAAGACCGCCTGCCAGAATTTGTGCTTCATACTTGCAGGTTTGGCACTATCTGGTGCAACATGGCATGGACTAATCATTATAATGATATACAGTAAAATCATCACTAAGGTCTTCATTTCAAATTCAGGCTGTTAAACTGCCCATGTGTAGCACAAATCCTGGCGGGCTGTCTCACGTCTCGTGCAACCAACTGTACGAGTTTAAATATTCCCAAATAAAATAAGAAATTGTAAAATTTTTTCAAAGCTACGAATAGGTCTATATGCATTTTTTAAACCTTATTGTCACTATGTATCCAGGCATGGATAGCCTGGCTAAAAGAACTGGTGACATTGTCAAAAGAAAAATGCTATATATCATTGATATATAAATATATATGTTGATTTAAATTACATCAATGTAGATAATTTATTATTATACTTTTTCCACACGAAAAAACAAATGGTTCTTCTGGTTAAATTTGGATACAGGGTATTAATAAAATATATACAAAATAGCGTACCTATTATAAAATTTGCTATAATTTTAATTTTATAAAAAGGCTGGATTGAAGCTAAGTATGCATATTATAATTAGACACTAAGTTTAAAACAATTTAAACCTTAACAAGATAAATAAATTAAAACTAGACTGGAATTAAAACATAAAACATTTACATGCAGAGTAATCCATGCTTGCATCATGCCACAAAAACACATGTAAACCATTCACAAAAAATCTTATAAATAAAATAATCATACATTAAAAAAATAAAACCTATTTTTAGATATATTATAAGATAAAATTATAATAACATAAAGTTTAAATCAGAATCCGTGCTAAACGACAACATCAAGGCGTGCAACGCCACCTAGAAGCAAAAGATTCTCACAGCTTACTGAAAGGCTCTTGACTGAAAGGCTCACTGCGCAGCAGAGAGGCAGGAACGGAGTTGCGACGTGAGCGTAAATCACTCTCGTCAGTCGTTAGCACAGTGAAAACTCCTTCTCTCGGATTCACCTCTGAAAACCTCCACGGACTGACTACAAACATCTTCTGGTCTATTTTCTTTGTTCTCTTCAATTTGCGGCCCATCCCCTCACCGCTTCTGTGAATTTTTCTTAAACTATCCTTCACGATTCCAGTGTCGAGCTTTTCGGCTTTAAGTGAAAATTCACTTTTCTGCGCTGCTTCATCCACACTCAACCATTTTCTGACATTTTTGTCTTTCAAGATGTCTTCTTTCAAGCCGTACTGTTTACTGATCTCCTCAGAGGTGCAAAAATTCCCTCTCCTCTCCCTAAATCCGTTGAGACGTTTGGAGCCGATACTACTCATCACACCTACTTTGTCTTCATCTTGTGATTCCTCCGGCGATTGACTGTTGTCACTATCCATACTACCTAAATTGACAATACTATAATGCTTTTTGAGAACAGGCCTCTTTGATTTTCTCATCTCAATTTCATCCACACTTATTGATTTCTTTTTCACGTCGATTGTTTGAGGCTTTGTTTCCATTTTTGAACAACTATCTAAACTTAATGACATTTTCTTAAAGTTGGTCATGAAATTTTTTGGTAGTCTTCTATTTGGAACTTCACAGGAATCTTGGCTAAAATAGGAACTTTGGTTTCTTTGTTCAGGCTCAGTCGTTAAGTCTATACTATCAGAAGTCTGGGTCCAACTATTAAACCTCATACCCCTTGCACGAGGGTTGGTGAAGAATTCTGTTTCTGGATTTTCATAATTACCTTCCAAGATTATATCCTCAACTTTATTTCCAGGAACTTCATCTTCGTTTTCATTGGTGTCATTAACTTCACTGTTTCTACTTTCTACTTCAGTAGTATCTTCACTACATTTATCACACTCATTTATAGTGTCTTCCTTGTCTTTTTCACCGTCTATTTCTTTCAACACAACTCCTTGTTGGCCGATATCCAAAAGCCTATCCATACTGAAACCCACAGGTTGAAGGCCAAGTGAGGTAAATATAACCTGAATGCGAGGTGATGGTTGGTCAGTTTCAGAGGGGGGTTCAGGAATGATCAGTTCATTGGAACATGGATTTACCCAATCTTCAGTGAAACGTGGGATATTTGGCTCTGACTTAAAATTATTCCTATTCAAACCTCCCCTGCCTCTACTCCCTCTGTTCAAATGACCACCTCTGCCTCTGATAATACCCGCTTCTCCCATTCTAGAAAAGTGTTTGGCTAGAGCAGCAACTCTGCCACAACCAAATTGCAACATTTCCTCTTCACTACTTGAATTATTTTTTGAGTCGCTCGACGAACTGTTCTTCAGAGAGGACAAGTCCAGCTTCAACATATCCGAGAGAAATTCACTCATTTTACTCTGATTTGCATCAGTGCATGTCTCTCCTCTACCAAAGGCTGTTATCTTTTTCAAGAATCTTCCCGAAACAATTTCATCAAGTTCTTTCAAAGCTCGATCTCTTTCTTCAGCTGATAGTTTTGATGGTTTGGCATGAACTGGACTGTTTTCATTGGTTGAAAAATTTTCCTTCACACCTGTCGGTTTCAAAGTCAATGTTCCTGATGACACTGAACTTGAATCTGTAGATTTTGGTGAAAATGAACCATTGTCACAACCACATTCTGATGTTGATGTCGATGATACAACTGCTTCTAATATTTCTTTATAACATTCAGTCTGTCTTTCATTGAGATTGTAAACTCTGATCTCATCAGTAAACATATCCTTAGAGCTTTGTTCACCTTCTTCAACCATCTTCCACTCCCCAGATTTTGACAGGTAAAAGTCACTCTTACATCTTTTCATCCCAGGCAGAGGAACCCATCTCGCATCGATATCTTCCTTCGACATGCTAACATTGTCTAGGCTTCTATTGAGCCATTTCGGACTCATCTCCGTACTTTGGTCCCTCTTTTGAAACCGGACCACATCTGCCTTGGGATTCTTGAATTCACAGGTATCGGAGTCTTCGTTATTGTTTTTACTCATTTCACCAGCAACATCTCTTGAGCGATTGATGGCATTCGCGTCCTCCGAATCACAATTGACTAGTTTGGCTTGGTGTTGTTGGAAGATGTCCTCGCACAGGCACAGATCGTTGTCAGGCGGTATCTTGTAGCACTTGACTCGGTTCGTAGGCACAGGCACGGTGAGCAAGTTGGTCTCCGGGTTGGGAGTGACGGGTACCACTTCGATGCGGATCTCGGGAATGTTGTTCTCCAAGTGCTCAGCAGAGAGCGGTTGTGTTTGGCAGGATTGGGTGAGGTAGGGGGGAGAGGTGGGGCAGGGATAAGGCTCCTCCGCTAGACTTGTCAGGGAGGGTTTGCGGGTTGCTGAAAGCCACATCCAAGTTAGTCACAAAAAGCAGTTTATAAGAGTTGAACAAAATGATCACACAATTATTACAATGTTTGTTAGGGTTCTCGTTAGGGGAATAAAAGAAGTGAGTACACAGAATATTAAAACTGTAACTCTTCTGAACAGAGTCATGCTGATTGGAATCATATGTTCTTAACAATTGTTATTATCAGTATTTTATATATTTATGTTTACATGTTCGTTATGTTCAATATCTTAATAAAGTATAATTGTGGTTATAATATTATCTTCAACAATGATGCAGTCGTGGAAGCAGTTTAGGAATTAATTTGCATCTCAAATAATAATTACAATATAGACTAAATATGGAAGAACATTATAGTGGTAGTGTCAAATTTCCTCAAAGTGGCAAGGTTACTTATAGTGACAAATTATAGTGGCAAGGTTTGAATACTGCCTCAGAATGGACATTTTGGAAACAGTCATTTGAGGATTATTTTGTTTCGACTGGTAAGGATAATGCTGGTGATGAGGTAAAAATATCCTTATTACATAATAAATAAGATGGAGCACAAAGCCGTTAGAATTCTGGCTACCCTACCTATATCTAAGTTGGATAAATTAGTTTATACAGAAGTAATTGGTGCTGTTGAAAAATATGCTAACCAACATAAAAAATGACGTCGTTGATAGATTTTTGTTTAACTTACGTAAACAGGTTGATAATGAATCTTTTGATAACTTTTTAACCTAATGCATGCATCTTATTAGGTCATGTCAGTTTTCTGTTACAAAAAGGGAGCCTAGTGAGAATCATTTTTTAGGGACAAGATTGTCCAGGGGATAGGTGATCAAAATGTTCAGGAAGCTTTCCTTAGGCAAGATGTCTCACATTAGAGAAAGCCATTAAATTCCGTCAGTCTAGTGAACAGAGCAAACAACAAGTTCAAATATTAAATAATGATTGTAAAGAAATATCACTTGTACGTAAAAATAAATATTTTCAAACCGAAATGATCGATTACTTCTTTCAGAGCTATTACTTGAAGAGTTATCAAATGAGAAAAATCCTGGACCGCTTGAAGAAACTACATTACCACTTACAGTTAAAAAACCTGCTAAAGAGCTCAACAAATCAATGGAAATCCAATACCAAAAAGGCTTTTAAAACCAGTAGGCCTAGAGCATTCATATCTTTGAGAAGGGAGATGATTGGAATCATATGTTCTTAATAATTGTTTTTATCGGTAGTATTTTTTATATTTATTTTTACATGTTCGTTATGTTGATATCTTAAAGTATAATTCTGGTTTTAATATTAATTATTATTTTTAATTACATTCAATGGGAAAATGTAACTTTTTTACAAGCGATAAAAAACAAGTAATAACGCTTGAGTATTTCCATTTTTCCGACTTCCGAAATTTATCCTTTTTTAACTTAATGTTTTTTATCTGGAATTGGAGCAATTTATTTTAGCTTAAATACTTAAAAATATCAAATTATTATTAATTTAATATGACTGCATTCCCTTATTATCAAATCAAACACATTCCATAGTGTAGCATATGAGCTGCCATTTTCCCTCAACAATAAAACCTTGCTTCTCGTGCCACAAAGACTCCGGGTTCCCACTGGTTCCTTGACCCAACCCACTGTTTTCTCTTCACACCATTGTTCATAAGATTAAGTACTTGGTAATTGTGCGCTTTAACACTTGGGAACAAAGTTTAAGTGAAAATATAATATTTATGACATTACTGTCCTAGACCCAAGCAATTCATTTAATTACATTAATTGTCTAAGGATTAAAAGATTTAATACACATTGTAAGAGTAAAATTAATGTATTTTGTTATGGTTGGTGTTGTTAGATAAACCGGTGTTAGTTGTTGTTACAGCAGTGCAGATGAGTATTGCTAAGGTTGGCGATCGTGTTACCTCTGGCCATGACGGGCGAGGGCTGGGATAGCAGTGTTGCCAACCCGTGGTAAATGGCTCCCTGCTTGGCAACCTCCAGTGTTACCACTGGACCTGTCCTCACCAGGTACTCAGCGGCCCTGCGGAGGAAAACTGATGTTAGTGACTGATGAAAATTACTAATTAAAATACAAATCAACCTACTGGAAATGCAAGTAATCTTAGATAGCACTACCATTTGCCAAAATTTGAATACAGTATTATAGACTATTTATTACAATCATAGGAGTGTTAACAATTTTGTAAGGTGGAACATAATTTGTAAATAAATAGATGCAATCTTCTCCTTATATGTTTAAAATGATTTGTCATAAACCAAGGTGTTTTAGGAATTAAAATGGATGTACGGAGTAAAGTTAACAACTTTTTTTGCAAAAATATAAGTAAAGCGTTAAGATTAATATCAGAAGAAGTCATAACTACAATAATTGTTTATAGGGGTTCAAGTGTTGCACTTACTTTTCCTGAGTGATGCCAACCAAACTTTGACCGTCAACTTTCAGCAGCTGATCGCCTGCTTGCAGCCTTCCATCCTGAAAAAGAAGAATCACACGTTATGTAATTATTTGTGAATTTAAAATACAATTGAATAAACTAAAAACAAAGTGAATTTCTACCATAAACCACTGTATCTTAAAACCATTGGTTTTTAATAATAATTTTTAAACACATTTTTCAAAACTGTTTGATTTTTAATACAAAAGTTGAAAAATTAAAGTAATCAGTTACATAATACATTAAGGGGAGGACACACTGAAAATTCTAAATCATTAAAAGTATATTATTTTGAGGTATTTACATTATAGCCATCTCTAATTAGTGTACTAGAAACAAAATAACACTTTTTTGCCCACCCTTAAACCACCCCCCTCCCCCCACCACCCATTTTAGTCATATTTGCAAGGTTTCACAAGAATCGCTAAGGCTTTATGACTATAAGTAGTATATCCATTATTGAAGTGTCATTTGAAAAAAATATAATCCTGGCAACAAAGTTATGCATTTATTTTAGATTATTTCTTTAAATATTATCCATACAAGTTGTTAAAATTGACTTTTTTTGTAAATTTTATACATTTTTATTAAATTTTAAAATATTAAAAACTACTATAGATAATGGAAGCCCATGCATAACTTTGTGCCTAGATGTGTAAAGAGCAAGCATGCAAAATTCCATTGGTTTATCTCTAATACTTTTTTAGCCTTAGCATTTTTTGTAAACTAACTCTTTATTTTATTTACTTTCGGGAATCGCGCGTTTTCTAAAACGAATAATGTTTGTTATATTTTAGGCAAAATAAAAAGTATTAGTTCACAATTTTAGCTTTTATTGATTAAAAGTAATACTAGTATTAGTTTTTACAACATTTTTTGTCAAGATTATGAAAAAAATTCAGAGTTTGTATTATAATCAGTGATAATACCACGCTAACCCTAGAGTGACTCGCCACAACATGTGCATGTTTAACATTAACAATTTTTATCCCCATGAAATACATATATTTTCATCAACTTGTTATGTTTTTTTAATACAGAAAGTTGTAAATAATATTTTTTCTAAGAAAAAAAAATTATTTATTTTATGGTTTTTAACTATTTTCAGTGGGTCCTCCCCTTAAGGTTAAGTCAACTTACAGCGTCCGCAGCTCCACCTTTGACAACTGATTTGATGTATATGCCCAGCCTGTCCTGTCCTGCACCCTGCAACAAGGATACGGCAAATGTAAACATAATGGCAATAAAAGTAAATTCTTTAGTCAACAAAGTTGATGAAAATATTTTTTAAGTAGAAACAAGACTGTATTGACAAATAAAGAGGTGTGATTTTAGTGGCCCAATTTTACTTTTAATAAAAGTCAATCAGTTGGCACATTTGGTATACTAACTCAAAGCAGAATCATAATACATTAAAAAAATACTTTTTTTACACAAAATGAAGAAACCCTTTCAAGAACCAATATTTAAGGTTTCCAATATGAGAGTTTTAATCCCAGTTTTTCGGTAATTTTAGTAATTTTTCAATTTCATGTTATGTTCTTTCTGTCAGTCTTCATTCAAGAAACAGCTGGTAGCGGTGGCACGACGAGCTTTCTCCGATTTGGTGGGGAGAGCAGTGCTACCACTCTAAAACTTAAAAAATTTTGCATTGATGCTGGGCGGGTGTTTTAAGAGACACATGTAATTTGCATTTTGCCATTTTGTTATGTAGTATTGAGAGGCCAGCCTTTTGCCACACCACATTAGTTTTAAGAAAATTTGTATTAAATTGTTGTTAAATTTTTGTTAGATTTGGACCTCGATGATAAGTAGTTAACTTATCGAGGCCAATATTTGTAATGTCCTGAATTTATAAATAAATAAATAAATAAATAAACACATAAGTTTCACAACAAATCCATCAACATATTCCTTAATAGAATTCTCAGTACTATTGTGACACTAACAGTTGGAATGTGTTGTTGTATTTTCAAACTGTCAATCTTAACAGATTGGTTGTTTGCTAACATTGGTGCCAACGGTACTGTTACCAATAGCGGTTGCAGAGATAAACACATGAACCAGTTGGGCAAGCGAGAAGGGGTCAAACTGACCACACCCACCCCCACCGGGTTCTGACCACCGTTCTTGCCTTGGCGTGTCTCTTGTGTGGGACACTCACGCGATTTGTAAACTATCGAGTCCAGCAAAGAGTGCCTGACCTAATCAAACTTATCAAGACATTTCATTCCATAAAAAGAAATTATACAACACCACAACACTTACACATTCTCTATTTTAAAATAATTTATCCCCTTTATTTTTTGGGAAATTCTTATTACTCTATGTCAAGTTGCCTGAGGATTACAGACATTTATTTGTGTTTTCAAATCAATATCAATCAAAATATTGTTAAATTATTTGGGCGCACACATCTTTTCTCTATTTCTCATAACTAAGCCAGAAGTAATTTTATTTGAGAGTAATTCCTTGCGGAGTGATACTTAACACATTTTAGGGAAAGGACTTCCCAACCCAAAAAATATTATTTTATGGCTATTCCAAGAGTAATACCCATAACCTTTTCAACCATTATGCAAACCAGATGCCTAACCACCAATGCATGAGTACCAAGGAACTGAGGTATGGAGTCACACACACAATAATTTTATACACGTTGAAATAAAAAGATGTTTTCCAACACAACTTAATATATTTACACATATAATGCAAGTGCATACAAGATGGTAAAGAGGTATGAAGGAAGTTATAATGGCGATCGATTTCGACTAGTCTCACCGGTCATCATCAGGCAAAAGAAAAAATTAAAACAATATCAATGTATTTTTTGCAAAATTTTAATAAAGTTTCCATAAGAATCTTTATGTTTACAAAAATAAATTAATAATTGACAGCCAAGAGCCACTAGTAGAAAAGCTATTATGTCCCAATATTCTTCAGCTCCAAAGGTTTCTCAACCAAAGTTGTCACTTCCGACAAGGCGAGTTTCCACTTCCACTCCCTTGCTGGACGGACACCCGGGCATTCCTGTGGTGACCCACTCCCCTTCGATCCTCCGTCTCACCTCTGTCAGATATCAGATCAAGGTCAGAGTCACTTTCCTGCCGCCTACAACGGCTGGACTGCTGGACTGACGTCCACCTACGCGACCGGGACGGAGATATTGTGGACCAATTTATTGTCGAGATACATTTTGGATTCAAATTACCCTGTATCTCTGTAAGTGGTCATATTCAAATGACCACAAAGCCAATTATGTAACTTTTCGAGTAAATCTGATAGCATTGTTGTTAAGAAACTGAGTGGTGTCAGATGTGACAGTTATGAATGCAACAATAGTTGATAAAAATCATTCACTTTTATGGAATTGAATGCTACATAAAATAATTTATCCATCTCTACAACGAGACGATTGTAGCAGGACAATTCCAACAGATAACAAATTGAATAGTGATAGATATGTCATAGCTATCAATACAACAAAAGCGCCATAGTGACAGATATCTCGGTCAGTAACAGTAGCTGATAACAATCAGATTATGGAATTTAAACCCTCGATAAATCGTTATCTCCATCCAACACGAGGCGGTTGTGGCAGGACACGTCAAACTGATAAGACTCTCCATCGATAAGACGTTGAATACCGTCACGCCCGTGACAGTTATGAGCGCAACAGCTGATAACGGTCAGATAAGGCTAGGCGGACGCGCGGGCGCGGGAGAGAAAGTGTTGTGGTGACCGGGAAATGCAGCTGCAGCCAGGCCGGGGGCGAAAGTGAGCATTAAAAATGAGTCAAACTGAAACGCCCGGCACGAACGGCGCTGGCCCCGGCTGGCCGCTCTGTGGACAAAACTCAGGAGAGCGGCGAGACCAAGCTGTGAGGTTGTGTGAGAAACTTACTGATTGCTGGATCAGAAATACTTTCGACTCGTGATAAATGTTGTTTTTTTATATAATTCATACGGCTGTTGAAATAAGTAAAGTGATTGGGTAAGAAAATATGTAAAAACAGCACAGTTTACAGTACTTTCAACCGACTAAATCACCAAACAACAATAACAAATGTAACAATATGGGACCTTATTTAGTGAACACATTTAGAAAATCAACGGGTTAAGGAATATATATAAAAATAACAACAATAAAGATTTTGTAGTTTTGCCCCACACCTAGACCTAGGTTTTAGTAATTCGTCAAATAACCGAACATCGCCAGTTGCGGTAGACTTTCGTTGCGGCAGTTTCCCCGCGTAACGGCTCGCCCAGCGGGCCATTCCCGGCGGAACGGTGCCATTGTTGTGTTATCCGACATCTCCTCATCCGACACTGTACTATTCGCCGCTGATTGTGCCCCCCGCTACGGTTGCACAGCCGCAGTCGCGCCTAAACCCGAAACGCGCCCAGCCGATTAGCCTATCTCACTTCTCGGCAACACGGCTGGGGCTGGCATTCCAACTCCGGCGATAAAGTTTTTACACTCGCGCTTAACGAGGTGGTTCCAGTAATTTCTGGACGGCGACTAGATTATTTTATCGCGTAGTTTTGAATTCCACGTGGACTCATGCACGTTAGTCACCCATGCTCTAGAGGTGAATCACTTAATGAATAATATTTATTTTACGTCCAATGAACGCGCGCTTGTTGTGTCGTAGTTTTCAAACTTTTAAACCAGAAGAATTAAGAAAACACATTTTCTGTCATTAAATTTTTGTTAGCACTTTGTTCCTCTGGCCTAGCCCACGGCCCGGCCACGATTAACCGTTGCACCTGTCGTCAGGTTATGCGGTAAGTGATGCGGTACGAGGGTGCGGCATTCCCACCGCGGTCACGGCCCGCCGCGTGGCGTAACACACTTCCCACGCACACGCGTGAAAAAACACGCCAGACACGCGTGACCCCGACACTGACACTGTAGAGCCTGAGTCACGGGCATCACATACCGGCCCATACATGGTAATGGGGTAGACACCAGGCGAAACCGCACGCCCTTGTTTAGTTATAGTGTCATAATACTAAAGTACCGTAAACAGAATTGGAACAATAGAGAAGGCACTTATGAAGCAGTCGGTTTTGTTTGGAGAAGTAAAAATATTTCCGGGGAATAGGGTATGTACACCTCTCTTCGGGGAAAATGAGATAAAATGGTTATTGAGGAAATGTTTCCTACCAAAACATTTTGAGGTATGTATAGTCGTATATAGGCCTACATACGACTACATTATAGTTTATTCTCGATGCCTATATATAACCGACAAATATTTAATAGCAGAGAGAAGCAAGTAAAGGCGGCGACACGCCGACACACTACCGGACCGGGCACCGGACCGAGCAAAAACAGCAACTCCGGAAGGGTGTCAGGGGTCCGTGCATCGGACCGAGCGCTCTGGAGGCGGTTTTCTGGCGAAACACCACAGAAAAGATCGGTCCTATGTACGGTTCGATGTAAAGTATTGTGTCAGGGTCAATTTTGCTCCGAACGCCGTACCGAGCGTCGCCCCGAACGCTAGTGGTGGAAAGCCCATCCCCTCTCAACCATACCCTCTAGCGCTCTCACTAAAAATCTCCCTCTCTCTTTAAACTTCCTTCACCGCGCTCGGTGGATTTGTCCGGTAAGATGCTCGGTCAGATGTCTTGTTTGACGAAATGTTCGGAGTAAATTTAGGCCCCAGTACGGTGTAATGTTCGGTATGATGGTCGGTCCGGTGGAATGTCCGGTAGTGTGTCGCCATCTTAAAGGTTCTCTTATATTTGCGGAAAAAAGTTTCCCGTCTCCTTTTTCAACTTTCGTATTAGATGCACCCCGACAGCTCAAATGAGCATCATCAAAGACATGCACCCAAATTTCGCTGGATAACTAACCAGTCCAAATATTAGCACATAAAAATAAATATTAAAATTCGTAGACAGAGCTGTTCGACGTTCGACATGGGAAATGACACGACACTGGCTCGGCGTGCGTTGACCTTCAAGATTACTTATTGGCAGTAACTCGACCACCGCAGCCGTATAGAGTTGCCGCGCGCCTTCCGGGCACACACGGCACACACAGACCCAGGCCGCCGCCGGGGTCGCGCACCGGCTCTGCTGAGTCGGGGAAATGTAACCTCTCCGATGTGAACTGAAATTTGATTTCGGTTTCGATTTCCATTAGGTCAACGTTTTCGCTTCACAAAATTGTTTCATATTCAAGTAGTGTTTACCGCCAACGCCATGTAAGTTAACCATCGCGTTGGTTAGGAATACACCAAATGAATGAATAGCGGACAAGTAATGGTTTAAAATGGATACTGAATTGAAGAACATATTTTCAAACTTTGTAAATAAGTGACTGACCGAACATATTCTAAAACAGAAGCGTGATGTGTACTCCACTTATGGACGTTTGCATTCTGAGTGATTTTAAAATCGATTAAAAGTCGCACAGTAAATAATGAGAAAGAGTCTTAGCTCTTGATTTTTCTATTAAAATTTGTATACACAATAACGTAAAGGTTCCTGAAAAAGTAAATATCGAACTGTGGACAACGTAGAGGACTGAAGACGTAGACACCTGCGGCGACGGTGATGGGATACGAACAATCGTACAGCTCAACTGTTTCCGGTTTGCCGGGGACCGGAAGTAGCTAAACACCGCTCTCCTCACACTCTAATTGCGACAATAATAATGTCCTTCCTCCCCCTCCCACCCCTCCACGCACCAGGTCTTGGGTAAACAAAGGAAACCGCACACTGCCCACACAAAAGGCGGAAACTTGGAAATGCGGCGTGGAAAATTATAAAACAAATATTACCAGTCAATCATGAAACGAGGCCATAACCAACAAACGGTTAGTTGACAATATTTTTAATACAAATGTCTTAAGCGTTGACACAATTTGTCAAGTAATTTAATGAGACGAAAAAGGCATATTTTGTTCATAAAATAAAAAAATACAAAATGTTAAACCAACTTATTTTAGTTGGTAAATAGTTTATCAAGAGACATGGAATAAAATAATGTAGAGGGTACTCGCTGTACAAACATGTTCACCTAACAGTTTCCGCAGTTTTCGAAGGCCCTGATTCTGATGCACAATTTGTTGGTTTTGTTCTATTTGCGAGGTAATAATTTGTAAAACTATTTATTGTTTTTGTGTTCGCGGACCAAGTTCGCCATGAATGTTCGGCCTGTATGTACGCGACTTAAGGTCTGCAGTACCCGCCACCAAGGATATTTATTCCCAAAAGACTAATGTTGAATTTGAAGCAACCGCTAAACCTTTAATATTGGCCTAAAAAGATTAATTTTTACGTCATTTTTAAGGAAACTTTAATATATAGTGTACAATGAAATCAAAAGTTTTTAAAATATTAAGATTGTTTAATTAATAGGCCTAAAAGACAAAAGTATTTCCAATATTTTGTTGGAACATGGACACGGTTTTCAGTAGTCTCATCACACAAATAACTGTGTTTTTCTTTCGTAGTGCCTTCATATTAAAATCAAATATTCTTTAAAAAATTCCTACAGATAAATTTTTTCAGCAATATTTAAGAGCGTAGCGAACTTATAAATTTAACATTAGTCTTATGGGAAAAAGATCCAATGTGGTGGGTACTTAGTGTTTTAGAGTTAATTTTTACGAGGGTGACACCCTCTTTGATTTACTCTGACATAAAACTGATACCCTACACTGTGATCGTTTCCAAAACAATACAGCATTTAATTTTTTTCAACCCAAACTAATATCGCTTTTACGAGAGAAAACACGGAACTGACTCGACGGTATTTCGCACTACATTAAACCAAGCCTATAAATGGAGCGAGAAAAGAGCGAAAATAACCGCATTGTTGCAGCTGATGGGGTGATGGGGGGGGGGGGGGAGAAGGGGAGGAAGAAACGCGCGCAATATGGAGCGACCGGGTGGTGAAACGCGGGTACACAGAGAGCGACATCTGCGGAGGTGGCATAACTTGCACGCTTTCCACACAACACGGCGTGACGGGACGCGGGACTGCGCTTCCGTGGCCACAGAGGTCCGCAACAATGTGATATGTGGAGAAATATTCAGTGCTGCGAACTAGCAATGAGCTAAAACGTTATTTTTCGTTAACTGATCAAACCGTCACTGTTACTTTTCATTGTGTTATTTTAAATGTTATTTTGTAGGAGTCACACGCACTGGAAGGCAATAGTGAGTGCTTTTTATAAACTCGGAAAATATCATTTTCCGGGAGATTTTGGGGTGGTGGAAAATTCTGTGTGTATTTCAAGAGTAAACTTCATTCACCGCATTAAATCACGAAAAATTATTTTCCGCTATCGAGTAAGAAAAATCAGCTTAAGTTTCTAAGGTTCTTCACACTAGAAGCGACACTAGCGAAGGCAGTACTTAGGCTAGGCGCACACGACAGACTTTTGATAGGCCGACTAAAAAGTCAGCGTGGAGCAAAAAATCTGTCCCATGTTGGTAAATACGACCGCGCACAATAGCCGAACGCATGCACCACGACAGTCGGCCGAGTCGGCTGACTGAAAAGTCTGTCGTGCATGTGCGCCTAGCCTTAGAGCTTTAAAAAATCAATTGATGTGATTGCTGATTAAACCCTCAAAGTGCTAATGACATTGAAACTGGTATCGAGTTGAAACTGCATTCCGCGCCTTCAACGAACCTCGTGCGTAACCTCGATTGCGGACCGGAAAACGGTACTTATAAAACCCAAGTGATGCAATATACTATTTCGTCTTACTGCTTCGAGAAAGATTTCACTTCATGCATGTAGGTACTAGTGGCTCTATTTTCCCCCAGAGAAATTTAAATTGATGAACGTGTATTAAAAAGTTTATCTTTCGATCATCATGATAAAATATATACATGCTGTTGTAAAAAAAAACTCCTTCGAAAAACATTTTTTTTATTTTAACGACTATTATTTTTGGTCTCTGGGAACCTCAAAACGAAAAAGTAACATGGTCCCGGGCTTAGGTCTTACCATGAGACCAATGGTAATAGCTTCCTCCCTATGGGAAATTCGCTAAAAATGACCACATAGCTTAAGTGTTGTAAAATATTTTAATATTTAAATTAAATAAATTTAATAATTAATATTTATATTAATATTAGTTATCTATATCTATATATTAATAGACAAGCATGTTTCGTTTCCTCCTTTTTTCTCAGCTTGTGTACATCGTAGGAGAAATCCGCGCATACCGTTAGAAAGGTATAGATAGCCCTGTAGATGAGCAGAATCACATTCTAATTCACATCAGACTCCAGGGCTTCGCCCCACAGGCTTTTAAAGTTCCAATGTTAATCTTATGGAGGAAGGCGAATTAATTGAATCATTAGACAGCTGTTGTAAAACAACTACTATAAAAGCAGGAAGAACAGATGTTTTAGTTATAAAATGTTTTTAAACTTCATGGGTCTAGATCAACTAAAATTTTGATCGAATTTGGATCAGGAGGCGATCTCTAGTTAATAATAAATATATATAGCCTATATATAAAATATTAGAAGTTAAAAATAAAATAATATGATTAAAATAATGACCGCGGTTATTTTAAACTTATTTACACTGTTTTACTAGAATAAAATAATTTTCTAAATTACAGAACTTTCCTGAGGGAAAATATTTAAAAACTCTATAAAAATTAAACAAAAAATAAATATACCTTGTGAGGCGGCGGGCGCACGGTATGGAAATTACGTGAAGGAAATTTCCGTGGCTCATCATTGATAAAATGGCGGGCATGATAAGTCCTACAGGCTTCCACTTCCGGCGGAACTCGCTTGTCCACGTAGATCATCGCGACGGGAGAACAAAATCTGCCAAATCACCACACCAACCCTGATAACTCAAGACGAACTGACGACGCGACGACGACGCGCGACGGCACGCGCGCAACAATGCATCAACAATCGGAACCGATCGTGCGTCTTCGGAGAAGTTCGTGCGTCTCCGGCACACTTCGGAGGGAGTGGTCGGTGCGAGGGCGGGGACGGGGAGCGCGCCAAATGTCAAGTTCAAAGTTCACACAACCGGTTTCGCTGCATTATTGCACTTCTGCACAAGGCACGTCTGAACTTTACCGGTACGGCGCTGCCGCTCTGGTCGCTTTGTTTACAAGCCGAACCGGTCGCCGATTATATATAACAAACGAGCCGACATACGTGCTACATGGCGCGGCGGGGGCGGGGGAACTACCCCGACACGGCGATAATGATGACAACACAAACACTGTACTTTTTTGTATTACTGGACACGAATCTCAATTAACTGGACACCATCTGTTCGGTTGTTAAGCAAACTTGGCAAAAAATCACGTCTTTACTTATTTTCACATACAGTGAATAGCTAGAATAAATCAAGCCAAAACATTATTTTTTTGGCTTCATTGACAGACTTAAAAAATCATTTTATTCACCTTTTTACTTATTCCCAATGATCACATTATATCAATATTTTGACAGATGATTCGTCCAGATAAAAAAATCCTCATAGAAAAAACGGTGCTTATTTATTAAGTACCAGGTTAACCGAGCCTTGCTCGTTGGTTTTTATTCACTTTTGTTATAGTGTCAAGGTAAAAAAGCAATTAAATTTCCACCAACAACCAACTATACCTCTTCACAGTTAACAGCTGTTTCAAAAAGTCTGCTTAACATTAATGTTTCTTTCTTTTTGTTTACATTTCGTTGTTATTTCGTTACCAAAATAGCAACCCATAAGACGAATGTTAAAAATTACAATTTTAAAACTTAATTTTAGACCAAATTCGATTTTTCCTGGGGTTGAGGCTGTTTCTAAACTTATTTTTGGGCCAAAACACTCTTTAATGCAAACTTTAAGCAAAATCAACAGCTAGATTTCGAGATCGTGGAACACACATCCCTTCAGATATTCCTCGTATTATAGTATAGGATTACAATTTACACAGCTTCAAACTATTCCTCAACTGAATAAAATACATTTTCCAACAACCATTCTTTTAACAGCCTCCTTGACTTTAGTTTTAGGAAAGTTATCAATCTTCTTTTATTAAAGAAGGTAATATTTTAAAATACTTTTAGGAGATTAATGTGACTGTGTTGCACTGAATCTAATATTATGGATATGACTATGCTGTTTCACAATGAATGCATCACAATTACTATTTACCAATAAGGTAAGTAATAATGTACGAGCTGTAAAAGGATCTTTAAAAGACTAACTGCACTTTTTTGAATAAAAAATTTTTAGCTTGATTTGATGAACACCAAACAATTAGACCATAGTTAATAAATGAATAGATAAAATTAGATAACAATTTAATTATTTAAAATTAAATTTACAAATTAACTTACAAAATTGAATTTGAGTTTATATGAAAAACAGTTATAAAAAGGCCTCCTACCCCCTTCATATAGGACCTGATACTGGGGCAGACGAGCAAAAAGTTGGGTAGAACTAATAATATATGGACTGAGTCATTTAAGTTACTCTACTAAGCATAAATTTATAAGTGAGGTGGCTGTAGATTCTTTTCGAACAAGTTAGGAGTTAGTACTGAGCTGATAGTCTTGATATTTTAAGTCTTTGACAGTAGACATGTAACGGATATCCGGTTACTATCCGGTATCCGGCCTATCCGGCTTTTTTTCTTTTAATATCCGGTATCCGGCCGGATACTTGCTACTATTCGGCCAGATACCGGATACTTAAATCTATTGTTTGGCACTGCTTGATCACTACTTGTAACGGTCTTCTTTTTGGTCAAGACAAACATTAAAAAAATAAAAACAACAAAAAACAGAATAACTTACAGACTGACTGATAGCGAATGAAAAATTCGTGCCTCCTACACGGTCCCACGGTCAGAAGGACAAGTTCTTACTAGTCTTTTCGTAAATTATCCTTAAACTTGAGCTAAAACATGAGCCGGATATCCGGGAGCCGGATATTCGGCGCTCCGGCCTAGAACCTTGCCGGATATCTGGTATCCGGTATCCGGCCAAAAGAACTATCCGTTATATCTCTATTTGACAGTGTCTCATCTGTTTTTAAAATTCCGTGTTTATCAACAATTAAAAAAGACTTACGTGTTTATGATACAACTAGTGCAAGTGTTGCTCAACATCGAGAAATTTATTTTGATAGTAATAATAATAATAATAATAACTTTATTGGTATTATCAGGTAATACATAATAATCTTATTTTAAATTAGTTTAATTGAGAGTCCAATAGGTTATTTTTAGAGTATTTAGGTGCGAAACATTCTTTAATTTTGTATATGGACATTTTTCAAGTAAAATTTGTGTAATAGTCTTCTTAAATTGCCTTTCACTTAAAATTTTAAATCCAAAAGTTACAAAACTAAAATAGTTCTAAATCAATGACATCCGACCAATAAAATACTGTGAATATCAGTGATCACCAAAAACTACAGCTATACTGGGTTAACAGATATAATGCTCAAAACAATCTCAATGTTAAATTTTATGGGAAAATTTCAAATTTAATTTGTGGATAGCGCCTTTATTTTAAGTCCGATTCTCATTAATTTTTGGTGGAAACAACTACACACCAAGCCCTATCCACTAACACCAACTTGCAAATCGGTTGAGAATTGTAGGAGTTCTCTACACAAAACACCCTTAGCATATTAAATAAGTATAGATACCACTTCTTTAATAGTTATCTTTTTTAGGGTTTTATCGCATTTTTGTAATATGAGCGATTGTTTCCGGTTTAACATAAGGAAATCAGCTGCATCAGTGGACATGTAGGATGTTTAATCTGACGGACGTTTTAAGAGTGCTTCTCCTTCTACTGTATTTGTTAACAATATGTTTTTCTTCAATATGTCTGGGTGGTTTGCTGAAACAAGTGAACCGATGCTTCTAGGTGTCAACTCAATTAAGGCTTATTGGGATTGATATTGACATTGATATTGAAAAGTACACAAAATCTGAAGTAGTTTATTCCACCTCTATTTAATTTAATTTATTGCTGAGCAGAGGAAATAAAATAAAATTACTGACAACTGAACGGCTCTTAGACTCATGGGAGCGTTTCATGCCCAGAGCCAGGGAGCATATCTCGCAGGTGAAAGTGACAAAGAACTTTCTTTCTCTTAATTAATCTTCTGTTTCATACCGATTCAACACCTACTTTCTTCAAATGCTTCCTGCTAAATGGCTTGTCTTAATGCAATATTCTTATTCAATATAAGATTACATTAGACTAGAAAAATATAGGAAAAGTTTCAGACTGTATGGTCAAATTTAATGGCAAATCTCAATTTTTTTAGCGAATTTCCCATAGGGAATAAGCTATTACCGTAGGTCTCATGGTAAGACCTAAGCCCGGGACCATGTTACTTTTTCGTTTTGAGGTGCCCAGAGACCAAAAATAATAGTCATTAAAAATTTTATATATATATATGTATATATGTGTCCCTAGACACGATAACTCTCGTAAAAATGGTCCGATCAACACCAAATTTGGTAGAGATGTGTAATCCTACATTTATTCGGATGAGTTCGTAAACCAGACATATCGACCTACCGGAAGGGGCAGTTTTGGGGGGTTTTGTACCCCAAAAATGGGTTTTTTGCATTTTTCATATGTAATTTAAAAAAATTTTTAATTTATATTTTGACCATTGGATTTAGCTCAAAAAAACACACAATTTAGTATTTTGAAGCTTTGCTCTATCTCCATTGGTTACCGAGATATTCAAAAGTCTAAAGACAGTACATTGTATTTTGGGGCTCCAATGTTAATCTTATGTAGAATAAGGATGTGTTAATATTTCACTTGTTAACCAATATTTTTGGATGAAACTTGGTATTCACCTTTATTTAGTTGAGATAAATCCATTTATGATAAAGAAATCCTAGTTTTTATGTTTATCATGGCAGCAAACCTGCATACTCTTTTCCCATGTTAATCATATGGAGAATAGGCAAACTCCTTTAGCAATGGACAGATATTGAAGAAACTAAGTATAAGGCTTCATATGGTCGAAATATATTTATATTTTTAAGCTATAAACCTACTTTTAGTGTTCCCCAAGGCAGCATACCTGCATACTCTTTACCTATATTTTTATCATAAGGAGAATAGACATTTATTTCCCTATTTATGGGCATGTGATGATATTTGGTGTACAGGTTTATCTGGCCAAAATTAATATTACTAATTTGGAAATTCGCTGAGTACGCAAGTCTGCTGCGACGGGGGGTATTTTAAAGTAGATCTGTCAAACTATATTGTAGATCGTTGGGAAAAATAAAATTAACTTAAAAAAAACATTATTCAGTAATTTTGACAATAAGCTAAAAATATGCTTGTGCTAAATAAGACAATATGCTGGTTTGCGTAAAAAAGGTGAATTTCACCACATTTCTTCATTAGGTTATTTATTTTACTTTCTTCTAGGATGATTCAATAAAATTAATATACCTTATGATTTATAATGGTTTTAAAATTGAATTTGGAATGTCTGAAGTAAAATAATTATGTTTGTAATACATGTCTAATAAAAAGGTAAAAGTGAAACAAATGTTAAACAAATTAAATGATAATCTGAAAAAGCAAAATATTTAGCATGATTTAAAATAAAAAAAAAAATAATGTGTAAGTTATATAACTTAGTAGGGGAGGGGGATTTTATTATTATTTTTGTTAAGAAAAATAGTGTAGATATACAGTTTTTTATTCAATAAAAACACCTAACCAATACACATACCCAGTTAGCTGCTGTGGACCGCACCCAAGACTTATGAATAACCCACCGACTACCGAGCGACCACTTGACTGTAATGAAGGTCACGACCCCTTATAGTTGGCCATTGTTCAAACTAACCAAATGGTTGACCAACAGTGACATTTGTGTAACAGTTAACACCGGATTGAGACAATCACTCGAGACTATTTCTTACGATCTTCTAACAATTTACTTGTGGTAAGTATAAGATAAAAATGAAAAAAAGTCTAGTCTTTTTATTTTGTTGAAAGCAAAAATTGGCAGAAAAATAAAGACAAATGTTAATGTTTTATCAATTGACAATGTCACCTGTTTTCCCAGCTTTGCTGGATTGTGAAAATATATTTTTGTGACAATAAAGATCTTAATTCTTGAATATTGAACAATTGTTTCTAAAAAAGTAAAAATGGTTTGATCCAGGTTATAACAAAACATAGTGGAATACCAAAATATGACATTTTTAAACAATGAAATCAAAGAAAATGGGAGTTATCATTATTAAGACTTTTGTTCCAACAGTTCTGATGTACACACTTTGAAAATTAGTAACATCAAATTTTTAACAACTCTTGTTAGCGATAGGTGGAGGGATTTTATAAAAAATAAAAGTGTATTTTTTCAGCTACATTTGGTATTATGTCAAGAGTGAATTTAATGATAAGTACCAAGATAACCGAGCCTTGCTCGTTGAGTTTATTTACTTTTTTTAAGTTTAAGCAAAATTTACCAGTTAGATTTTGAGATCATGGAAAATACATCGCCTCAGACACTGCTTGTTTGATAGTATAGAATTATCATATATTTGTAAACTTTTATCAGATAAAAACAATAAAATTTAGATTGACGAGCAAATAGTTAAGAATCAGATTGTGAAAGTACAGAGAAAGTACAAGGGCATGACTGTCGGCAATGCTAGGTAAGATGTTTAAATATTTATTTTTTAAGATGAATATTGTTTTATTAATGCACTATAGTGAATAACATTGACATAGCAGTGAACATCAATATTAAGTTTCACGATAATCTAATAACAAAAAATATCCAGGTCACGTCATGTAAGTAGTGGCTGAAACATGAAAGTACCCCAATTACAGTAACAGGAACCGCACAGTAGTGAATGATTAGAATGCCAAAGGGTTTTGGTGGGGTTATGTTAAAAGATCGAGTCACTTTGTAACTGCGTTACTTCAGGTGTTGAAAGAGAAATCTATAATCATGATCTGCTGTCCTAAAGCTACAGATTCTTTGTCCCTATCAATAGTGTTTGTAACAAATAATCTACGATACTTAAGTGGTTTTTCTTCTCACCTAAGTATTGTCCATGATAAAATTTTGCACTCGCATATCAAATGGGAATTTCTATATGTTCAAACTGATTTTTTTCTATTTATAATAAAAATTTTAAAAATTTATGATGCCTAGTAATTATTATAATGAATGTTAGCCCAAATTATACAAGGAGTTGTCCTCAGGCTTTTATACAAAGATGTGTCATTTCTCTTCATACACATCTTTGTATAGAAGATACCTGTGGATGACTCCTTGTATATGAGTCGAAACTAGTTGCTCCGCAACATTTTGGATTACCATAATTCAGGTATTTAAACCATTAATTGAATCTTGCATTTTGATGAAACCTACCTATCCAAAAAATGTGCAAAACTGAACGGAGTCCAGTCCCATTCATTTTGGAATAGAATAACTCAATTGTAATTCTCTAGGTGTTATAACTAATACCAAAATTGGTATGACAAATAATATATTATTGTTAAAAGTAACCTTGGCAACAAATTCAAACTCGTATTTTAAATTTATATAGTACAAAAACATCAATAAAATTAAAAAAAAACTTTTATAGATTCAAAATTGTTAATAGGAGGAAGTTTATGAGCTCATTAAAAATCAAAGGTGAAGAAAAAACACTCAACAAATAAGACAAGAGGATATAAATTATTCCGATTTAATTTGATTGAGTGTTGAAAAAATAACCAAATAAGCTGTTGTGTTTCAGTTTATTGGTATCATTACTCAAATGAAGGATTTGATCAATGGCATTTTGCGGACCGGAGAGACAATATGGACCATCGGCACGGGAGTGGTGCAGGGCCTCATCTGTGTCAAGATAATCAAATTTTCTAAACGATAAAACCACCGAAGAAGTCACACTGGGGGCACTTCCGTCACTCAAAATTGTTTATTTTTGATAAAATTCTTTCAGTAAAAAAATGTGGATTAAAATTGTTATAACAACCTCAAGTTGTTTTATTCAACAAAAACTGAACCCAGCAGGTATTGCAGGGCATAACCTAAGGAATTATCATTTTAAGGGTGAGCATGTTAATAGCAATGAATTCCCAGACATATGCTGTGCATAGTGGTATAGTTTATTGAAACATTTCAGTCCCAAACTACCGGGAAGAATATGCATTGTGTTTAACATTCTATAAAGTAGAACAACAAAACATTTGTAAGCCAGTGGGGAACATCGATGGATTTTTTAACACCTTTGCTCCGCAAACATTAATGATGACTAGTATATGTGTTGCTCGAAATCGAGCAATTTACTTTAATACAATACAAATGTTACTTTTAGCTCAAAATCAACAACATCCGGCCAATCCACTATTGTGAATATCTTTAATCACCAAAACAACACGTATTTGCAGCTGATTATTAACAGATGTTTAAAATGCTTTATTCAATCCCAATGTTATTTAAATGGGAAATTTTGAGATTTCAATGGTGGATAGCGCCTTTATTTTTAGTCCGATTCTCATCAGTTTTTGGCGGAAACAACTACAGACCAAACCCTATCCAACGACACCAAAAACTTGAAAATCGGTTGAAAATTGTAGGATGAGTTCTCAAGACAAAAAAACCCTTAGCGTATTAAATAAGTATAGATTAGAACCTCTGATTTAAGAGGGTCACCTAAAAGTGTTAATTAATTTGAAGATTGGCAATAAATATGAGGCTGGCATCTTATCAGTAAAAATACAACTTCAGTAAAGGACATCACTTAACAATACTCTAATCTTTCCAAACAGTATCTTCGTATAATAATACAAATACCAATAGCATCTCTATGTCACGATGCTATTTAGTTTATCTAAACCCAAAAATTTATTTTCTCATTTCATCAAGCTTTGTCAAGTTAGGTTAAAATAATAAACCCTGCATTTCAAAGCCCTAAAGCTTTTTATTATTACCTTGTTTTGTACACTGAAGGTGGGTCCGTTCTCTAATTCCATGATTCCGATTTTGAATCCAACATTTTACTCATGATTCTAGATTACGTAACACCAATTCCATTTCATAAATAAGAAACAAAACTGACAAAAGAATTAAGAATCACATTTGAATTTTTTTCAGAAGATGAATGGAGTCTTTTTCAAAACCATAAATTGTCTTCAGTTCAAAATGTATCAGTTTAGTTTTCCCAAAATGTATGTACATAATTCAAGTGAAATAAGTGAAATTAACCCGTCGATGCCATTTGGCTCATCATTTTGTTGATGTAACTAAAGTCCTTTCTTATAGACATGTGTAAGGTCCCAGGACAACTTAAAAAACTGGTTTATACTAGTTGCGAAGTTGACATTAGGTACAGCAAACGAAGTTGTCATAACACTGTGGTAGTCTTTTGGCTGTCTATTATGACAATTTCCCTTCCTTCATAATCCATTCATGTTCAAGACAGCGGGGGTGATGTGAATGCAGCAGGCATGTAAACCCCTAGCTGAAAAATGAGTAGACAGTCAGTTGGTTGGCCGTTTAGAGGGCAGAGCGGACTGTTGTCACAGTATATGGGGGTTGGATCTCTGAATGATCAAACTGCCGCCTGATTTCCCATCTCTCATCCTTTCTCTTCCTCCAATAACCCATCCTTCCGGAGGCTAGCGCAAAAGGCCTATTACAGGCAGATGTGCTTAACGGTTCGGCCGGGGTCTCCTCAGCCACCAACAACAACATACATAAGCTAATAATCAGACCCGTAGCTCCCCTACCTTGGCGGCGACGATGCTGAGCCCCATGCCGTTGTTGGACTTGTGCAGCTTGATGAGTTGTATCTCGGGCTGCTGCTGGGTGGGGATGAAGCCTCCGGAGCGGTTGCTCATGGCGCTGGGGCTGCGCACCTGCGGACACACGACACTTCGGGTCAGACTCGGGGCGAGGGGAGGGTTGAAACATGTTTAAAGTTTACCACCATAAAATATATGGTAAGGCAAATGAAAGGGATGAAGTAAGAGCACAGCAAAAGAAGCACTTCCATTATCAATATGTCTCTTAAAGTTTGGTAATTTAACAAATCAAAATCACAACTTTAGAAAATTGAGTAAGTTTTTACAACTGATTGAAATTATTAAAATGGTTTTTCCTATTGAGAAATTGGAAAAATCCATTATCAATATCAAGTACTGGTATACCTATTTCAAGAAGTGCAAGATTCATCACATGAACCTTGAGATTGAAACTCGGACTAAGTATAACTGGACCGAGCCCTGCCATGCAAAACTGAACTAAAAAACGTGGAAGTCTGGAGCCCGACGGGTGGCAAAAGGCTTCGATTTCGCATGACCCGAACAAAGAACATCCAAACAGCGCTTCATATGACCTGACATTTAAGCCATTCGGAATGAAAATAAGAAGTTTAAATTTATATTAAAATTTTCATCATAAAATTGTGAATCTAATGGTATGTATTTCAACTTTAAATGGTCTGCTATTAATTTTTATTATTAGTTAAACTAAAACTCTTTTTAGTTCATCTTAATTAGTGACATGACAAAAGTAGTAAGCGAGAAAGTTTTTTATTTTTGGGTCAGTTAAAAAGTGTCCGCAAAGAAGTTGTAGACGACATTCTAAATAATTTTTTTTATCTCAAGTAATCTTTTCTAACATTAGCCGTTTCCGCTACAGATAATATTTTATTTCAGTGGATTCGGCGCGAGCGCTGATTCTTGGATACCCTCGAATTCGACGCAAGAGCGCGAACCACAACAGACACAATACTGTGCTATAAATAAATCCTATCGTCTGTTAAAAAAATATAAAAATCAGTCGGTGTTTAAGACACCGTGAAGAGAGGATGTAGAGGAGATCATTTTTTAGTTATGGCTATATATACTTTTTAGTTATAGATTTTAGCAATGGTAAAATCTTGTTAATTTGATTGCACTAACCGAACTGACGGACAGAACAATGACCTGTCATTTTTCAAGTGAGCTGTTATAAAATTTTAGTTCTAAACAACGTAGTAATATTTTTTATATATTTTAAAGAACATGTTTTATATTACAATATGTAAATTTATTGCCAGGAAATTGCAATCAAGATTGTCATGTCAACATTGTTTAAATGTAATTTTGTTAAGAGATTATAGTAAAAATGAAAGGTACGTTGACTTTGTAAATGTGGTTACTCTTAAAAGTAAGTAAAGACGTATTGCTCATTGTCAAAACTTTAGACTCAATTGTTAACAATTGTAACCAAACGCAAGTTTTTATGAATTTTGTAAACAAGATAGCATTGCATGCTTGCAATTAACTGGGAAACCGGTTTTTTAAACATCCATCAGTCGAGGAATGTGGATTTGACTCTCATTGTATAAAATTAATTAAGATGATAAGTTTAATGATTGTTTTTTAATTAGTCTCCATAATTATTTAGCTAAGAAAGTAACTGCCGCAGCAAATGTATCTCCAGGAACTAGACAAAAACTTAACAAGTTAATTTTATTTAGACATGTTTAACAGGGATTGTAAATAAACAGTGTAAGAGTGTTTAAAGTCTTTTATTCTACCACCCATTAATCTCTTCAAACACCAATTTGTAGCATTCTGAAATATGTTACTTCCTGTTGTATAAAAACTGCACCGTAATATCAGCTCATATCATAAACAAAAGAGATGCGAGATACTCGCGCGCGCTTCCACGAAATCCTCAAACACTCTATAAAATAATTTGTACAATGATATCTGCTGGTCTCACAAAGAAATGCTTGAGATAAAAAATAAAATTCAGAATATTAGCTACAATATTACCGCCAACAGTTTTTATTTGGCCAAAAAATAAAAAACTTTACTGCATCTTACTTTTTTCATGTCATTACTGAATTGAATTAAAAGTAAGTTCGATTAAACTATGTATTATTATTATTTACAAAACCTTTTCTTAATCTATTAAATACTGTAAGAATCACCATTTCAAGCAGAAAATTTTGATATAAAGTTAACGTATTTATGTAATGGTTTAGTAGGTAAAAATACAGGTTTATTGAAGCGCTGTTTTGGTATTCGTCGCTCGGTTCCGCTGCTTTTTGCCACCCAATGGTCCTGAGACGACCACGATTTTCGCCCATTGAACGCGCGGTCCAGTTATACTTAGTCCGAGGATTGAAAGCACCATAGCTAAAAATAAAACTTTCAAGTTGTCTTAAGTGGTAATACTTTTGGACAATAGAATATTTCATCACAAGGAGAGAAATAATATTACCTGTATGATATATTTATAAAAAAATATTATAAAATATTGTGCTCCTCAAAATTAGATTTTAAATTTCACAAGAAATTTGATTGTAAAGGTAATTTCTTCTCACAGGTAATTTTTATCACCATTACCGCTAAAATGTGATGAATTTCGCAATAAGGGTCCTGTATGGTAAATTATCATCAAAACTATTCTAGCCCAAATATTATAATTGTTAAGAGTTCATATTACATAAAGAAAGATTATTGGCCAGAATAATAACCTTCCAGGAGGCCTCCTGTGAATACATGACTGTAATGATGGAAAATATCACACAAGAAAAACCTTACATGAAAAAAATTAAGAAAATGGTCAACATAAACCTTTTCCAAAACTAATAAATCTATCAGAATTATTACTATAATACATGCTGTACCCACTTTAAATCTATGGGATGTAGATACGTTGCCACAAAATACGAATAATCAATAATGGTTTATTTCAACTGATATTCACCATAGGATTGGCGGGGCCCATGTAGACCGTCCACAGTCCGTTGGAGGTTGGCTGGACGCTGAGCCGGCAGAGCCCCATGTGTTGCAGCGGACCTACAAACTCAGCAAGACCCGCCGGGATACCTCGTACCACCTCACAGCTGCAACACAACACAATGTCACAACTAATCAGGACGGAACCTTTAAATTGTAACCTTAACAAACATAATTTGAGATCAGAGACCAATGAATCTTCATTGAGTTTTTGGGTAAAATTTTTTCGCATCCAAGATTTCAAGCATATAGTATGTAAGAAAAAATCCCATCTATCACACCTAACAGTGGGAAACTGGAAAAGTAGTTATAATATTGATTGATTGAAATAATTGTATCCAAACCAAATCTGCCATAAAAGGTTATATTTTTTTTAGAATTAGTGCATCTTGTGTATCTCACCTGTAGCCATCCTCCGGGAGCAGGAACGGCAGAGCCAGCTCTGGGTCCTCCTCCAGCTTGACTTCTCTGCCGTCCGAGCGAGCCAGCTCATCTGCCAGGTTCTCTGCAGCCTGAAACACAAAGGCAAGGGTCAAAACAGAGGTATCAGGTAAAATCTTAAGATTTTATCATGTCGACAAACCCACAATGCAGTTTTTTTTTTTTTCAAATATTCACCAGACGTTTTGTTTAACAAATCCACCAAAGCTTTTAGAGAATGTGGTCCGAACAAATATTGATAGTGGGTATCTCAAAGGGTTGAATAAATGACTCTTATAACCCAAATCCCAAGACACCTAAGTTATGATAAACCAGTGAGATACGCGATCTTAAGAAATTATTTGGTTTATTTAGTATTCAAAGTATTTAACCGTTTAGTTAGTTTTTACAAACCAAAGATAAAGAATAGTTTACAATAGTAGATAATTGATAAAAATGTCGTATTAAATCACGTAGGCTACTTAAAATATTTTCAAAAATCCAATTTATTTTAAAAACCAATTTAAGCTTACTTAAAAAAAGTTAAACTTATCTAACTTAAAAACAATTAACAAGAACTCTCTTTGCCTCAAAAAATAAAAAATATCTTTCTTTGAAGAAAACACAAATCAATATACCTAATCTTCCCTCTTATGATATGGGTAAAAATAATGATTAAGGAATGGGTAATTTTCAAAAAAATTCTTACAAAGCTTAACCTTACACCAAAATTCAAGCTTTCCCACTCCACAGTTGTGTCTACGCATAGCAAACAGAACACGTACTCTTACAAGATTGTCGATGAGCTCATGGGGCAGTCGCGGCTCGTCGGGCGTAGGTTGGTACCTCTGCAGCAGGGAGCGCAACTGCAGCGAGTTCAGCTTGAAACACGTCGACGACAGCGTTGCCAGGTCCTCCGCCGTGTACTTGGGCGCCTGTGTAACAAACGAGAGAGTGTGAAATGCTGAAATAGAAATGGAAGAATGGGATTCTACAATGTAAGTTGATTCTTCTTAATTTTTCAACTATTTGAATGTGAAAAAAGTTGAAGATAAAAAAATGAACACTGAAAAGTTTCAAAGGTTTAGGCTTAAAAGAGCAGAAGATAGCTCAGATTATCTTGCTTACTGGAATGGTAAAAAAGGGAAGATCTTGCCTAAAAGATAGTTGAGAAAACTACTGAAATTAAATATGGTGAAGGGTTGTTGTTACCTGCAATAGATGTGCTGCCTGCATGATACGAGCCAAGTGACAATCGGCAGCAAGCTCCAAGCCTTGACGTTCCGCCCACACTTCCACCTGTGGGGTCAAACATGTTCATTAGTAATTTCAATTATAAATTCATGACATAATACCACATTTTGAAAATAAAATATATAAACACTAATCAGCTGACAATGTCTAGAGGCAGTGATTAGCTAACATAGCTTATAATTAAAAGTTTATTCTAGAGTTGCTGATTTATAAAATTGTTTCTAACGATACCCAAATCAAAATTAATGTGTGGTAGAAAGTTAGAATTTTATTTACCACCAAGGGACGAATTCCCTCTCTACTGTCCTAAATTCCCTGACTTTCTTCATGGCCATCTTTTATTCTATTTTTGCCCTTGAAGTTCAGAATAGATAATGGCACTGATGATCTTTTATTTCTCTTAATTTATGTAGGAAGAGTTTCTCTTTGCATTCGAAGTGCCAAAATAAGTATATTTGTTTACAGAAAAAAAGAAAAAAAGAAAAGTCACACGAGAAATTAAACAGCTGTAATATTGTTCTATGATCCTGATTAGTCGGATTATTGGCAGCGAGAGAAATGAGAAAAATTGGAAGAATTTAAATCTGCAATTCACACATTAATTTGGAATATAAGCTAAAAGTTATCAGTTTGAATATCTAACAATTTTGTAATATTGACAATTGTAATCTTATGGAAGTGCAAGTTATTGATTTAAGTTTATAGAAATCAATCCTTACATTGCATAAAATTGTGTTTAATTATTCTTCTCACAGCGGTGAAACCTTACATACATTGTTTTTAATTGCTAGGATGAACGTCAATAACATTCTTAAATAGTTAGAATAATAGTTAATTAATCTCAAATAGTTATTATATCAATATTTGAATTAGAAACAGTTATATATAAATGCAATCATAGCACTGAGATCGAATAACCAACAGAACAAAGCAGAACTTATTTTTACAGTAATTGTGGTTATAGTAAGGTGGCATATACCGACCTGTGCCAGCCTGGCCTTGATCCGCAGGCCCCACGCCCGACTGCAGTAGGGGCTGTTGGGGGCGACGATACGGTTGAACGCCCACACGTTGACAAAGTGGAACAACTGTGAGAACAGCTGGATGGTGAGGGCGGCATTGACACGACATCGCCTCAGGAGGGCCATGGCCGAGGCGAGAACACCCAGCACCTGTGAATGGAAACCACAAAAACCATGAGTAGCGTGTAATGTGAAAGTCTATCAGTATGAAGACGATGGGTATTCAAAGTCGGAACTGTTTAGCAGTAGGTAGTTAAATGAGCTGTTTATTATGTAATCAAATGGCACAGAACTCTTTACCAATGTGTAAGCACTCTTCTGGAAAATAATGCTATGTTAGCGAATTTCCCATAGGGAATAAGCTATTACCGTAGGTCTCATGGTAAGACCTAAGCCCGGGACCATGTTACTTTTTCGTTTTGAGGTGCCCAGAGACCAAAAATAATAGTCATTAAAATTTATATATATATATATATATATATATATATGTATATATATATATATGTATATATATATATATATATATATATATATATATATATATATATATATATATATATATATATATATATATATATATATATATATATATATATATATATATATATATATATATATATATGTATGTGTCCCTAGACACGATAACTCTCGTAAAAATGGTCCGATCGACACCAAATTTGGTAGAGATGTGTAATCCTACGTTTATTCGGATGAGTTCGAAAACCAGACATATCGACCTACCGGAAGGGGTAGTTTTGGGGGGTTTTGTACCCCAAAAATGGGTTTTTTGCATTTTTCATATGTAAATTTAAAAAATTTTAAACTTTTATCTTGACCATTGGATTTAGCTCAAAAAAACACACAATTTAGTATTTTGAAGCTTTGTTCTATCTCTATTGGTTACCGAGATATTACAAAGTCTAAAGACAGTACATTGTCTTTTGGGGCTCCAATGTTAATCTTATGGAGGATAATGATGTGTTAATATTTCACTTATTAACCAATATTTTTGGATGAAACTTGGTATTTAGCTTCATTTTGTTGAGATTCATCCATTTAAGGCAAAAAATCTCGGTTTTTTTACTTATCATGGCAGCAAACCTGCATACTCTTTTCCCATGTTAATCTTATGGAGAATAGGCAAACTCTTTTATTTATGGACAGATATTGGTGAAACTTACTATATGGCTTTATATGGTCGAAATAAATTTTTTCTATGCTAAAAACTTACTTTTAGTGTCCCCCATGGCAGCATACCTGCATACTCTTTCCCTATAATTATCTTAAGAATAGACATTAATTTATTTCCCTATTTATGAGCACGTGATGAAATTTTGTTTACATGTTTAGCTGGTCAAAATTAATATTACTAATTTGGAAATTCGCTAAGTACGCAGGTCTGCTGCGACGGGGGGTATTTTACTATGTGAGATTTTGCAGTTCGCTACCACAAAAATCTGTGTCTAGAATTTTATACAAACATAATCAATAACAGTTAAAAATTCTTAAATGGTAAAAAATTTAAGACAACATTTGGGCTTAAGTTATTAGTTATATCTGCTCTATTATAATTTAACCCTTATTCATGTAAAATTTCTAATTATGTTAAAGTTATCTTACTGTGCTATAATACTCACAGATTTGACATAAAAAAGTTTAATTTCATGTAAAAAAAAAAAAAAAAAAAAAATGAAAGAACTCATTGGCTTTTTGTTAGGAAAGTCTCTAGGCATCATGTTATTTTAGGAAAAGGAGGATAGCCAGGTAGCTTAATTACCTACTAAAAACCAGCTAGCTTCATACAATAAGTCTAAGTTTAGTTTTTTGTATATATTTAATTTTTTAGATATATGAAGTGTGTATACATTTGGAAAGATAATCATTGAAAAGTGGCAACACTGCATCACAAGAACCAGACAGCAGCCATCTTGTGAAATCACGCTTTCTCTAATCTACACCAAAAGAAAACCCTCATTGGTCGAAATATTGTGTTATTGGTACCTTTTTAAAAGTAACCGAGTTGTCCATCCTTCATTTATTAATTGATAAGTTAATTAATAATTTAATTTAATTAATAATTAATTTAATTTAATTGATATCATAATCAGGGTTGTACTAACAACATTGTTTTAGAAACTTCAGACTTCTTGTTGCTTTCTTTCGCTGTCCTTTGCTCTAAGAGCCTTGGTTTTCCATTTGTAAATGATTTTTTACAAAGCAGCATCTTACTAAAACTTTAAATGCAAATGTGATTAAATATAGTAAAAAACACAAATAAGAAACTAACCGAGGCGGTAGAGGAATCCTCGGGGTCATGACTGAGATCTTCCCTCTCGGAGAGAAAGTTTGGCATCACGGCTGCAAGTTCAGCTTGTAGACAAGCCACCAGATGTCTGAAAACATTATATTATAGATGTAAGAAACTGATTTACAATCAATGCGGGATGTATGAAAATAAAAAATATTGATTAGAACAAGAAATTAATGTTTAATCTACAATCACCTAATATAAAACGTGAATTTGGAGGTATTATATCGCAAGTTGAGCAACGGACCTGAACGCAATCTGCACTGCATCGGCGAGCGTGTCCTGTGCGTCGAGGGAGAACGCAGACACGTGACGGTCGGACTTGAGGAAGTGGAGGAGCTCGGAGGCGTTGGCCAGCCACAGGGCGAGCGACTTGACCTCGCAGTACCTCTCCTGGACAGAAACACTTGTGTTAGATATTGTACAAAATAATACTACTCATCAGCATTTATACAAACACAGCGTTGATAACAATTTGAAAAGAAAATAATAAAATAAGACAGAAAAATGAATATAATGTTTATAAACTGACAAGTACCTACTGTTTAAGTTTAATAACTTAACAAGTTTTTTAATAGGGTGTCTACAAAAAATTAGTCATTAATTTCCCTGACTTTCACTGACGATTTACTATAGATTTTCCTGACTGACAGACTTAAGTAAAAACTATAATACTACGTACACAAATAAAAAAAAAATAAATAAATAAAAATACTGCCTAGACAATTTAAATCACAGAAAGTCATGAATTATAGGTTAACGGATAACAAAAAAGTAAGTTATTTTTCAAAAGTATGGTATTCAAAACAAGTTTATTGATTCAAATTCCCTGCATCTGGTGTAATTTAAGTACTAGTTAAAGGAAATGCAATTTTCATGATGTTAATGTTGGCATTAACACTTTTTTCTAAGAGAAAATTTAAAATTCTTGCTGGCACGTAAGTTTCAGTAAACAGGTATTTTTAATGATTGGGTCCTTCAGAATGTGATATTACAGTTTGCATACCCATATTACTGAGATTGAATGCGACACACTTAATAAACAAAAGACGCATCATTTACTACCAAGTCAAAACAATTCACAAATTTCCGGATATAATTTGGCATCAAGCCATAGTTAGTAAAAATTCCTCTATTTAGCAGCCAATGTACAGGTAAAGACTAATCAAAAGCCAAAACAGGAAAAGATTATCAGTTTAAAATATTCCAAGCACAAATATATGGCAGTAAACTTGTCGTACATTTGGGAAAAATCCTAAAAAAATGCTACAATAGTCGGAGGTTATGGCCAACTGAAGCATTAAAAATTTTCCTTACCATTATTATTTCCCCGGGTGGATTTCCCTGACTTTCCAGACTTTTTTTTATTATTTCCCTGACTTTCCAGACCTTTTTATTATTTCCCTGACTTTCCCTGACCAGAATTTGTTTCCCTGACTATCCTTGACTTTCCAGAATGTGGACACACTGTTTAAGTATAATTTTACTTGTCAGTTACTCAATTTTCCAACTGATTACTGAGTATCCCACCTGTAATGAACCTGAAGTGAAATCAATACAGTAGAAAGTCATTTATCAGAATATAAATGAACCGAACCTCTGAACGGCTTATTAATTCAGTGTACAGTATTAAAAAAATACAATTGCAAAACGGCAAACATAGCAAAAATTTAATACAAATACAAAATAATATTTACTGTTTTTGGTTTACATTTTAAAAATGAAAGCCCATAAATTATTTGTAAGTATTTTTTATTGAAAAACAGTCAATGAACTATTAAGTTGTTATAAACAGTATTGTGTTTGAGTATCACAACCCCCAGTCCCACTTAGTTCGGATCGTTTATTACACCATCACAGTTGACCCACCTGAATGACGTTGTGTATCATGGCAGCCACCCGCGCCAGCATCAGTGTCAGCTTGTACGCTCGCTCCGTCGGTGTCAGCTCTGGCCGGTAGTGTGTGCTGGCTCGGTACCGCGCCGCCAGGTACAGCGTGTACGCCGGCGCCAGCTTGAACACCAGACTGTTGGGCTCCAGGTTTGTGATCAGTTCGTGCAGCAGCGCTTCTTCTTTCTCCTCACGCAACTCCAGCACCGCTGGCAGGATGGGGTCGTTGCCGCGCGGGTATCGCTCGTAGTTCGATAACCTGTTGATCAAGAGAGATGACGTTTCAATATTTTTAACAGCATACAGATATTATGAAAAAAGAGTTTATATACATTTAAAAAATGAAGTACATAAAATACAATATAAGACTTGAAAATTTTAACATGAAACATGAACTACTGATATAGGTAGACTTTTTAATTTAAAAGTTCATAGAACACATAAATAGTTGTTAGATCCTTAATTGGTTGTGATTTGTTCACCAACACTAAGCACAATTCATTTCTTAACAATGATTAATAACATACACATAAATGATTTTTCACTTTAATATTACTACACACACTCTAAAGATAAAAAAACAAACACTCATTTAATTTGATTTGACTAATTTACAGCCCAAAGGAATCAGAAGAGCACTTGATCAAGGAGCTCAAGTCTAACGAGTTTAACCTTCACTTTGAAGAAAATTTTCTCTATTTTTAACTTCCCCTTTAATCTGTGTGAATACTCACATGGAGCTGTGTAGATTACATCGCTCTAAATTATAGGATATTTAGTGAGATGAATGTAGAGTAATTTTAGGAATTTTCTTTCAACAAACATGAGGGTAAATAAAATTACAAACCTGTTCCCGTCCCTACTACTACTCCCAACAGATCGCTGTGACCGGGTCTCTTCCTTGTTCCCAAGACTTGACGTAGATCTGGTCTCAACATTGCCGTCCACGTCAAACGTAGTCTCATAGTTCTGGGTAGGGGTGGGGGTAACAGGGGGCTGACTGCCTGTCGATTGTCTGGGAGCAACAGATCATGCGGGGTAAACAAAACGTGCACACAAACAAAAAGCATAAACAAAATCAACAAACAACCAAAATTTTGTTTTAAAATGTTAGCAGGTAAGGGAGTGAACTCCAGAAACTAAATTTACCAATAAAACTAATAAATTGACAAGGTCAGAATAACATACAACAGCAAAACAATATTAAATAAGCAGACAAAAAGCAAGATGGTAAATATAATTTTTTAAATGAAAACAAAACTCTTAAACTATTATTAATGACTGAAAACACAATGGGTTTGGATAAAAAGTTAAACAAAGTTAAAAGCATAATCAAAATCATCAACGAAAAACAAACCGTACAAAAGAAAACTGCAACAAAAATTGGCAACACAACATTTGGAAAATTCAGTTCTGACCTGAAAATTGTCCCAACAGAAGGCAATGTACAACAATCAAAAGTAGATTTCCATTCCATGAATCCTGCCACCAAGCTCTGAGAGGCAGTAAAGCTTGATCAGTGATCTTGGAGGATGGGAGATTGAGTTTTGACCGAACTTTAAGGACTTTTGTTACTTACTATTTTGTCTCTCTCAATGTCTTTTAGCTCTTTAAAAATTTCAAAAATATGGTAATTATTAAGGTTTAAATTAGAACAATCTGCTGCTCTCACCTGTCGTACGAGTAGTCATGAGCTGTCCTCGCGGAGTCATGTCGTTGTCGTATCCTCTCGTCATGGCAAGGGTCACAGAACCGGAAATTGTGTATTCTTCCAAATTTTACAATTGCCCCATTCTGGAAAGAATTAATCACACATACAATAAATTGGTTATTATTTAATTTATGGTAAATAAAAAACAATAACTTTTGGTATTCCGGCATCATTTCTAAATAAAATAAGTTTAAAAAATTTTCTTGTTTTTTCCTTTTTTTGTTTTGATTCATTGTATAATTTTAGCTTAAAGATTAGTTTTAAGATTCATGTATTGACAACGTTGTCTGTTGCTTCTAGCTGCACTAGAGGACACGTGTTAATGACATTAGTGATTTAGATTTGATTCAAGTTTTACCATGGTTAACATTTAAAAAGTTAATTTAAACTGGATAGTAAAACCGTATAAAGATTAACAGACAACCTGACAGCTTATTTGATATAAGGTGAAAATGTTGAATCATTACTAACATGATTAAAGCCCTCAAAAAATTAAAACACAAAAAAAGTTTTATTTAAGACTTTAAGTAGTTTGATATTTAGTTGTTTCTGCATAAACTTACAGATTTGTACCCTGATAGGATGGATATTATTTGGAACACAAACTGACTAAACAACGGACATTCCATTCTATCTTCTCACAATGAATTAATGGCCTACCATAAAGGTTAATTTGAGAACGTTTTAGTTCCATGAGTTAAAAGTGTGTCTGATAAAAGTGTTTGTTACTGACAAAGACCTGCAGATATATTTTCCAGGATCATTCATTATTAGACCAATAAAAAATGAAAGCTGTGTCTAATTGTGAACTTCCTAAAACCTATGGTTTTCGCAGGATTGAACCAGCAATCTGGGTGTGCTTTATCACCTGCAGTATGGTGGTCTCGTAGATGCGCTGCCCGTTGACATACGTCTCGGCGTCGCGGCTGCACGGCGTCACCGTGACGATGCCCTCGGTGTGCGCGATGACGCAGTGCCTCGGCTGGATGTTGGGTCCGAACAGCTGCAGCGTCTGGGACTGGGAGTGCGGCGACGCCCGCTCGCTGCCCACCTCCGTCACATTCGGGTGCAGCCGGTGCCGCTTGGCTGTGGCCCCGGCGATCTCGCTACCGTCTGCGCCAACAATAGTGCAATGTTAGTGAAACAAACTATCGGTGAATGAATATCAACTTTTTTGAAAGACTTTTCATCATCCAACCTTTGGATAGAATATATAATTGTTTTTTAAAGAAAGTACAGCAGTCATAGATCGAATTAATAACTGTAAATGAAAATATGACGTGACAGGTGTCAAGAAACGGTAAAAAGATTGAGATGCATTAAGATTGAATAGTGAAGGGGTCTTTAAAAGTTTATAGTATTTAGCATGGATTGAGCAAATCTCCCTCAATTAATTTACAGTTAAAATACTAAAACTAATATATCTCAAAATAATTACCTATGTTAATTATTAAATCGACCAGGGCAATCCTCTTTGTTTAAATAAATCCAATATTTTAATAGTGTGTCTAGTGTCATTTGGTTGTCATCTTACATTTGAAGTACAATAATATCTTACTAGAGATAGCCTCCTGGTCGAAATTCGACCAACATTTCGGTTGATCTGGACCCAAGAAGTTTAAAAACATTTTATACCTGAATCATATGTTCCGTCTGTTTTTCTAGCAGTTGTTTTTACAACAGCTGTCTAATGAGTCGATCAATTAATTATCCTTCCTCCATAAGATTAACATTGGAACTTTGAGAGCCTGTGGGGAATAGCCCTGGAGTCCGATGTGAATTAGAATGGGATTCTGCTCATCTACAGGACTATACCTTTCTAACGGTATGCGCGGATTTCTCCTACGATGCACACAAGCTGAGAAAAAAGGAGGAAACGAAACATGCTTGCCTATTAATAATATCTTATTTTCTTATTTTATCTTATTATCTTATAATATCATTCTGGTTAAAAATTTTAAAAAGTTGACCTGTTATTCATGTATTAAATGATGATAGTATATTTCCAAATGAAACTAAAATATTAAGATTAAGTCATCTGACATTTAGAAAAGACCTTCCTTATCAGTAATTAAATTTTAAACTAACAAATTCTTAAATTAAGTAATGATTAAAAATAAAAATAAAACTTTTAATGAGCTTTTTTAATTTTATTAATCTTAAACAAAAAACATGTTATTAACAAAACCAAAAACTAATATAGAGAACGTAGTGAATTAAAAAATCAAAATACATTATTAAGAGTCTGTTATTTAGTTAAACAGAGGTGGTAAAGCTAAACATGATTTTTTGATGAACTGTGGTTTATTAAACAAAAACCGTCTCCACAATGCTGTGTCAAATTACACGTGTGGCTAATTTTAACAATGGGATTTCCTGAACTGGGTAATCAATTGACCCGATCAAAGCAACACTCTGATTGCATTTTGATTGTGTCTCTACAAATTGAATTTGTGAGCAGTCTAGGCGAGGGTGGAAAAGAAGCATGTACGTAGACGATTTATTGATTGTTCCTGAAATTGATTCCCCTCGGAGAGTATTACAAAGCAGTTTGGATAATGGAATTGGTGAACAACATTTATTGTTCCATATATCGCTACAAACATTGTTTCATATTTTTATATCCGACCCGACAATACAATTCTGTCACAGGATATAAAATGTATTGAATCTATATTCGTTGCTCATTTGTATTGGCTATAGTTTTTAAGTTGATTTTTGCAAGTCATTTCAACTGAGGTGCGCTCCAATAGTCTTTTTTACATTGATAAAACAAAATAGAAGATTAATGAAAAGTTAAATAAAGTACCATAATGATTGTTTAAATATTACATACTTTATACTGTGAGTAATAATTTCCGGGTAATAAGTATTTAAACAAGTTAAATCAAATTAAAATTTACATTAAAATAAAATAAAAACATTTCAAAATATGGCATGCACGATATAAAATTTACTGTTAGGTGGAAAATTCTAATTTAAAAAGTAGTGCTGTTAATAAATCTTTACAACAAAAATTTACAAGATTAAAAAAAAAAAAAATAAAGAACCACACCTCAAACGTTAAAAGGACTATGAAACCTCTATAAGAGTTAGTCTATGTTATGTTTCAACAAAGGATTTTAAATTTTAAGAGAATGAAAATTGGAGGTAATTTTTCCAAACCGTGGCACGCAGATGGTTAGTAAAACTGATATCGGACAAAGCACACATTTGAGTGACAGAAGCTTCAAGTGGAAACATCCACATTTGTTACTCCCAGAGGCCACCTGCGCCACTTCATATCACTGTTTTACTGATGTTTTTAAAGGGCTTTGTTAACATTACAGGGTAGAAAAAACATTTTCTGCTCCCACACTTGGCATACCACATATAATATTTTATGTCTGCTTGGAAGCAATTTTTGTTTTGAGGTAATTTAAAGTAATTTAACAATTGATATTTTTCACAAGAATATAAACATTTGTTTTATAGTTTGACGTGTTTAATGGTCTTAAGCATCAGCTACTCATTAAAGTTAGTTACTCTTTTTTGTCTTCAATTTTAAAAATTAACTATAAATGTAAATTCTGATGATTTTTAAACAAACATTGGGTATTTAGAGCCAATTGTTCACAAAGCGATTTCATTACATAGTTACGAGTGTACATAGGCAATTATGGTAGGTACTGAATTAGGCCATTAGAACCAAAGTGGAGTTCTATTAGCCATCAGACTGTCCTGATGAGGCTGCAAATACTGGCGCTACTACATTATTACCATTACATAACATGTTTAGATCTGTATATTTCTGCGAATATAGAGGGATAATCATTTAAAACTCATCTACACAATGCACAATAAATAAAAAAATAATTCTTTAATATTGAAAAACAAAATACAAAAAAAAAAAAAAATACATGCAAACGGTAACTACGGATGACTTTACATAAATAAACAGCCCAGCTAGATTTTCCAGAAAGGTTAAAGCTTAGTGCACTTGAAGTCCCATTTTATAATTTCAAACGAACATTTTAATGTGATTTTCTGGTCACGACATGATCAAATGTCTTGTTCTACAACCCTTCCTTAATCACCTCATTGGGGAATACTATTAGGCTAGCTTACAAAAGAGGTAGATTAAATTGAATATTGATCCGAACCCTGGAAACATACACAGTGATTACATTTAAGGGTTCTTAACAATTTATCCTTTAAAATGTCTCAGTTTACTAGAAATATAATTAACTTTGAGAAAAATTTTATCTAACTCAGTAGTGTTTATTACTATGCCTATTAAAATTTCAATGTTATTCAATACAGTTGTAACAAATATGTTTTAAGTAATGGTCCATTCCAAACAACTTGAAAGGTTACATTTATAGACATCTTGTGGTACGGCAGTTATTTACAAAAGGTTATAATCAGTAATCACAGGATGCCCTTTTTATTAACACAAATTTACTCCCATTATTAACTTTGGACTTGGTTGAAAACTTCAGGTCCAATTCCAGACTTTCCACGGAACATTTAAATTTAAGATTTTTCAAACTACTAGTCATACCTTGTTTGAAATAAATAAACAAATTTTCATTAAAACCAACGAAAAATTTTCTCAACTAAAATTCTATCCAAATCAAGTTATAAAACATTTTTAAAACTAAAACAACCATGACTTACCAGGGTTTAGCTCTAGGAAGAACGGGAGTCGGTCGAAGCCATCTTCGTAGCGGTACTCGTGCATCTCGGTGCTGCTCTGGTGGTTCCATTTCTGCTGCGGTTTTTTCTTCCTCTTGCGTGGATGATAGTCGGCCGGCCGCCGTCTCACGTGGAACATTATGGAACCTGGGAACATGTCGGAATGATTGGTTAGACTGGCTTGGAACTACGTCGCACAAGGAACATCATGGAACCTGGGAATATGTCGGAATGATCGGTTGGACTGGCTTAGAAACTATGTCGCACATGGAAAATTATGCAACAACGAACACAAAGGAATAATCGGATGGACCGGCTCAGGACTACATCGCGCATGGAACATGGGAACATGGCGGAATGATTGGTCAAGCTGGCTCGGAACGTCGTTGTTGTTCTGTTGCCACAGCAACATGGATGAGTGTTTTTGGTGATAAGGGTTTGTTTGTGTCATCTGATAAGTGGCAAACATGATTGCAATGCAGTCAGTGGTCGAGGGGTGTTTGATATGCGAAGGATTGACATTGCTTACATTGAGTGAGCGATGAGGAAAAAAGGAGATGGTGAATTGTGATTGCTTCATTGGAGCAAGAATATTTAGCAATTGTAAAGATAAGTTGCATACTTCTGTTCTTTTAACATACCAGAGTTCAAAAAATTTCAAAAGAAAATTAAGTTGTATTACAGTTTAATTTGCAACAGTATGTTGAAAGAAGATCCATAATGGTAAAAAAGTTCCTTTTTAGCATTTTAACAAATCTATTTAGAATTTGTGTTAAAGACAAATTCTTTGGTATAAGTTTAAATTTTGTAGTAGGAATCACTTACCAAAAGTCATGTGATGAATTAAATAAAATGGCGATAGTTAATTTTTAATAGAAAAAGGTTTTACATTTATTACTCATCAACTCTCTCTTTAATGTTCCCAAAGTGGCCTTATTTATAATCACATGGATGCTGAAAATTTCCTATACCATTTTTTCCATTTTTCATGACAACTTTGGCCAATAGCAGTGAAGAAGTAAGTCATGTGACTATGACGCCATTTGTCTCTGTATAATTGTCCGCCATGTTGGATTCTGTCATTCTCTCTTTGGGCCTGATGATGATCGGCGTGTCTGGTCTAAATCGATTGCCATCATCAATCTTTTCATATATTTTGACCTTCTGTATTCTTTGCAGTATATGTGTAAATTTATTTTTGAGTATTGTAGATGTTTGTTTTTCATTTCTGATTTAAATTTTTCCATTTATCATCAAAGTTTAAAAAACCTGTTCTTTCTACCTGAAAACTTGCCGGACACGTATTTCAAAGCCATTATTAATTCCAACAATTACATTTTTTGTAAAATTTTAGATTTAAAATCTAACAAATGACATTACTAATTCTATCCGTCCCCTACAGTGGCCAAGTAAGCCGTACATCAGATTGACACTAACCCTGGAGGGCGGAAGGGAGAGGGGACGAGGACAGTAATGGCATGGCTTGTGGTCGTATTGTGATTGCAGCGTACATCATACACGATTCATCTATCAGAGTGACAAGACACGGCCATAGCACACACTGCACAGTGCAGTCCTTCCCCCTCGGCTTTATTTCCTCTAGTATGGTGGACCCAACTGGATCACTCGGAATGGCTGATAAATTATTCAGAGTTAATTTTTTATGGGCGACAGATATTAATGATGGTATTGGGTATTGTTATCCATTAAACAGTAATTGCTGAGTAAATGAGAATTGATTCTAATTCTTCAAACGATCCTTTTTCCCCAAGATAAACTACAAAAGGAAATTATTCTATACTGCTATTTCTTCCATTAAGAATTCTTTGATCAAGTATCAAGCTCAAACAGATAACTGTAAAGTTGATCTACTATTAGACAAAAGACTGTATTTGCCAAAATATAACAAGTATTGGACAACAATACTGTCTAATAAAATTTTACAGAAAAGTCAACTTTTTTGCTAATGGAACTGTCAGTTACAAAAAATTATGGTCGAAGTAAACATTAAAAAAAGGAAAGAATTTCAAGTATGTTTAACAAAAAATTGAGAAGTAAGATAAGCAGAATGCCTATTGCGTTGTAGTTATGACACTTTTAAATCACTTTTTCCAATACTACATGATATACATATTTACTACAATTTACTTACAGTATAAATGTAAATTTATGGAGTATTTTTATTACTTTAATAAATATGATATTTTATTATAAATACAAAAATATTCATAGCTAGAAAAACAAGTTAATTTATGAATAAGGTGAAATGAATTAAGGAATTTAGTGTAATTTGTAAAAAGCCAAATATTTTGTAGAATGTTTCATGGTTTGATGAGTGTGAAGATAAAAGAAACCATGAAATTAGAAAAGGGCTGGTCAATTTTGATCACTTATTCAGGAGGAGACTATCTAATAACGAACATGCAAGCCGACATAAAGCTTACATGTGGCAGTAAACTACGAGCAAGCAGAACATTAACTGGGCGAGAGTAATTTACAGATTATTATCACTTATTGACAAGTTATAACTATAACATGGAGTTCACCTTTGCATTTTTTAAATTTAAGAACTGAATTTCTTTGCCATTATCAGACCATACTAAAGATAAAAAAGTTTTAATACTAAATTAATTTGTAAACAATGGTAGACTTTTTCGCACACATTTAATTCAAGTTATCTTCTTTTGTTCGCCTTTAAACATGCAGCTGCCTCAAAATGTAGTTAATTAAATGTATGAAGTTATATCAAATTGTCCACTTATGTAAGTGGTAATACATTTCTTATTTATGTCAGAATAAAATTAAAGTCGATGGTGACAGGTAATCTTGTTGATATACTGACAGTGGAAGTAAAGTGCCTTTGAAAAAACCCGTTCGAAACCATTTGAACAATGTTCTTGAATAATAAATAAATATACAAAAAGCTATATCGTCAATATATAGTAGAACAGTAACTGTGATGTAAAACAACAAAAGACCAATATTGATTGTGTTATTACTCTAATCAAGGCAAGCGAATCACCAAGTCATATGAATTACAATAAATATCCGTAATTTTAGAGTTTTAATCACCAAAGTGTGTTTGCTATAAGTAGTTTTCAATGGCTATTAAAATGCTAGATATGCAACACAGCCCTGAAATCTATCGCTAAAGTTGAATTTTTCCTCCGTTACTCACCATAGTACATGTGGCGGTGTTCATACCAGTCTGAGGACAGAAGAATCCCTAACAAACCTTAAGTGTTGGGTGGTATGGGGGGTTGTTTGAAGGGCCCTTCCTCCGATGGCACTTTAATTAAATTGCCGAGGCACAACAGAGTGGCGTTATCAGCCCTTAGTGAAGCCGTACAACACTGAAAGAAAGCTATTCAATCTTGTACTCCAACGTCTTGAAAGTATCTTTAAATCTGGTCTATTTTAGTTTTCGATATCAGATAATGAGAATTTCTGAGTTGATTGCTATTTCACAAAGGATGTCTGCAAGATTTGACCGTAGAAACTTGGTTAAGGAAATAATTTGTTTAACTATTTAAATTGTTTGGCACAAATCTCTGATAAATTCACTCTATTGTAGCTGAGTCTATTGTTGTAGATGTCGCTCCATGTAACTTTTCATATAAAAAAAAACTTGATAAAGCAGAGTTATTACCTAACTAGTAGTAGCATGCCTTTGTTGCACTTCTAGGTTATGACCTATTGATGTTCTAATTCAGTAAATTATTGGTCTTATTATTAAAACGAGTCATTGTCCGTCGATACTCGACGGAAACAGCTCCATCCGTGGTGATCCAGTGGAGCGCTAGGCAGATGGTGCGAAATATGCATGAAATGTGCTTTTAAAATTGATATTTCCTTTCAATTGGTCATCTGATTCACGTGCGTGACTAACTTATTTATTTATTTTTTATCCACCAAGTATGAAATTGTACAGTTTAAATTTAACCACGGTAGCCCAGATAAAAATCTGTTTATTTATATAATAATTTATTATAATTATGTAAATTTTTAGTACTGGACCATGATAAACCAAAGTTTTCTTGAGCGTTTGTTCTTCTAATGATTTTAGACAAAACACCGCCTCTGCAATACAACCAGCTGACTGAAAGCCTATAAAATACTGTAAATAAATTGCAAAGGTTTCGAAAATGTATATTTTTTTATTTTAAGAAAGTAGGATAACGTTAAAGTAAATAAAACCTGCTACATAATATAGAAAAGTTCAGCTTTTATTTGGTACAAACTGCATGTAGAGTGGTAAAGTGAAAGTCTCAGATGAACTGTCCAAAGGATTGAATCATTGACTTTCCCCCCATGTTAAATCTCCATAAGAAAAGTTTATTTTTCATTATTGACCCATTTAACATAAATATTTTCTAAATATAAATAAAACTTGCTAATATAGGATTGAAAAGTTTTGTTTTGGTAAAATCCCCATGTAAATCGATCAGGTAGAAGTTTCAAACGAACTATCCAAAGGTGTTTTTACCTTACTGTTTTAAATATATGCATAAAAAGTCTCCATTGCAGTATTAAATCTTGTTTGCATGAATGATGTATTAATTTTCATGTAATGATTTTATTTTTGTTTTTGATTACCGGTACTGAAGCCAAAATTCAACTTCAAATTGAATAATTTTTTGCACAAAAAATTCTGTAGGGAAATAAGTTTGACAACAGTTAAAATTGCATACCAATTGGTACTCAATTAGCTATAATATCATGAACAAGAGCTTTTCTCATGTATTCGATGTAGGGAGGACATAAGTCCATTATATGTGCCGTACTAAAGGGCCTTTGATGTGTTCACTTTAACTAGCCACTGTCTGCCATCAAACCAACACCGAACATGGCTGTTGTTGCCGCTGCGGAAGGCCTTTTTGTCAACAAGTCAGTGCTAATTTGCATTTATATTAGTTCAATGGATTATTCAAATTATTATAACCGTACTTAGTGTTTTGCAATAAAAGAGTTTGTGTACTTTATAGTTTAATTTTTTTATATTGAAATTAGTCGATGGAGAGAGGAAAAGCTCAAACATTTCAAGGGACCGTCATAAAAAAACTTTAAATTGACCAGGTTAAACCTAAAAAAATAGTCGGGACATTCAATCAATGGTGTTGACTTACAGGTGAGTCAAGAATTGACACTTTAAGAAAAAGTGTTAATTTCAGTTTTAAGACATGTTTCATAGGCAGAGGAGGTATAGTATCTGAATTCAAACAAAGATATCGAAGAAAAATACTTTGAGCCTAACAGTATGGGTTTTTTAATTTGCAAAAAATTCTATGTCAGGATTATGAAATTAATTTATCTTAAATGTTGCTAAAGATTCCATTTTTTAAATTTCGTCCTTAAAGTAATTTTTTAACTTGCACAATCAATAACAGTACAAATCATTGGATAGCCTCAGTTCCGTGACTTGTTTCCAACAATGAGTTTCCAATGTAACGGAACTGCTGGCGGAACAATGTCAGTCTTGGATCAATATTCCAGTGACACACGCCAGTGATCACATTCACACCTCAAACCGTACCAAGGGCCGGCTCACCTTCTACAACATACTCAGCCTTGGCTGAATTGATACTATGCAAAAAAACTTGTTCAGTAAACATGAAAAGTGTAAAGTATCCAAGAACTCTGTGTTTCCAGCTTTTTATGACTTAGTTTTTTTTTTATTAATTTTTTTTAACCTTACCCAAAACATAATTTTGTACAACTTCCCAAACTACCATGTAAATCTAAAAGGGTGTAGCAAAAATACAAAAACGTACATACAGAAATCATGAGAAAAGGCTGAAAATTCCTTTAAAAATGTGATGGGTTGTTTAAATTTGAGTTATGACGATATGTTCTATTCGTATTTGTATTAAAAGTAATTAAGTAAGAGTTATATCATAATACTGGCATATAATTCTTTTTAGGATTTTATGATTATAACATATTCATTTTCACCCTTTAAAATAATGTTTTGTAACTTTTTTTTCTGAATAACACTTTTTTATGTAAATGAGCTTACCTACATCTATCCTGCACGATTTACGTTCACAGTTACAATTAAAAAATAAAATTACAAGAGTAAAGGCACACATGAGACTCTAGTGAAGTTTATTTCTGAATATTGAGATAGTGAAATGCAAAGCAGGAGGTTGGCGTAAGCAATGTTACAGGGACATGTTTAAATCTCATTATCGCCAAAGGAATTGTTCAAACACAAATTTACTCGGTGCAGTGAGTCGAAATTGTCTCCACTCTTTCAGAGGCAGGATTAAGTTATCGTTTCCTCACACAATGTGAATAAAACAATTTTAAATTGTAATCAGAAAATTATAAAAAAATAATAAATTTTCAAAAAATAAAAACAATTAGTTTGAATAAATTAACAGTCTTTCTTAAGAATGTTTTCTGAACTAGAACTAATAGGCCTACTTAAATAAAATTGTTCTGAGGAATCATTCGAAAAATAAAAATCAACTTAGTAAAAATAATTATTATTTAAAGTGAAGTTTAACACTAATATACAAGTCGGCAGGGTTGCCAAACCACAGAGTAATCCACCGAGAGTAGTTAAATAAATGGCTCAAACACTTCCCCGATTCCAGCACAAAAGGACTCGGAATTACTGAGGTCTAAGGCGCAATGAGGACCAATCATTGGGCCAACGCACTCAACTTATCCGGCTGTGTCTTTATGTTCTTGGCTGCTCTAAATGAAGGAATAACATTACGCTTTTCATTCCTTGTTTTGATACTACAGTGTGAATTACTTTAGTTAATTACACTTCTCATCGCAATGCAGTTGTTTCTATTTCTTAGAACCTTTTCTTAAAAGGGTTTTCATTATTAATAAACAAATATCCAAAAATTAAGATTGCGAATAATGTATAACAAACCTTATTAGTCTCTTACAAAGTAAATATTGTTAAATGTACTTGGTGAAAAATATGACTATTGTACTATTAACGTGTTAATAATTATTCTTTTCTTTATTTCCCATGAAAGGTTATACTATTCCTTTTAATTAGTATGGTTTTAGAAATTGTATTTTATGAAAAACAAAAATTTCTAAAGAGCATGTTAAAGTAGGAGTAGATTTAATTTAGGTTCACAGGTAACAATAAATCGCACTGCAAGAATGTATATTGAAAATAGGGCTAAAAACTGGAAATGAAACAATACTGTAGTAAATACTATTTATTTAATGACAAAAATTTTTTCTTAATTGGTTATGTTAAGAATTGTTTACTTTATAATACTTTTTTTCACATAGCAGACTATTTTAGATGCCCTAAGGTTGGCTATTGTATAGTTATGTGTTTTCCACACAAGCTCTGTGAGCTTCTGAAATGTGAAAATATCCAAGATATTTATAAAAAAAAGTACTTGATCAATTGTCTATTGTCTAATTGTCTATTCTTTGTTTAAAACTTAAGAAAGCCTAGTCATAACTAGTCTAGAAGCAAGTTAACTAGTCAGTTAATTTGAGTTTTGAGCAATTAATTTCTGTTAAAAACACACGGGTAATATAAAGCGTTTGTAGTGAAGATGACAATTAAAACAGTGTAGACTAATAAAACAAAAATACAATTATTCTTTGTACATATTAACGTTATCTCTGATATTTTTTTTATTTCTGGCACAAGTTATTCTAATTTAATTGATTTCCAACAAAACTTTTATATCTAAAACCGATAACATCCTAGACACATATTAAATATCATCAGCAGTGTCTATTAAGTGTGGAGCATGTGTGTGTATGACAGTTTACGACTGGTGGTCTTCGTTAAAATTTACGGGGGCGGAATTGTGTCACAGCCGTCGTAATATCTTGCCCCTCAGACGGGATATTCCTGTGTGATATATTGCTCTGTCGTCGTGGATCACACAGATTCTGATATGTGTCGCCGCCTCCATTACATGCTTGTTCCCGTCACAAGTCATGGAATCCAGCGAAACTATTGATGTGATTTTGTCTGGCTGTGTACCTAAAACTAACTCATTTATTTGTATTGAAGTGGTTGAAAAAGAGTGTTATCAGTTTACCTTCTAATCCAACATTTAATGTGTTGTAATGGAATTCAATCGAAAATAATTATTAATACTTATTAAATCTATAATGCTATTAATGGTTAATTTCCAGATTTCCACAAAGTTATCTGAAAATGATTTAATTTCAATATACTAAACCTCCATTAGACAATGTAAAAATGTGTTAAAATCATAAAATATTGAGATTGAACTCCCATAAACAAGTCACTCACTCACTAAAAACGGCGATACCTTAAACTTTATTAGATAATTTAAAATGTTTCAACTGCCACCTTTAAAAGCAAAATTATTGATATTTTGCTGTGTACAGTATTTTAAAACAGTTTTTAATTTTAGTATAATTAGTCGAAGTTAAAATAATTAATTTCAAGATGAGAGCCAGACAGACACGGCTACTATCACATGAAACTAGAGGGAAAATAGACCAGACGCAATCATCCTACACTCTCTAGGGAACGAAGACGACCCACCTCGGGGAAGGAGCTCCAGAACCAACTACCCGACACCAATGTCTGTGAGTTTACTGGTCCCCTACAAAATAATATTGTACAGTAGAACCTCCCATATCCGACCATGACGGGTTAAATTTTATTTACAGGAACTGCACGGTAATTTATTAATTTTAAATTGTAGCCCATTTTATACAAAAATAAATCTAAGTTTTTATTTTTGGTGCTTCATAATTTTGTTTTATTTCCTATTGTCAGGTGTCTAGTTTGTTTTCATCAATGGCACGAAAATGAGGTTGCAACAAGCTGGGAGACAAACCCCGTGATGTTTAGGTTTTATAAAGTTACCTTAAAATGTGATTTATAATGAAATACACACTATTAAAGGTTGTAATTTATATAACTGAAAAATCATCGAAGAAAAATAAGGGTCCGGTCCTGAGTTGTCCGGATTAAAGGGAGACAACTGTATATAATAGTCTCTACAAATAACAAATAGTTTCACATTTAGACAGGATCAGCAACAACGAGAGCGAGGAAATCACAGATAGACAGTCGGTCGGTCGTACACTAGGTCAGATATCGGGAAGGCAGATAAGGGAGGTTCTACTGTTTTTGAAAAGGTCTCCTAAAAAATTGTTTGGAAGATGCAAGAGAAATAAGTTATGAAAAAAATAATAATCTAGACAGTCAATATAAATGATTATTTCACAGGAATGATATTCCAGAATCAAATGGCACAATGTTAAAAGGGACATTTGCACGTTTTTTACATTTTTTGTCAAACATCAATAATATTTTTCTAATAAATATTGATTAGATATTTGTGGTGATTGCCAGTTTTGAAACTTTGTTTTTTTAATTAAGGTATGAGGATAGAAATTTTCACTTGCTATAATAGTGTAGTAGTTGCTTAAACAAAAAAGATCACCATGATTGGCAGAATACTTTTAGCTGCAAATAAACGTAAATCTAAAAAAGTTTAATCTTAGTTCTCGAATCAAGACTTTTTTGTATTCAGCAATAAGAGGTTGAATTACAACTAAAAGAGGTGAAAACTGTTCCTTCAGAAAAAGTAAAACTTTTCCGATTTTTTCAGTCATTTGAGCTTGTTATAAACTTACTAAAATCATAAAATAAAATACAAAATAAGGAAACATGAAACAAACAGTTTCAGAGCTCTTACAATTTAACAACACACAAGGGAAAATAAGGCGAATTTGATACTGTCGGGGCACCGAGCAAAGACGATATGAATGACCACATTTCCTTGGAAGAGTTATAACTTACTTAAAGAGAATATCAATTTCAGATGGTCCTTCCCCTTGGGAGCTGTGAAGGAGCGAGGGAGATATTTTGTGGTGGCAGAGGGGGGGAGACGTCTGTGCTTTTGTCTGTGGCTGTTAACCCGATGTCTGGGTAAATGTTACGACACAACCTGGTAACTACTCCATCATCACTAAACTTTCATATTTAACGATTATACATGGCTAATAAACTAACTCAAATAAAGCCTAAAAGGAGATATGATATGTCTTCAAGTGATATTTTTGGAGATTATTGTAAACTTGTGTCCATCCTTCAGTGTAAAAGTTTTGCAAGAAATTTTAAAACATACTAACACATTTTTAGCTTTGATCAAACCACATCTAGAAAACAATCATGTAACAAAATATTTTATTTTACATTCACTAAAAAAGTGTGTTTCAACAGTGTAAAGTGTGTTTAACTCCCAAGTAAAGAAAATCCAAACTGTTCATTAACTTTTTCTGAATTAGAAATGTATTTTTGAATGTTCAAGCTCTCAAAGAAAGGATTTTTTAAAATTCGCCAATAAATTGAAACAAATTAAGAACCATATGGAGTAGAAACTTTTTTTACATTGTCACTGAGTAAATGCAGTAATGCTAATGTAAATAACATGACCAGTTTCAAAAAAGACAAGAGAAATATATATGTTTGGCTATAAAAAACATGTAGAGAAAAATATTTTATAGGGAACAAATTTCATTAGATCACACCTGCGAAGAATTCTAAACGAAATAACATTCCAAAACATTTTATTAATAAGCTGAGTAATACAAAGCTTAAAATCCATCAAAACTTACTAGTGAAGCGACCGCTTGGTTCAGGACGCGGGAACCACAGAGCAACAGACCGAGGTCAACTCCCACCCAAAACTGAGAAACTCTAATTAATTAGTATCAAGACGCCTCATCAATAATACATGCGACTCCGATCCAAGTTATGATATTGATTCCACCGTCTAAATAATGCATATCCATCTGAAATGGGCTAAAATATTATGTATTGAAGTTGTAAAGAGTATATGTTAAAATCACCTCATGTGTTTTGAAATTTGTAAACTATATTTTGCTGAAAGTAGGTCTAATTAACAAACCTTATTAGCTTCGACAAAACAAGGTTAATTACACAACAACACTGGAACACCGGGCAAAACAAACACTCTGAGCAAGGTTTGCATCCACACATATTTTATTTGTCAGCAACACTCCAGTGTGGACGTGTGTTTTCACAAATAAAGGACAAATATTTAATGTTCAATGTTACACTCTAAAAAAGAGATTATTTTAATATAAGGGCAAACGAGTTATCTTGCATAGCCTATTTTTGACGTTTCGTGTAGTATACTGGAAACTTTATAAACAGAATAATTTTCTTTTATAACTATTGGTGATTATGGTAACTGAACAATACATTTCAAATGAAAAAAAATTTTGTATCGAAGTCATATAAATTTTTTATAAAGTTGAATAGTTTGTTGAATGGTCCCTGAAGAAGAAAATTGCTTGAGGCCAATTTTATCGGTTAAAACAGCGGTTCTCAACCTGGGGTACGCGAACTCTAGGGGTTCGCGGAGGAGTCCACGGGGGTTCGCAAGAGAAAAATTGATAATGGCGGACACGTAAATTTTAGCCTACTTATATAAAATAACTTTGAAATAACTATACGAATTTCATCACAACAGTCAATGTCCATGAACTCTTCTTTGAAAGTGGAATTCAAGAGAAAATCTTTGATTAAATTTTGGTGAGACTTGAGTGATGAACAAGCAAATCTGTCTAATTTAGCGATCAAAGTTCTACTACCTTTTCCAACTACAAAGCTCGTATAGCGTGCATTTTCCTCATATGCCTATATTAAAAATAAATATAGGAACAAACTAGATGCAGCGCCAGATATAAGGATTTATTTGTCTTCTTTTGAGCCCAACTTTAAAAAACTTAGTTCATCAAAGCAGGCTCAGGGCTCACACTAAGACTATTACCGCTTGCAAGTGAGTGTAAGATCCTTTTCTAGTTCATTACTAATATAGTCTTTTGTTTTTATTATATTTAGTAAAACTACACTATCCTGATTTATAATTTTCTGAAGTTTTTTGTAATTTTTTTAAAGATATTTTTTAAATTTAATTACAAATGTATTAAAAATATAGTTAAAACTTACTAATAACCTTCATTGTTTACTTAGTACTTTAGTATTGGTTCATTTACCCCGCTTTATAATAAACACTATAGTTAGGTTGATACTTAATTTGTGGATAAAAATGATCTACGGCCCTAAGGGGTACAATTCATGAAAATACATTGACTTAGGGGGTTCGCGAGGTGAATAAGGTTGAGAACCGCTGGGTTAAAAGAAGAAAAAAAACGGTATACATAATAGCAGTTTAAAGTCTGAACTTATAAGCACTTATTAAGAGTTAAAAAAATATTATTTTTTAATATTGAAGGAGTGTTCAAAAAGTATTCTTTTAGTTTTCACCAACTATACAATTAAAAGCAATGCTCAATTAGGTAAAGACCTCCTCGCTAAAAAGTGAAGGTACACATACCTCCAGTATAGGAAAGAAAATATTGCACCTTCCATCAAATCATCCAGGTTAAGCCTGTATTGAGGTGTAAAAAAGGATCAGAGTCTGGATTCGATTCCTTCAGGATAACCCTGATATCGGGTGAAAATATCACGGCTTTGCGGCCCATTCATATCCGGCTCTTCAAAAATACCTGCCATCTCCGACAGATAAGTATTGTTTTGAGGTGTGTGAAAGGAAGAATTAGATCCATCTAGTCTGAGAAATCATTATATAAGTACTTGTATTACGAAAAAATGATTTCACCACATTGAATATTTAATAACAAAAATTTGATTTAATGGGGCACAACACTTTAAGGACCAATTTTTTAAGGTGAGTAATATTAAAGTTTGTGTCTTTACGTCAATTCCCAAGTTTGAAATAGAGTACAGTAGAACCTTGATAGTTCGACACGGTCGATGACAACTTAACATGTTAATAAAGACCGATAAAGACCATATTGGAGACTGACAAAGGTGAAAATTTTTAACAAAGTGGTGAATGCTTTGAATGTTTGTTATGTTAAAGTTCAATTACGTTATGGTTTCACTAAAACTTAGTATTTCCTAAATTCAAATAATGATTTTTATACTCCCAGTGTTAAAATATCCCCTATACACCCCATAGTTCGACATTTCGATAGTTCAACACCCTCTATGTTCACAAGCGCCGAACTATCCAGGTTCTACTGTATTATAATATCCCCAAATACTTTCTTTTTGAACTACCGAAAAATATCCAAAACAGTCATTTCTTTCTAAGTCAGAAAAAATATCCTAAATTAAAAAGACTAGTTACATATTTACAATGACTACAATATTTTAGGATTATAATACAGTAGTTGATTGTTTAAGACATCATATTTAGGATCATTATATACAATAATAGACAAAGAGATAAGGCTGGGGAGAGGCTCTTCAGACGTGTATTACTCTAGAGGCCGTAAAAGCGTCGTATATTTGCAGGTCTCAGCGCAGCGGCCACGTTGTTGCCCACTTATATAAGCCGTTCCCGTCAAGTTATAGCGCCTTCACTTGCAGCCTAGGCTAGTCCCGCACAACATCCGTGTGGCTATATTGCCTACAGACGCCGTCAGATTGTTCATATTTCAAATAACTTGCTTCATAATGTTGCATTCCCATGACTGAGGCTTTAAAGGTGGTGCTTATATATACCTGGGCTTCGTTTGTATAGTATAGTACTTCTTAGACTTTCGTTTGTTAAGGACAATTATTTCTTATTTTTTTATTTAACTTTAGTGTTTTTATTTTTTATTACATGTTTCAGCCAATTGACTTAAAAGTTAGTTTTTTATAGGCTTAAAAAAGTGACATAATCAGATCTTTTATGAGAAATGAACATGTTTTTGACTAATGAATAGTGTCAAAATTAATGTCAAAATTAAAGCTATACTCACTGCGACATTTACACGATAATAACCCGTTTTATTTACCTGGTTATATTTTTGCACACTAATCTTTAGTAGGCATATTCGGAAAATTATTAAGGACTAGGGGGCCCGTGCAGCGCAATGCGCTGCATTTATTATAGAGTATTAAATCTTGCTCCATGGTAATGGACAGTGTTACTTTGAATAAAAATTAAACTATAGTGAAAATCAGATAAAACATAATGTTGTTTCATCAATCGATCTTCATCACTAATTCTGCAACTTGCCAATGTGACACTGTTGAGATTTGGTGGTTGTTCTTTTAGTTCAAAATTAGCTAAGATTACATAGTTGTTATTTTGCCGATTTGTCTTAGGATCTCTGTCTAAACACTCCTTTAAAATCTAGAATAAATTTACAGATGTTGGATCTACATAGTTCATCAAACATAAAACTAAAATGACAACAGGATAAAAATCAACATATCATTACAACTCCCCGGTCCTGTATGAGTTATGCAACACTCACTGCGGCTGTTATGAGGTAGTTGTCGACATAGTGAATGAGCCCACATTACTATTAAAAAAGAACTAAAGCCCCTATAATTCGTAATTTTCCATGGCATTACAAAATGTAAATAAAGAAATCACTAAAATAAGGAGAATCTACATATTTGTTAGTGTCCATTTTGGTTTGATGTGGTATTTATTTTTTTATTGAAATTTCTCATTGTACAAACCATATTTGAAATAAGCTTGTTTTCTACACTGGAAGTAAAAAACATTTAAATTTCGTTTCTTTTAAACATGAGTTTTAATATTTGTATCATTCTGCATTAAATTTTTGTATAGTATAATATTAAACAAACAGGGTATAACACCTTACAACCAACTATCCCTTTTCCTTATAATTTACAGAGTTTGAAACCCATGCACAGAAATTTAGTGTTCTATTTTAATATTTGTAAACTTTCGTTATTGTTTAAATACCAATCAGACAACCCATAAGACCCACGTCAAAAATTTCAATTTCCAAACTTGTTTTTGTAGGCCCTGCATCAATTTTTCTAGGGTTACGTTACTAAACTTTTTTGTGCCCAAATACACCTAAATAAAATGTTCAAGAAAATCTTCCCACTAAATTTGAGAAAAGGTTCAAATACGACAAAAGACACTAAAGTATGAAATTGTGTTGATATTTCAGTACCAGTAGTTCAATATCTTGTATTCAGCTTTTAACATGTGTTTGTCTGTTTTACAATCAACAGCTGTTTTATATTGCAATTCAATACAAATTGTTCCCCATGTTAATCTTATGGACAAAATACGAACTTTAAGGGCTTCCCGTGGGCTCCAGAATTAAAATATCAAAAACCCAAAACCTTATTGCAAAACTACGAACTGAGGCCATTCTTTTGACACCTCAAACTTTAAAATTGGTCCAGAAATAAGGGAGGAGTAGTGTTAACAAAAAAAGGGCATCACGTATTATATATATAGATTATTCGCGATAACTTCCCTTTTTTCCTTATGGTTCATTAATTTCAATGAGGACTTATTTGGCCTCGCAATTTTTTTAATGATTTTCTGTTGATCTAATATGTCAAATATAGAGGACGGAATAATTTTGCACTCTAAAAACATGGCAAATAATCCTTGGCAGATTTATTAAATTAATATATTATAAAATAACGGAAAAATTTTCCATTAATTTATTATTATTTAAAGATTGTATTTCTATAAAGCAAATTTTTATATAACGTACATAACCATTCCGTCGTCTAAATTTAACATTTTGACATTTTATATCAACAAAAAATTGATTTAAACAAAAAACTTGCAAAGACAAAACAGCGTACATTAAAAATTAATCAACCGTGAGGAAAAATATAAACCACCGCGATTCGGAAGTCAAGGCGAATTTGTGAAGTTCAGGATGAAAGACGACACGAAAGTCGGACATATGTCACAAACAGTCATCTCTTGGTGACAAATGACCTTTATTGCGGAGTCAGCCTGGTTAACTCTTATCAAAACTGGATTTGTCAGCTGATTAACTTATCAGCTGATATTTACACGAGCAAAAATGAAACGGCCAGCACAGATGGGTGGGCTGCGGCGAGGTTTAAAGCTCCAAATTTATGATGATGACCTTTCAAACCCGTATTTTATCATCAGTAAACCCTGCGGGATGAAATAATTACAGATAATCCCTTCCAACCCCATCTGATGTACTGTCATTTGAAAGATGAATCACACATTTCATTAAATTAGATTTGTGAATGGGACAGTATTTATACTGCACGAATAAATAATTTAAGCCAATTATGATGTAAACTAGTAACAAGTAATGAAAATTCACAGAATCAATCACATATAATGTGAGCGTACGTAAACAAGTCGCTTTTACAAGTCGTAAGCTTCGTGACTTCGCTTTACAATGGAAAAGACGTCATATTTAAAATACACATTTAGGGTGAAAATTATATCGGGATGTATCTTGCTTAGCAACGGGAAAGTTTATTTTTTGTTTAAAAACCATATTTAAAACTAAAAATAATTACATTGACCGTTTTTTGCAATGGTTTCAAATGATGTAAAGACAAGGAAAATGGAAAGTGAACAAAAAGTAAATGTGAAAATCTTTTCGTCCTTGCGTTATGAAATTTATAGATAATTACTAATATCGTTCGCAGCAGTTTTTCCGTGATTCTCAGCTAATTTTCGTATAACTTACGGATCAGGAGTTTACACTGCAATCAAAATACCAGTAAAACCTATACACATTTACACCATGCAAGAAAAATATCATTATTTAATCATCACACCACAGTGAAATGAAAGATCATAACGTAACGGAGGTGTCGTTGGTGGTGATGGAGGGGCAAGGAGGGGGCGGGATATACTCTGGTGAATTCAATAAAACCACGTACAAGCTCAGCGAGTAGCCAAGTTCATAACTTAATACAGCACAGTGACTGTTCTCTCTCACGCCGTCGGCGGTGTCGCGGTGTCAAGTGAACACTGGCAAACTATCTGCGAAACTGATCCTCCAATGCGGAGTGGATTACAATAGATTTAAGAAATACATTACGGGTAAATGTGAGACTTTTTCCCCAAAATAATTCAGCCAATGAGACATCAACGTCAGAAACGTTTATTGGTTTTTATTATTACGAACAGGTTTAAGCTGTGCATTATGTAATCCCCTGTATTTTATCAGTGTTCTACGCTTTGGTTAATATACGTACACAAGACGAAAAGAAATAAGCTAAAACATGGTATGGGTGTTTATTATTTTATCAGACAGTACAGCACTCAAAGCGAGGATCGTACAACTTTGACGAACTTCATACTAAGTTAATCGTATTTATTGAGAGGTCGATAAGACCTAATCTGATTGCTATCTTAATATTTGGATTATTACTTATAACATAACATATTTAAACAAGTACCGCCATTGTATTCGTTAATACTCAAACGGCTAACAAATTATTAAAACTTGGGACGTGAGTGTTAGGCAGTAATATTAACGACATGATCTGGAGGGAATATGAATCCCGATAATTAATTAACCAACCTTCTTCACACACTAATTAGCTCACGCGCATCATTACCTCAGAAACAAATTGGTTCCTTTAGTCGCCTTGTGAAATATAACTAGAGTAACACTGTATTCAGTAGAGAAGTAATATGCCTGTTAAACCTTTAACAGCATTTCCAGCAGCACATTCGGGAGGTTTACATTCATCCCAGGATGTATATTCTACGGTGAGTCAGTTATCATAAAGTCAGCGTTTTCCAGAAAGAAACTAGAGAATTTAGTGAACAAGACAGAACCGACGTTTGTCCGTTCAGCCGATCGCTTGTCCGTGTAAAAGCCGTTTTCCGGTGGTCGCATGACGAGGCGGCGCTGGCGTGCCGAGCTGCAGTTTACTGCTGGCCAAGTAGACCTCAAACTCAACCTCCCCCTGTACTACACTGTCCCGACCCCGGCGACGACGTCCTGCTTGGGATCTCACAGTCACAGTGTCATCTTCACCTTAGCTTGGTAGCGCAGTTGGCTATATAAACATCAGGCTAAAGCCCGATGTTTATAACCCCTATGTTTATAAACCCCACGTTTTCATAAATGAAAACGTGGTATTTTATTCCTCTGTTTTGGAGGCCGTTTACAACAGATTATCTTGAAACTTGGTAGTCATTTAGTTGAACAGTTACATTACAGCTCTCAATACATTAAACAATTGAAAACGATAAATTATATCTTTCAGTCGAAAAGTAACTCAATTTGTTTAACCTTTTATAGTGCTAAGAAAATTCATTTTCACTGATATATCAGGAATGAGGGTCCTAGATCCAACATTAATCTAAAAAAATATATATATATTTTACATGATAAATATTTAAAAACACCGTCCGAAACAGGGGAATGCGGAGGCATGTCTTCAGTGTTTTTACAACGGTGAAAATGACGTGACTTATTTTTCGCATTCATCGTGCAAAACATTTAAATTTAAAAAGTTGTTTTGAGGATTTATGAACGTTTTTGGACTGAGTACATAATAACTTATCTTGATGAAAATTGTATGGGCCTCAAAACGTTTGGATGGATGACAATTTCCAAAGAACATCCTAAAGTAAAAACCTGCGAAAGCCTTAATACATTTCAACTTGAAATAAATAAATCATTTACAAACTGTACGAAGCGACAGTGGAAATTCTCACGCCGCGGATCAAAGTATAGTCGAAATCAATTAAGTATTATGATTGCGTTTTTTATCCAATCAGTCCGGACCGATGATATTAATTGAAGCTGAGCTGATATTGATGTACCGATGTAATGGTATTGTACCGACGCGGCCGTGTTCACTGATATCACTGATGTCGCGGTAGATAAGCGAGTCTGATAACCTTTATCGACGCACAGAATATTGTGGATATTCAAAAACTATTCTTGGAAACCATACAACAAAATATTGATTTGAAATTTTTGTGGAAATGTGGAATTATGTTTTAGCAGGTGAAAATTATGAGATGGAAAAGATTCAGGATGGAAATTTGTAATTGAAACATTTTTTACGAAGTTTCCTGAATGAAGGTTTGTGGGGTCCATTGCGGTGCAGTGTCTTTTCAGGTAGATATATAAAGTTTCGAAATACAAATTGCGAAACTTAAAGCTAAAATAAAGGAGGGCCTTTTCACATAAAAAATTACAAACACTATCGACGATAGAGGAAAGTTTGTGAAACCCCTCACGACTACATACGCTTAAAATTGTTCAAAGAACTGCCCACACATTTTATGGGTAATCAGTAAAGGTGCAGTTGCGACTTTTTTTTAAGGCAAGCCAGATGTAACCGCTCCTATTTTTCGTGTGACGTTGCCACGCCGGGATCAAACCTCGGACCGCTGGCTTTTGAGTTCAAAACCTCGAACCTATTATGTCCAGTATTACAAAATCCTTTAAAAGGTGTTTCAAATAAAATAAACTACAAGTTGAAAGAAAGTAAATATTTATTTTAAAAGCAGTAGAATAAGAGCTAGGCGAAAATCTGAATCAGATTAAATAACAGCAATTTAAAAGGAATCCGCCTAGCTAACTGTTTTGAAACTCTCATTTCTCAGTTGAATTATTCTAATGGCAACAATAACCAATAACTTGTCTCGATTCAGACATCTTGATGAACTGAATTCCAGCAACTCCCAAACAACTCCCTTTCATCAACTTTAAACGAATATCACAGTAGTTTTACATTTGTTAACAAATCATTTTACAACTACGCATAAATACTGTACAGGTAAATTACACCATTTTTGTACCGTACATTTTATTTCAATTTTAAATGAGACATTTCCGGTTTTAAAATTCCACTCGGCAACCGAACCCCTGTAAGATAAACCAATGTTTATTGTTTTCTCTCGTATTAAAATACAGTCCATAAACCTCATACGTGAGGGAAATACCCGTTGTTTTACCAGGGCCAACGAAGGGAATATTATTCCATCTATTCGTTCATGTGGGATCAAACTCCACTAAGACGTGATCAGAATATTTTGAATACACATGTTATTGAATATATATAAATGAAAGTTAAGATTTCATCTATTTGCCCGTAAAACTTGAATTTGCCATTCTCTTTTGAATGTAAATAAATTTACTTCTTAAAACATTTATAATTCTTACTTGTAATCTTTCCTCTTTAGGATACTGTAAAAACCCTGTACCGTCAATAAGGTGGACAATAAAAGATTTAAGTGTATACTTAATTTTAAAAAGTAGTTTTAAAACTACTGTCTACCTCAACTTTTAATTTAGTATAAACATTACAATGAGAGGTTTTGATTAGTGAAAATGTCTTTACTAACCAATTCAACACTTCGTAGTCAAAACTTAATAGTGCATATTTGGAATCCCAAATATATTTTGAAAATATGTCCTAAACATCCATCAAGGTTAAATCTACCTACTTTATACATCTATGAAAGGATACCCAACATCATTATCCATATTAACTAATATTTAATTATTTATCTTTAACGCAATTATAGTAAATTTTATTTTAATTTTCCACAAAGTTAGACCATTAATTTTTGCATGTGATGTAACTCAGTCGACTTGCATTCAATTTTAAGTCTTCAGTAGGCAATTGTTTTGTTGTTTTGAACTGTTACACTGCTATTCCAGAATGGTATTTTTAGCACAATAATGGAACTCCGTGTAGTGATGCGTCATGCGATGATGGTATGTCTGCTCTTGCTCTCACATTATTAGTTGGGCCGCAGTGTACTGGTACACCTAATGAACTTGTCTCGTGCCGTGCCCGCCGCAACCCTCACGACAGATAATTTATTTACCAGCTGTTGTTTCGTGAGAGCGACAGCGGCACCTTTAGAATATTTAGTTGCACAAAATATTGAAACTCCCGTCTCTACACTTTTATGTATGACTTTTCTGAAAAATTAGTGTAAATTACCTGAAAGATTATGAATGATTGCTGTAAAAGGTATGTAACAAACACCTTAATTGAACTCTATATATTTATACGCTAACATGGTTCTCTTCCTCCTTTTTCTTAGATTGTGTGCATCGTAATAAAACTCGCGAATACCGATATAAATGTGCTTTATGTGAAGAAACACATCCCCCATGATATAATAAAGTTGCTATCACAAGACTTGTTTGATGTCACAGTTGTATAACATTTATATAATCAAAAACAAATTACAATAATTCACATCGGCCACCAGTTAGTTATGGATCCCTAGGGCTACGTCGTACATAGGCTTGCAAAGTTACACTGCTAATCTTACAGAAGAATGACAATTGACAATGACAATTGAATGACATTAGACAGCTATTGCAATAAGAAATGCTACGAAATTAGAGAGAACAGATGTTTCAGTTATAAAATATTTTTTTATCATTCTGCACGAAATCAGCCTGTTTTTGTTCTCTCAATAGTACCAAAACCGATTCTTTACTGTCCTAGGACTGAAAAATCATCTGGAGAATTTTTTAGGTCCTAGTACTGAAAAGTCAGCTGTTTGCTAAGTATATTATTATTGATTTATTAATGTTGAGGAGCAGAATTTTGAAATTCAAACGTTATAAAGAGCATTGTTTGTAAATAACAGAAATGTAAAGTAAATATAACCTCGAAAATACAACTTAATAGTTAATATTTTTAACGATCAAAAGTCTAATTTTGCATTATGATAAAAAACGTTGTTCATCACTCGGAGCAAAAGTGTCTTTTTGGTGCTTAATCGTTTTTAAAAACTCGGCTGCGCCTCGTTTTTAAAACACGATTGCGCACCAAAAAGACCCACTTTTGCTCCTAGTGATGAAAACTACTATTTAAAACTAATTCCGTACTATACAGATGATCTAAATTTTTAATAGAACTTGACAGAGTGATTATTAGTTCAAACACAATTATTGTACACAACAAACCGCACTTTATGTGGTGAATTTAAAAAGGTACTTTATGTTCAATAAAATTAACAATTATCATTATCAAATTACATTTATTTAACATGAAAAATTATTATATTCTAAAGCATCAAAACAAAAGCATGTTGTCATAGAGATAAATAATTTGGATAGAACAGGTGTTTTAATCTATTGATCACTTTATGTGGTGTTGTAACACAGTATGAATTTAAAAGCCAAGACTCACACAGACCCACCGAATCTAAATTGTAACAAAGCAATATTTATGAGCAAAAGCACTTCCCCCGCGATGTCATAAGGTTGATCTCACAAGACTTGGATGACGTCACAGTGGTAATATTATTGTTACCCACCTCCTCGACGTGGTTGTTCAAACATACTCGCCACTTTGGTGAGTTGTATTTTCTTACAATATTTTATACGGTAATACTGTTTGCTTTTTACGAAAATTAAAACACTCTCAGGTATAGGCACAATTAACCATTTTAAACAATGTAAATCATACAAAAGTAAAATATTTCTAAACATAATTGTAAGTTATTATGTATATAAAAAGCAAAAGGAACACTGGTAGCAATAGAAACTTGTTGAACTAGCATATAGTTTATTTATTTATTATTAATTATTATTATTTATATTAATTTTATAAATGTATGTTTCATGGGACGTTTCCATATTTGTCTTTTTTGGGTTTTTCCTGTGTTATTGTGCTGAGTGTAAACATTTCATTACTTGAATAAACTTAATTAACAATAATCAAACAACACATTTTCGATAAATTTAATGCACAATCAGTATGATTTTCACCCGATCTTGACAACCAAACGAACACCATATGTTTGACGATTATCGTATTGCATACATAGTATTGTGATGTATACACAATGTGATTGCTTACCCAAGAGGACCTCGCACTTCTTGTTGCGCAGCCGGACGTTGGTGTAGGACCACAAACCGATCATCTTACCGCCTCTGGTACATCACTGGGGTATACTGCACTGTGTATCACACCCTCGCTATCTCTCTCTAACACGAGCGAATCCCCCTATATCCCTCCCCCACTCACCCCCTCTTTGTCTTTCAGTACCACTAAAAAACTACCCCCGCTGATAAAAGGTGCTATCCGTTTATTTGTATCTGCGCAGAGGAGTGTCGCCAGAAAGAAAGGTTTTTTGCAAATTTGCAAAAAGATAGTGGGTGGGTGTAATGAATCTAAAACGTCCGTTTTATTTCACAACCGCGTTTTAAAGTTCTGTACCACAACGTTTCCCTTCAACTGTATCGCCGAACACTAATATTCAACCCCGTTCTCACGACAAAATCTCGAAGAGGCCTGTTAAAGTGGCCGTAATAAATTTACACACTTAGCACCCTAGAAAGACGCTTGGACGCAACAAACATGTAACAATCCCACAAAGTGTAAAAAGTTAAACATTTCAACATCAAATATGATGATAGTTGCACATAAACAATTTTACATAAATACAAACAGTATAAACATAAGAGCTGTAAACTTTTTCTCACGTATCATAGTCCAAAAATCACGTCTACCAATCCACAAAACCCAAATTTCTCCAACCGTTCGCGAAACGCGATTCAACGGTTGAAAAGTAAACAAGTCGCGCAGTGCTACGGCGGCGGCCGCGGCGGCAACGCTATAGTGATATGAACCCGACGAGTCGTGAGTTCTCGATTCTGCGCGGCGCGGCGCCGTCACGCCGCTGTCTGTCACTACAACACTGGGACACGCTACAACGCCCGGTGGGCCAACTATATACATTATTAACACCAGTCGATAGTGGAATGCCGTCTCAACATAATGGAGATTTAAGTTATTTTGTGGTAAAGACGTGATATTTTTCGGAACTTAATTTTGTTTAAGAAAATTTTTTGATAAGCATTTAAATTTTTCTCAAGACCTAAAATAGGATTTGGATGATTTCTTTTACTGCTTGTGTAATTTTCATTTACCCTTTCTTCTGGAAACGTACTATTTGTTTCAATTGAGCCACAGAATTTTCGCTTTAAAATCAAATTAATATTCCATATATCAAAACACAGGTTGCAAAAGAGTAAAAAAACAGTTTTAAGCATATCTATTGCGGTTTTCCTCCTGAGTGTACTTCTAGGAATGGATGCGTAACAAAATACGCCGTGTCTCAAAGTTCTCTGACTTCCTTGACCTTTTTCCCATTTTCCTGTTTTCTCACAACAAATTTAATTCCAAACCTATGAGCTTAACTAACATTTCCTGATCGTGTTACCCATATTAACAATGATAACATCGTATCTCTATTTAAAACACTAAAAACTAAAACCTTAACCTTAAATGTCCTTAAACATTTATTCTGATGGTAAAGGCTTCCACTTCATGAACACGAACACTCTTTGAGAAAAACTAAAACTAATAAAGAAAAAAAATAAAACCTAAGGAAATACAATCAAAAGTATCGAATGTGAAATGCTGGGAAGCCAAATACACAAGAATTCTGGTGCAACCAGTAAAAAGTTACCATACCATTGGTCTTGTACAACTGTAAACCGTTCAAATACTACCATTATATTGACGATTATTAGTAATTAACAATAAATAAGAGTGTGTAGTTAATATTTCATTGCATTGTTATTTAATTGCTTTGCAATTTAAGTATTTTGAGTAAATTGTAAATTACTTCTTTCCAGTTGAATATTTATTTGTTTTATTTAGTAGCCAATTATTCATATTTACAGTATTTAAAAAGTATACCATGTCATATATGTGTATTATTAGCCTCGCTCTAACCTCCACGGTAGGCCCTATCATGTTTCCACCTGAACGCCCCATAAACTGAATAAACCTGCATCCGATCGAATTTAATACGACTTTTCTGAATCGGTGAAATGATTTTGACTAAATTTGCAAAGCTTTTTAAGCATTTTACTGATGACAAACAAAAAATGGAAGCACTAATTGTAACCTGTCGACAATTTTAAGTCGTGAATAAGAAAGTTATTGGCTACTTTAAAATCGAAAAAAAAACAATTGCGAGTAACCCTACAGAATATTATTTAACGGCCATTTTTTAATATGAACCCTTCCCGTCAACGGGATTTAAAGACCAATCATATCTTTGTTAAATCAATACCATTGGATGAATGTGATAAAGGAACGTCACTTATGTGTGGAAAAATAGTAATCTAAATGGAAGTAAAACATACACATAGCGCAGACAATAAGTCAGTTTCCGATGGAATTTGGCAATTAAGGATTTTTCCGATAGGAATGCCACTGGAGAAGAGTTATGAGATTTGATGCTATAGGTGAGAGTGATAAGGGATGTTTCTGCTCAATGAGCTAACTCAAATAAAATGTAAGAAAATACATTTTTGATTCGGCACTCTACTTAATGAACAACGTATAACATTTCATTGAACTTCCATAAATTAAACTGACATTTGTGTGTATTAGAGTCTACTTGATATCGCCTCCTGATCGAAACTCGTTCAAAATTTCAGTTGATCTGGACCCAAGAAGCTTAAAACATTTTAGAACTAAAACATCTGTTCTTTCTTATTTTCTAGCAATTGTTTTTACAACAGCTGTCTTATGATTCATTCAATTCTTCTTTCTCAATAAGATTAACACTGAAACTTTGAAAGCCTGTGGGGCGTAGCCCTGGAGTCCGATGTGAATTAGAATGTGATTCTGCTCATCTGCAGGACTATACCTTTCTAACGGTATGCGCGGATTTATCCTACGATGCACACGAGCTAAGAAAAAAAGGAGGAAATGAAACATGCTTGCGTATTAATATATAGATTGGATTGAGAGCTCGTTTAAAATATTTGTAGAAAAGAATCGAACTGTAAATCGTGCATTACAGGTTATTATGTCAAAATTAATTTTTTGAGGGTATTAAAAACCCATAGTTCTATCATGGAAAGTTGACATTCACGAAAAACTAAATCAAATGAGTAACCAAACATCAAAACCATGTTGTTTGGCGAAAAAACAAACTTGTGAAATCCACAAATTGCGATGTCCAGTGACTTATTCAACTCATCTTCTCCCAGTAAATACGAAGAGGATGAACTAAAATTGAAGCTTGCATGAATAAACAACAAAGCTTTCACCGTTAGCAAATCTGACGGATAATATCGGGGCAACGGGGAGGTTGACTGCACTTATAAGCTCCCCTATAGCACACCAGACACAGGCAACAAATGGTGGGGATGATCAATCAAAACTGTTTATTAAATCACACTATTTACTTACATATTAATCTGATCTGAAAGGTTGAGTTCCCAATTTGTTTGTACACCGATTACAGTTTAATGGGAACTCGTCTTAACGTTAAAATTAACGAGTATAATGAAAATCAATTGCAAAAGAACAAACCCAATCATAGAGAAGACCTTCTATTGGCATTATACACTTTAACTACCAGATATCTATTTTTAAAGTAACATAGTAAAAGTATCCTCGATCTTAAACACTTACGTGAGAGAATTATTGCATGAATTATTTCCCTTAAACTCGCACTTAACTGCAAGGACAATGAGGGAAACCTAATTTTTACTCAAAATTTTGCAAAGCAAAGGATATTAAACTGTACTGGTTGTACGAATAATTTGAAAACTTACTCTTTCAAAATATATAAGTAATTATTTATTTTAATTGATTTATAAAACATATACCGGAAAATTGTTTATAAATACCATGAGATAAGCTAATTTATAGCTAAAAAAGCAACAACAAAAACATATCTCTTTCAATTTATGCAATTTTAGCTCCCATATTCCCATTCTACAAAAACATGTGTACTGGACAAAAATAAACAGTTAATTGAGTTTTAAAATAAGCTTTTCGTGGTACTCTCTGGTTGATGCAACTAAATTCTCAACAATCAGTAGGCCTAACGTTCGTCAATCTGAGTACTTAGTCACAATTACTCTTTTGGATGAAAAATAAGCTAAACAGGCAGATATAGTAAAACTTTTTAAAACTTCTGCGTATTTTTATTACTTGAGTTTGAAATATTTTTTCTTTTTGTTAAATAAAAGTCGAATTTTTATTTTTACTGTATTCTATCACAGAGAAGTGTAGACCCCTTTTCAGGGTGTTTAGTAGTTCTAGTTAGTAAATTCTTGTTTGTTTTTACAAACCATCATTAATCAGCTCAAATAAATAATCTTTCTCTTTATCTTCCACAAAAAAGAGAATGAATGTAATAAACGAAAAATAATGAACTTACAAAACAAAAAACACAAATAGAGATTATTTAGTTCTTCAAACGATATAGCAGGGAGTAAGGCTAACTAAAATTCACACAGCTCAGTCAACCACGTTTCACTGCTACAGTAGTTAGGCAAATTGATGCCGAACTAATGAAGATTGTGAGGTTAACCTCAAGGAGCTCTATGAGTATTATAATTTTGTACTACAATTCATGAAATTTGTTCATCCTATCGTTAAAAGAGTTTTTTTAAATGAAATTCTTCGGGAAGGGTGAGAGGAAATAACCTTTTGAAAAAGTGAAAACCCACGAGGTATTGAGTTTAGTTTTATTCCAACTTTAATTCAAATAAAACCTAGGTATTTTACAATCTCGAAATCAGATCTGGGTAGCCCTTTGACGTACAGTAGTGGGGTGAGGTATTTCCTGGGATTTTTCCCAGAATATACATTAATATTCATACTTCAGAGTAATTACGTGTTTCCCTCTTCCATACACAGCGGTTTGCGTTTTTCGTATTTACCTCATCTTTGCCTCCCCTCCCACCCCTTAGAAGAGGGGGTGGGGGGTGTGAGTGGGTGTTGAATGCTTCGTGTTAATGCAATCTAATAATATTCTTAGAACATTTTTGCTATTTTGGATTTTTTATCGCTCAATATGAAAATTTGTAAATTTTCCCTTTTCCACCCCATCCCACCCCATAGGGTATTTTACAGGGAAACGTTGGTAGGAATTTTTAAGGGGATATTATCCGATTCTGGGAACAAATCTCAGAAAATACCCCGGAAATACACCCATTCCACTAAGTCAAGGGGTTACCCAGACTTAGTGACTCTCCTTTATAAGCTATAATAATGCAGATTTTTTTCACCGAACGGTAAAAAATATTTTCACTAACTAATTTAAACGAAAATAACTAATTTCATACGAAATAAAAAGGTATAAAATATTAACTGAACCAATACAATTAAGCTGAAGACATCTCGTTTAATCACACAGCAGGCGTCGGCGTCGGCGTCCCCGTGAGAGATGACGGCTTATCCGTGGATGAGAAGGATGAGAGGACGAGGATGAGTTGGGACACGTTGACGCTAAACGGCGCTATTAGGTTGGTATCACGTGGGAAGCCCCCCCCCCCACCCCCACCCTCCCCACAAGACACATTACCACCCCTCGCACATCACATGCGTGCTGAGGGGAGGAGGAGGGGAGGGGTGAGTTCATAATTCATCGCTGAAAGGGTCAGTATGGCACTTTTCCGCTGGAGAAGGTATATGAGGTAAAAGTATAACAATGTAGTGTCTCTAAACAATAATAAAACCATAAGGGTGGTGAAAAAATCAAATGTTTTGTTAAAATTACAATTTGTTGGAGTATAACGTTACCTATTAAATTAAAAAAATATTAGAGAATTTTTTGCTTTAAAACATAAATTAAATTGTTTCAGAAATAAGTTATGGTTCCATTACAGATTTTCTTATGTACCGCTCTTCCTTAAAAGGGTTTTTAGGAGGCGAATGACGACTAAGTAATTATTTCAGTACTTAAAAACAATACACAGACACATGTAACTTTAACGCCCTTTGATAAAACCGTGCCTTTGGTGACCAATTTATGAAACTATTGCACCATACGTTTACATTGATAACACGTCTAGATAACTTTTCATGATTTGAAAAAAATGAACGATTGACTTTGTAAAGTCTATATGTAAATCCATAAAAATAATTAGATACAATAACATACAAGAGTAATGTTTGTGAATTTATTGCATGACGTGTATAAAAAGTTGGTGAAGCCGTTAATAAATAAATAAATAAGTGGATCCCACAGTTAATTTCCAGTTACAAACAGCAGTTTATGTAAATAATGATAATTTTTTTTATTTTAGCCTAAAATACATAGGTGTTAATATATCCCTGCGACTTGTATGTGTACAGAATTTACGATTGTGGTAAAATCCTTTTATAGTTCAAACCTTGGCGGTGCATGACAGAAAGATTCACATGTTGAAGATAATCTCGCTTAAGATAATCTCATCCGCGATCAAAGTTCTTCCCATCTCCGAGTCTTGTCAATCGTGTTAAAACTTAAATGGTTTTTGCTAAGATTAAGTGTTCTTCGCTGTCGGCTGGGAAGTGAAGCTGAAAATTTGTATTAAAACTCCGAGGTTTTTTTCAATATAGGTTTAGCATTTTTAGTAAAATATGCCTATAAATGTTCCAAAACGTAGACATAATTTGCATTATTGAAACATGGAGATGAAACAGGTTTAAACTAAGCCAACATAATATTTAACATTGCTCAAGTTAAATAGTAAAACGAATAAATATAGGTAAACCTTGGAAATATTGATTTTAAAGTATCAACCTTTACGTTATAGGCCAACATAATTTTTAGACAAAACTCAAAACGAAAATTGCCTAGTATCAATAAAACTTACAAAGAACAATAATTATCAACGGCTACACAATTTTGCCATGTTAGTTTTCAACTACGCACATCGTAAAACATGTGAGATTAATTACATTCGTGCGTCAAAGATACAAGAGATATCTGAAAACTGTATGAGCTGGATTCCATTCAAAACAACAACATCGATACCGTAACAACGCAATAATGATAAAAGATTGCGTTATCAGCTACCGGTAAATGAAAAGCAATTAAAATTGCTGTTAATAACGAAAAAGTGAAATCAACAACAATACTGATTAGTAGCAAATTTACCGTTGGTTTCGATGCCCGAGCGTACTCCCCTCATCTCGGACGCGTGGCCCGTGTGATATAGAAATGGTCGGTCCATCTACAATCTACCAGGACCGACCGAGAATAGGGGGCCATGTGCTGCGTGCAGGTACGTAAACAAACACACGTGCGTTCGTAAATAAATGACCCGTAAATCGTAACATCCGGGAAATCGAGTCTGATACCAACACAGCGGAATATTCAGCGGCGTAACTTACATCACAGCCGGCTGGGGGGTTCAACCACGGCTTATTGGAATACTGGATCTGCCGACCCGCAATACCCAGTGCAAACAAGATTTGCGAGTCCCAACCGATCAACTAGGAGACTCCGCCGTCACGTGGGCTTACGCAGCGAGGGGTTGGTTTGTAACAGGTTAACCGTGGTCAACGGAACAATCCAGCTCAGTTAAACCCAAAAGAAACTACTTTCTATTCATTGTGTAAGAATTTGAGACTCAAGCTACAGTACACATTTAATGTATAAAATGCCTTTATAAAAACACCTATTATTCGACAGTAATTTTTAATCTAACAGTCTTACAAAAATCAATCGTATAATGATTAAGTACCGGTTCACCGAGCCTTGCGCATTGGGTTTAATTCACTTTTGTTGTGGTAGTATCATGGTAATCAGACTATTAAGTTTACATAAACAACAAACTATGCCTCTTCACAGTAGTTAACCGCTGTTTCAGAAAGAACTAGGGATCGCCCACAGGTCGAAATTTGACCAAAGATTCAGTTGATCTTGAGCCAATTAATTTAAAAAAAATTTTATAACTTAAACATCTGTTCTTCCTGACTTGCTAGCATTTATTATTACAACAGCTGTCTAATGATTCAATCAATTATTCTTCTCCCATAAGATTAAAATTGAAACTTTGAACGCCTGTAGGGCATAGCCCTGAGGGCCGATGCTAATTAAAGTGTGATTCTGCTCATCTACAGGACAATACCTTTCTAACGGTATGCGCGAATTTCTCCTACAATGCCCACAAGCTGAGAAAAAAGGAGGAAAAGAAACATGCTTGCCTATTAATATAGACTAGAGATCGCCTCTTTGATCGAAATTCGATCAAAATTTCAGTTGATCTGGACCCAAGGAGTTTAAAAACATTTTAGAACTAAAACATCTGTTCTTCCTCATTTTCTAGCATTTGTTTTGCAACAGCTGTCTTATAATTCATTCAATTTTCCTTTCTCCATAAGATTAACATTGGAACTTTGAAAGCCTGTAGGGCGTAGCCCTGGAGTCCGATGTGAATTAGAATGCGATTCTGCTCATCTACAAAACTATTCCTTTCTAACGGTATGCGCAGATTTCTCCTACGATGCACACGAGCTGAGAAAAAAGGAGGAAATGAAACCTGCTTGCGTATTAATATATAGATATAGATGCTTAAAGCAATGTATCTAGAACAAACCAAGGGAGGTGACACCAACAGATGATTGCAGCGTTCCTGCACCTTTGACGTCATCGATTTATTATTGTTTTTCGTTGATGTCATCTGCCTCCTTCTCACTCTATATCCTATACTATAATACGAGGAATGTCTGAAGGGATGTGTGTTCCACGATCTCGAAATCTAGCTGTTAGATTTTGCTTAAAGTTTGCATTAAAGAGTGTTTTGGCCCAAAAATAAGTTTAGAAACAGCCTCAACCCCAGGAAAAATCAAATTTGGTCTAAAATTAAGTTTTAAAATTGAAATTTTTAACATTAGTCTTATGGGTTGCTATTTTGGTAACGAAATAACAACTAAATGTAAATAAAAAGAAAGAAACATTAATGTTAAGCAGACTTTTTGAAACAGCTGTTAACTGTGAAGAGGTATAGTTGGTTGTTGGTGGACATTTAATTGCTTTTTTATCTTGACACTATAACAAAAGTGAATAAAAACCAACGAGCAAGGCTCGGTTAACCTGGTACTTTCTTGCTTAAAAGAAGGGCTCTTTTATTTTTGTTTGCCTTTCATTGTTGTTTCATGAGCAAAGTAGCAACCCGTAAAACTAGTGATAAAAATTACAATTTTTAAACTTAATTGTACATAAAAATCGTTTTTTTTTCTGGGGTTGAGGCTGTTTCTAAACTTATTTTTGGACCAAAACACACCTAAATACGAAGTATTAATTAAAATTTACCCGCTAGATTTCGAAATCGTGGAAAATACATCACCACAGCAAGTCACACCTTGAATTTTGGGTTTTCATTCAAGTGTGCGATGACCATCGCCGAAGTAAAATATTTGCAACGTTTATTGACAATACTTGAATAATTGTAAATTTTCAAAATAGGTTGAGACAAAATTGTCACCTAATATTTGCTTGACTTGGAGGAAAACGCCAAATGAAGACACCGAAAGTCCATATGAGATTAAAGTTGAGCCTTACATATTCAGATATGCAAATGGACTGAATGTTAAATCTGCCATGAGCGTGACCTGGTTAATTTTCACAATTAGTTTATATTCCATTGTTTGGGAGACGGACTTTAATATCCCTCTATTTACTTTTACTCGAGTGAAAAATATAGCATTTGCTGTTTTCCTGGGATGCAATTCAAGAACATATTAAAGACTTAACGTACCAAATGATTAAGCTTTTTTTTAACTTAATGTAACTTTTAACATGCTAGTTTATCTAAGTACTTAGCCGAAAATATTACTTTATTTTTTTCTCATAATAACTTCGAATCTTTTCAGTCACATCATAATTAAGTTGCTATTTTTTATGTTTTAGGTCTGTTGACTGTATAGTGTACGGTAGTATAGATTTTAAGAATTTCATCCTAACGGTAGTGTATTCAAATAACCTACTCTCGTGATGGTACATCAGTACGGTTGGAACCTACTGTATATCACTCCAATACCGTACCACGATGTAGGCTAACTATTGCACAGCAGGTGAAATATTTTACGTCAGCAGAGATGTATTTTCGTTCACGACTACCGAGAACCCACTCCAAGATTATTGTCTTTCACACAAAAATACAATGAAGCGAAAATATTTCTGGGTGTAATATAAACACAAACACATACTTCAGTACCATAGACAAAAACAACAAACGTATTTTCAAAACATAACACGTATAACAGTTTTAGTATAGACCTACAATAGACTTTCCGATACTTCTTTAACCCTTGCTTTACTATAAAAAAAACCTATGTAGGCCTTCTAGTATCAGTAGATTCATAATAAAAGTGAGTAGGGGATAAAAGCCGAAGGTAAGGTAGGGCGGGATGAGCGGGATGAGCCCCCCCCCCCCCCCGAGGACCACCGGCGGCGAGCCCCCCCCCCCCCCCGAGGACCACCGGCGGCGAGCCCCCCCCCCCCCCGAGACCACCCACGGCGGAACAGTAGAGGACTTTGGTACAACTGGTTCACTTTTTTTTTTTTTTTTTTTTTGCTCATACCAGAATGGTAGACTTCTCCACAGCAATCCGCGGCAAATCCGCGGCAAATCCGCGGCAATCCGCGGCAAATCCGCGGCAATCCGCGGCAATCCAAAATAGTAGAGGCATTCGGCCAGTGCTGCTATAAGTCATGAATAGTAATACAACTCTTTTTAACATTTGTTGTATGGCAAATCCGCGGCAATCCGCGGCGAATCCGCGGCAATCCAAAATAGTAGAGGCATTCGGCCAGTGCTGCTATGAGTCATGAATAGTAATACAACTCTTTTTAACATTGTTAAAAATACTTTCATATTGAACATTATTGGTATTTTCATTTTAAATTTTGCATATAACACACAATGTGTTACATTGATACTTTTCCATTTCATTTAAGTATGCTTTTTGTTCTGTATTAAAACTAAAGTTTTTAAGATTCCACAGTAATCTTCTACTGCCTCTGGGACTTCCACTCGTAAGTCAACTGACTCTGTGCAGCGCCTTGACGACTCTTCCACTGTTCACACTGATGCGATGATCAGAAGACTTCACTAAATTATGTAAACACTACTATTGTTTACTATTCACATCTATTAACTGGACTGTAAAACAATATTTCTCTTGTATGTTAAGATATTTCCTTTCTTGCAATAAAAATTAGCACTTAACAAACATAATTCTTTTATTGTCATTCGCATGTAAGTTTCAATTTTGAAGAGACTCACTATTTCAAAGTCAGTGCATTTGTAAAAGTTTTTAGAGTCTAATAGTTTAACCTTTCTGCAGACTCGGCATTACATTTACTATCAAAGACAAAAGAGTCTAGTAACTTAGTACTTCACTTTCAAAGTCAAAAGATTCTGTTAGTTTAGTCATTGCACATCTTTGACATAGCATGTAAAAGTTTTACACTTCAAATTGAAAAGAGCACTTTTGTTTAACCATTGCGAAGACTCAACATTACATGTTTACTTTCAAAGACAAAAGAGTCTAGTAGATTGGTATTTTACTTTCAAAAAGAGTCTGATAGTTCAGTATTTGTACACCTCTGTGTAGACTCATCATTTATATTTTACTTTAAAGTGAAAAGAGTTTGATATCTTTAGTATTTTTCAAAAAGCAAAGAGTCTAACAGTGAATGATCTTAACACTATGTGTAAAACTGGAAAATGAAAACAAGTATGTCAATACAAACGGTCAGATTTATTGAAACAATCTTAAAACTAACATCAAGTGTATTGAAAAATGAATCAGCAAAAAGAAACTTTATACATTATCCAACAATCATAACATTTATAAAAAAAAGACAACAAAATTTATTTTATTAATTAATAAAACTTTACAAGAAACAGCAACAAAACAAATGTTCATATCACAGTTCATCACAGTCCAACACACTCCTAATATCCAAACAGCGCCTAAACGATCACACTCATGCGACATAAATTAAATTGTGTATTCGTCTACGTCCATCGGTGCAGGCAGAGCTGGAGGTAGCGGTGGTGCTCTTGGTGGTATTGCATAGTGCCCCCACGGAAGAGTGTTTATTCCGTCCTCCGGCATCACGTATCGTTTGTCATCAAACGGAGCCAGAGATCTTTTTCTCACTACCACTGAGTAAATCATATGGTATTTACTTTGAAAGCGTTGATTCTCCGTACTCTTTGTTGTTCTGTTATGAAGACAATCGATGTAATCTTGTACGGTTAGATCACGCAGAGCGACGGCACGATTAACACCCTTCGCACGTTTGATGGGGGGAGGCGTGATGCAATCATCTCCTTCAACTTCATTATTACAAGTACACCTGCCGAATGTCATACAGTAGAGTTTGGCCATCAATCCGACAAACATTTCAATGGCCACTCCTCCGGCTTCATCCTTAAACTTTCCCAACACCCTAGCATTCCGTCCATCATAGCAAATGTGGGTCCTGGGATAATTACTTGTATCGAAATCGTCCAGGTGTGTCAACATGTCACGGTAGACGTCTCTGGTACGGATCGCGTAGACTATCCCATCGGTGTCCATGTAGACCATTCTAATCCTTTCGATACCGTACCGCTCTACCATGTCATAGTGGAAACCGTACATCCATCGTTTACTATGGTCCAGAATGCACATTCCCGCGTATACAGGCTTATTCAGTACGACTCGCACTTTGGCCATATGTAGCAATGCTAGGTTTTCATTGTACCAAACACGATCATTGAAATTCGCTTTAGCTACATACTTAGTATACATTTTATGGGATGTGACTAGTTTTACGTTTAGGTGTTTTCTCACATTCTGGAGACTCATACCGTATACTGCATTGACCATCAATTTAAACATCTCCACTTCAAATTTATTACTGGCCTGCTGTCTTAACTCAGTATTTAGCGTCACGTACGGTTTCATCCATGCCGATTGTTTGAAACGTAGAACTCTGTGGATTCGACGAACACGTAGTCCATTCTCTATCGCCTGTTGGAGATAGCGATAGTGAATTACATATTCCTCCTTGTCCGTCAGGCTGGCCATTAATTTCTTAGACGACCCAGCACCGCTGTTGAGCACTTGCTCCGATGTGTATGGGAGTTGATACGCTGGTGATTTTCTAACTTCTGGACAGAAGGGTAAGTCTCTGTGTTTATCATGTAGAGCTTGATCTTTCGGGTACTCCAAATCCACTTCCAATACGTACCCGTACTCACCATCCGCCGGTATGCTCGAGATGTCTAAACTGTCAATTTCCTGATGTGTTAGCCACTCAAAATCTTTGTACGGGAGTGGTTCCGACATGGCCCATCCGTAAAGGTTGTTAGCGTCATAATACATTAAAAATGTATCATTATCACTCTCAACGGTGCCTCCACTTGTCGTTGCGCACTGGCCGTTTCGGTCACCGCGTCCTCTAGTGTATTTATTATTGGCGATGACGTGCCGAGTTACACATTGAGTCAGACCACCTCGAATACCCTTCTCAAAAAATACATATTGATCCACATCTTGAATGGTATCGAGTACCACACCAGTTTTGTACAACATGACATCCCAGGCGTACGATGGAAGCGTAAGATAATGTGCAGGGTCGAGCTGATAGTGCGTTAGACACATTTCCCTGAACCCCTCAAACACATCGGCCAATAGTAGCACATCGGTTCGTAAATATACATCTGAGTATTCACCGAGCGTGTTACAGTTGAATTTACGCCACACTTGTTGCGCATGATCATAATCATCATCTGTCACTTCATCTCCGAAGGCTTCTTTAGGTGGAAGTAGTTTCTCGTCCAGAACCTCCTGTGAAGTGATGTATTCATAGGGGAAGACTCCTTTCCTGCGTAATAGTCGGAAATCTCCATTGTCCAGGTATCTAGCTTTCGTGATCTTCATTTTGTCATCAGGTAGGATGGACGCAAGAGTTGCTAATGATTTCGCCATCAGGCGATACGAATCGACAAACTGTAGCTTGATGTTACCATGCCAATCAGGATATTTAAATCGTTTTGAAAATGTAATGTACTTTTCTTCCGTGTTGGCGAGTACTTCTACATCACCTTTGTCGATACCCAATTCTCTAACTATGAAATGCGCATCATAGTTTGATAAATTATGAAAATAGATGTTTATAGTTTCCTGCTCTTGGTGATTGGGTCTATGACGTACATTCAAAACATCTCCAATCTTCTTTACGTCATCCCGTACAGCGTTTATAAAGTGTTCAGAGGCATTCTCGCCTCTGTAGAGTCTCAATTTTGAATATGTGTTGGTAGTCGGATCAATGTCGTCACAATCACCATCGTTGACATTCCTGTGATTATCATGAATGTAGTACGCGTACGAGTATGGAACGTGGAGTTTCTTCACATTACTTGGTGCATTCTCGTTGTGATTTGTATTAGCACCTCTTGAAGTGGCCGGATCCCACGATGGTGGAAGTGACGTTGGTGTGGGATGAACAAGCTGATTTGGTTCAGTCGGAACGAGCGCACACTCAAAATCCGCATATATGGTGAATCGTGCTTTTTGTGTACGCTCGATGTGCTTAAACCGAATCTCTTTATCTTCAGATAAATCGGTCCTCAGAGGATTATGCGAAGAGCAGTAACGCTTGTGCTCCTCCAACCGTTCAGCTCCGGTGAGACCCAGTTTGTTCGGTCGGTTTTCGAAATGTGCGAAACATCTCCTGCAAATGAACAAACGATGTCCGTGACGCGTCATCTGGCTAACAACTAGTCTTTCAAAGTCTGAGATGTACGCATAGTGGGTGGTTCGTTCATCAGTTAGAAACAACAAATCGAAGTGGTTCGGCAGCTCCTGATCCACGACGCGAAGCGGGAAGACATAGTGTTCTTCTTTGTTTTGTTGCTTCTTCTGATTCTTCTTATCCAGACCGTACACATTTATGCTTACGCCGGGATTGTTGCGTTCGAACGTGCGGATTTTATCTAACCTTACGGGAAACTCCAATCCCTCGAAATTTAGATTAGATCGTGCCCTTACTTCGTCTGTGAAATAATAAGAAGTAAGTCGATTACGAGGAGCATTTTCAATGAATTTTGTTAGCATAGCGTATTCGAAGCACCGCTCATCCGCATCATTCAACACATTTACCACGGCGTGTTTCATGGCGATGTCGCGAGGAAGGGGGATGAAGGAGCTACCTCTGACAGGACTGTAGACATTCACTCTCACCTCCATGTCCAAAACCCTAACAAAGCTCCACCCCGATCCCTTCATCTCGCATGTTTCCTTCTCCAGCAAGATTTTGTTGATGAATTGTTGACATACTTCATCTACATCACTTGTTTGGAGGATAGGGACATTTTTGGTCTTGAAGGCTCGCTTACAAGTCTCACCATGAATATTCGTGAATTCACATTCGATATAGATATTAACCTTAATGGCATGAACTATCAATAAAATCTGTCGCATGAGTGTGACAATTCTTGTTCGTACAGAGTTGACAAACTCCTGGAGAGAAACGCTGTTATCAGCGGGCTCCACAAGCCTGTAGGTCTTCAAACGTCCGCGAAATCCTGTCTCGGTCTCCACGAAGCCATCTGGTGCCATATAACTGGGAATGACGGGGGGTCCGTTGTCAATGTTGGTCTTGTCACGGACTGATCCCACCGACGATGATGACGAGGGGACAGGTGTTGTGGGCGAAGTGGCAAGCGTCGTTGGTTGGACTCCACCGGTCTGCTGTGGATGATGGTTCACACGTGCAGCTCTGCAGCGGAATCGTTTGTGGAACAGCATGTTATCCTTCCTCGTGAAGGATCTCCCACACCCGCCACACGCATGGTCTGAAAAACACATATAGTTGTAGTCACATGCATAATAATGGAAAAAGAAACAATTTCTAAACCATTATGAAAGTTCTGAATGTATAATGTCATGGCTGAAATTAACTTAATGTTAAAATTGGTTAAAGTCTTTACATCAGAACTCATTTAGAAAATTAAGAATGATGAACGAACCATTTAGTGTGAAATCAGTTACTACTGCAAATGTCGTATCTATGTTTTAAGTAAAACAAACATCATTAGTTTGAAGTCAGAGAAAAATGCATACCTGTTGTACGAACTCCAACAGATGGTGGGGCTTGTGTCAGATCCGTAGCGTGCGATGGGTTCGGTCTCGAATCGAGGTCAGAAGTGTTAGAGGGGCCGGGTCGCGGATCCGAAGGAGTGGAAACAAAATCTATAACAAACGAACATACATGTGATTAGAACATTTTATCTTAAAGCAGATTTATAAGAAGTGTTGATGAATATATGTTAAGTAAATACTAACACATTTACTTCATTGGATTTTTATAATCAGAGTAGAATTTGAAATTACTACTATTTATCATCTTGTTCATTTTGAAATAATTTTTTTTGTTAAAGTTTTCATATAATAAAGGAAATGTTTTCTTGAAGTAAGTGTCTGTGCATATGCATTTGGTTATGCGATTGATCAGTGTCATGGAGTTAGTGACTATATCCAAAGTTCAAGATATTATTAAACAAATGTTACTAACCTGGTCTGAATGCGGGATGTTGGCGATGGGTGATGTCGATGTGGCGACGAAGGTCAGAATCCCTCGTGTATGATTTCCCACAATCCGGACAGTCAAACTTGACTCCCCTGTGGGCGGAACGTGCGTGCTGGTTAAGATGATCTTTCTTCTTATACGCTTTGCCGCACTCCCCACAAGTGAAGCGGCGTTCCACAGTGTTGTTCATGATCTACAAACAAATAACTCTACGTAATATAAACTGTTCAGAGAAGTTTTATAAAAAAACTCAAAGAATGTAATATTACAAGAAACATTCTTTATAATTAACCAACACAACAAGCAAGTGTAAAAGAGTTTCATTGCGTTACATGCTATTACAGTCAATTTTCACAATAGTGACAAAACCATTAAAATCGTTTTGAAAGTAAATATTCTACTTTGCATTCAGGAATGTTTATAGATGCTTAAGAAGCTATGCATTATAGTTTATTAACGTTCTTCTCTGTCAAACTACGCAACAAAGGTAAATTTAAAGGCAAGGAGAGTATGAATAAGTAAGTTTGATTTTCTATTACAATTTTTAAATATCGCAAAGTAAAACACGAAAATAATGTTATGAACTTTTCAGTTAGCACATGATAGAAAGAACGAAGACATTTGACACAAGTAAAATCCACATACATCATACGTATTTAAATATAGATAACTATTCTACATTACGAATAATACTTACATTTGAATTGATGAGTACCCAGGAGTAAGACAGTAGTACTATGGCACAGGGCGCAGCGAAGCACTGGAAAACACGTCCGTTCACCTTGAAGTCCGGAGAGAGACTGAGCGAAGAAAGGCAGTAGCACTGGACCGCTGGAGCACTGGAGCACTGGAGAACACGTCCGGTCACCGTGAAGTCTGGAGAGAGACTGAGGGCAGCGGAGCTAACGGAGCACTGGAGCACTGGAGAACTGGAGCACACGTCCGATCGCCGCGAAGTCTGGAGAGAGAGTGAACGAGCAAATACAGACGCTGTGGGATGTGAAAATGGCGCGGGATCGTACATAGTATGCAGCGGCACGACAGACGATCATCAACGGCTATACTCAATTTGAATCTCAGCGTATGCCTAGAGTGTAGAGGTTCATTGAAAATGAGTCAACGCGAGAGTGACAAAATTTTAGAACCAACTGCGGCCATTCGGGGGAAGAGGCAGTGTTTTAATTTGTACGAAGTCACCCAACACATTTAGTTCAATATAGAGAAAGAGCTATGAGAACTCGAGGCGTAAGGATAACGTCTCGACACTATTGACTGCGGCTACACCGAACACCGCGCAAACAAAAATCAAGTTGGTGGCGTAGGAATACCGGTTGCCTGCCACGCGCACTATGCATCGGCACGATAGGTGACCATCAGCGGCCATACTCAATTTGAATCTCAGCGTATGCCTAGAGTGTAGAGGCTCATTGAAAATGAGTCAACAACGCGAGAGTGACAAAATTTTAGAACCATCTGCGGTAATTCGGGGTCAAGGCAGTGTTTTAAATTGTACGAATTCACACATCACATTTAGTTCAATATAGAGTAAGAGGTATGAGAGCTCATTACACAAGATAACCACTTAAAGACAGTTTTGCTTATGTCGAATCATTAGTCAACTATTTTGTGACTCATAAACATTTATCACATTAAGAGGGCGTTGGAGTGCCGCCATGTTGGATTTATTTCCCATAAGAGCAATGCTAAACTTGTTCCCGGCATTTGTCATATAATTTCTTTATTTTTTGTCCGATTGGTTCAGAATAAATAGCTTTTGAATCACAATCAAATTCCACGTTCCTTTTGCGAGATCGATTCTTTGTAAATAATTTATAAAATTCTGTAGAAAATGTTTTAAAAGTAGTAAAAAACTTGCTTTGTTATTTCAAGTTAGTAAAAAACACAATTTTTTATAAAAAATACCTCTCGCAAACAAAATCCGCCTTGATGAACCCTTTATTTAGAGCTATAAACCATTATTTTCTGATTATAAATAAAAGAGTTATTTGACATCTCGTTTAACATTGCTCTTATGGGGGAAAGGCGGAATTTGGATTGACTCCAACGCCCTCTTAAATGAAGTCACATACCCCTTGTGCATCACTTCAAAGGAGTAAACATTGGTCGAAAGTTCAACCGCGGCATCACTTCGCATGCAGCACACTCTTTTACATAGAAGCGAGTCGTGCGTATAAAACCCAACGAAACATTATCAAATTATTTTGACCACCTTAGATTGTCTCCTCGAACACATACACTGCACACATGCGCTTATAAAAAATCAAGATGGCGACGTAAGGATATCGCCTCGACAATGTGGACTGCTGCTACACCGAACACCGCTCAAACAAAAAAATCAAGTTGGTGACGTAGGAATACCGGTGGCCGGACACGCGCGCGGCGTAGGTTGAGGTTTAAATATTGAGAAATATTGAGGTTTAAAGAGGTCGTTTAAGGACACTTGATGCATGCCGTTCGCGCGTGTTTGAATCTTACGCGCGTAAGATTCTAACACGCGCATTTTTGCGGCATGCATCAAGTGTCCTTAAACGACCTCTTTAAACCTCAATATTTCTCAATATTTAAACCTCAACCTACGCCGCGCGCGTGTCCGGCCACCGGTATTCCTACGTCACCAACTTGATTTTTTTGTTTGAGCGGTGTTCGGTGTAGCAGCAGTCCACATTGTCGAGGCGATATCCTTACGTCGCCATCTTGATTTTTTATAAGCGCATGTGTGCAGTGTATGTGTTCGAGGAGACAATCTAAGGTGGTCAAAATAATTTGATAATGTTTCGTTGGGTTTTATACGCACGACTCGCTTCTATGTAAAAGAGTGTGCTGCATGCGAAGTGATGCCGCGGTTGAACTTTCGACCAATGTTTACTCCTTTGAAGTGATGCACAAGGGGTATGTGACTTCATTTAAGAGGGCGTTGGAGTCAATCCAAATTCCGCCTTTCCCCCATAAGAGCAATGTTAAACGAGATGTCAAATAACTCTTTTATTTATAATCAGAAAATAATGGTTTATAGCTCTAAATAAAGGGTTCATCAAGGCGGATTTTGTTTGCGAGAGGTATTTTTTATAAAAAATTGTGTTTTTTACTAACTTGAAATAACAAAGCAAGTTTTTTACTACTTTTAAAACATTTTCTACAGAATTTTATAAATTATTTACAAAGAATCGATCTCGCAAAAGGAACGTGGAATTTGATTGTGATTCAAAAGCTATTTATTCTGAACCAATCGGACAAAAAATAAAGAAATTATATGACAAATGCCGGGAACAAGTTTAGCATTGCTCTTATGGGAAATAAATCCAACATGGCGGCACTCCAACGCCCTCTTAATGTGATAAATGTTTATGAGTCACAAAATAGTTGACTAATGATTCGACATAAGCAAAACTGTCTTTAAGTGGTTATCTTGTGTAATGAGCTCTCATACCTCTTACTCTATATTGAACTAAATGTGATGTGTGAATTCGTACAATTTAAAACACTGCCTTGACCCCGAATTACCGCAGATGGTTCTAAAATTTTGTCACTCTCGCGTTGTTGACTCATTTTCAATGAGCCTCTACACTCTAGGCATACGCTGAGATTCAAATTGAGTATGGCCGCTGATGGTCACCTATCGTGCCGATGCATAGTGCGCGTGGCAGGCAACCGGTATTCCTACGCCACCAACTTGATTTTTGTTTGCGCGGTGTTCGGTGTAGCCGCAGTCAATAGTGTCGAGACGTTATCCTTACGCCTCGAGTTCTCATAGCTCTTTCTCTATATTGAACTAAATGTGTTGGGTGACTTCGTACAAATTAAAACACTGCCTCTTCCCCCGAATGGCCGCAGTTGGTTCTAAAATTTTGTCACTCTCGCGTTGACTCATTTTCAATGAACCTCTACACTCTAGGCATACGCTGAGATTCAAATTGAGTATAGCCGTTGATGATCGTCTGTCGTGCCGCTGCATACTATGTACGATCCCGCGCCATTTTCACATCCCACAGCGTCTGTATTTGCTCGTTCACTCTCTCTCCAGACTTCGCGGCGATCGGACGTGTGCTCCAGTTCTCCAGTGCTCCAGTGCTCCGTTAGCTCCGCTGCCCTCAGTCTCTCTCCAGACTTCACGGTGACCGGACGTGTTCTCCAGTGCTCCAGTGCTCCAGCGGTCCAGTGCTACTGCCTTTCTTCGCTCAGTCTCTCTCCGGACTTCAAGGTGAACGGACGTGTTTTCCAGTGCTTCGCTGCGCCCTGTGCCATAGTACTACTGTCTTACTCCTGGGTACTCATCAATTCAAATGTAAGTATTATTCGTAATGTAGAATAGTTATCTATATTTAAATACGTATGATGTATGTGGATTTTACTTGTGTCAAATGTCTTCGTTCTTTCTATCATGTGCTAACTGAAAAGTTCATAACATTATTTTCGTGTTTTACTTTGCGATATTTAAAAATTGTAATAGAAAATCAAACTTACTTATTCATACTCTCCTTGCCTTTAAATTTACCTTTGTTGCGTAGTTTGACAGAGAAGAACGTTAATAAACTATAATGCATAGCTTCTTAAGCATCTATAAACATTCCTGAATGCAAAGTAGAATATTTACTTTCAAAACGATTTTAATGGTTTTGTCACTATTGTGAAAATTGACTGTAATAGCATGTAACGCAATGAAACTCTTTTACACTTGCTTGTTGTGTTGGTTAATTATAAAGAATGTTTCTTGTAATATTACATTCTTTGAGTTTTTTTATAAAACTTCTCTGAACAGTTTATATTACGTAGAGTTATTTGTTTGTAGATCATGAACAACACTGTGGAACGCCGCTTCACTTGTGGGGAGTGCGGCAAAGCGTATAAGAAGAAAGATCATCTTAACCAGCACGCACGTTCCGCCCACAGGGGAGTCAAGTTTGACTGTCCGGATTGTGGGAAATCATACACGAGGGATTCTGACCTTCGTCGCCACATCGACATCACCCATCGCCAACATCCCGCATTCAGACCAGGTTAGTAACATTTGTTTAATAATATCTTGAACTTTGGATATAGTCACTAACTCCATGACACTGATCAATCGCATAACCAAATGCATATGCACAGACACTTACTTCAAGAAAACATTTCCTTTATTATATGAAAACTTTAACAAAAAAAATTATTTCAAAATGAACAAGATGATAAATAGTAGTAATTTCAAATTCTACTCTGATTATAAAAATCCAATGAAGTAAATGTGTTAGTATTTACTTAACATATATTCATCAACACTTCTTATAAATCTGCTTTAAGATAAAATGTTCTAATCACATGTATGTTCGTTTGTTATAGATTTTGTTTCCACTCCTTCGGATCCGCGACCCGGCCCCTCTAACACTTCTGACCTCGATTCGAGACCGAACCCATCGCACGCTACGGATCTGACACAAGCCCCACCATCTGTTGGAGTTCGTACAACAGGTATGCATTTTTCTCTGACTTCAAACTAATGATGTTTGTTTTACTTAAAACATAGATACGACATTTGCAGTAGTAACTGATTTCACACTAAATGGTTCGTTCATCATTCTTAATTTTCTAAATGAGTTCTGATGTAAAGACTTTAACCAATTTTAACATTAAGTTAATTTCAGCCATGACATTATACATTCAGAACTTTCATAATGGTTTAGAAATTGTTTCTTTTTCCATTATTATGCATGTGACTACAACTATATGTGTTTTTCAGACCATGCGTGTGGCGGGTGTGGGAGATCCTTCACGAGGAAGGATAACATGCTGTTCCACAAACGATTCCGCTGCAGAGCTGCACGTGTGAACCATCATCCACAGCAGACCGGTGGAGTCCAACCAACGACGCTTGCCACTTCGCCCACAACACCTGTCCCCTCGTCATCATCGTCGGTGGGATCAGTCCGTGACAAGACCAACATTGACAACGGACCCCCCGTCATTCCCAGTTATATGGCACCAGATGGCTTCGTGGAGACCGAGACAGGATTTCGCGGACGTTTGAAGACCTACAGGCTTGTGGAGCCCGCTGATAACAGCGTTTCTCTCCAGGAGTTTGTCAACTCTGTACGAACAAGAATTGTCACACTCATGCGACAGATTTTATTGATAGTTCATGCCATTAAGGTTAATATCTATATCGAATGTGAATTCACGAATATTCATGGTGAGACTTGTAAGCGAGCCTTCAAGACCAAAAATGTCCCTATCCTCCAAACAAGTGATGTAGATGAAGTATGTCAACAATTCATCAACAAAATCTTGCTGGAGAAGGAAACATGCGAGATGAAGGGATCGGGGTGGAGCTTTGTTAGGGTTTTGGACATGGAGGTGAGAGTGAATGTCTACAGTCCTGTCAGAGGTAGCTCCTTCATCCCCCTTCCTCGCGACATCGCCATGAAACACGCCGTGGTAAATGTGTTGAATGATGCGGATGAGCGGTGCTTCGAATACGCTATGCTAACAAAATTCATTGAAAATGCTCCTCGTAATCGACTTACTTCTTATTATTTCACAGACGAAGTAAGGGCACGATCTAATCTAAATTTCGAGGGATTGGAGTTTCCCGTAAGGTTAGATAAAATCCGCACGTTCGAACGCAACAATCCCGGCGTAAGCATAAATGTGTACGGTCTGGATAAGAAGAATCAGAAGAAGCAACAAAACAAAGAAGAACACTATGTCTTCCCGCTTCGCGTCGTGGATCAGGAGCTGCCGAACCACTTCGATTTGTTGTTTCTAACTGATGAACGAACCACCCACTATGCGTACATCTCAGACTTTGAAAGACTAGTTGTTAGCCAGATGACGCGTCACGGACATCGTTTGTTCATTTGCAGGAGATGTTTCGCACATTTCGAAAACCGACCGAACAAACTGGGTCTCACCGGAGCTGAACGGTTGGAGGAGCACAAGCGTTACTGCTCTTCGCATAATCCTCTGAGGACCGATTTATCTGAAGATAAAGAGATTCGGTTTAAGCACATCGAGCGTACACAAAAAGCACGATTCACCATATATGCGGATTTTGAGTGTGCGCTCGTTCCGACTGAACCAAATCAGCTTGTTCATCCCACACCAACGTCACTTCCACCATCGTGGGATCCGGCCACTTCAAGAGGTGCTAATACAAATCACAACGAGAATGCACCAAGTAATGTGAAGAAACTCCACGTTCCATACTCGTACGCGTACTACATTCATGATAATCACAGGAATGTCAACGATGGTGATTGTGACGACATTGATCCGACTACCAACACATATTCAAAATTGAGACTCTACAGAGGCGAGAATGCCTCTGAACACTTTATAAACGCTGTACGGGATGACGTAAAGAAGATTGGAGATGTTTTGAATGTACGTCATAGACCCAATCACCAAGAGCAGGAAACTATAAACATCTATTTTCATAATTTATCAAACTATGATGCGCATTTCATAGTTAGAGAATTGGGTATCGACAAAGGTGATGTAGAAGTACTCGCCAACACGGAAGAAAAGTACATTACATTTTCAAAACGATTTAAATATCCTGATTGGCATGGTAACATCAAGCTACAGTTTGTCGATTCGTATCGCCTGATGGCGAAATCATTAGCAACTCTTGCGTCCATCCTACCTGATGACAAAATGAAGATCACGAAAGCTAGATACCTGGACAATGGAGATTTCCGACTATTACGCAGGAAAGGAGTCTTCCCCTATGAATACATCACTTCACAGGAGGTTCTGGACGAGAAACTACTTCCACCTAAAGAAGCCTTCGGAGATGAAGTGACAGATGATGATTATGATCATGCGCAACAAGTGTGGCGTAAATTCAACTGTAACACGCTCGGTGAATACTCAGATGTATATTTACGAACCGATGTGCTACTATTGGCCGATGTGTTTGAGGGGTTCAGGGAAATGTGTCTAACGCACTATCAGCTCGACCCTGCACATTATCTTACGCTTCCATCGTACGCCTGGGATGTCATGTTGTACAAAACTGGTGTGGTACTCGATACCATTCAAGATGTGGATCAATATGTATTTTTTGAGAAGGGTATTCGAGGTGGTCTGACTCAATGTGTAACTCGGCACGTCATCGCCAATAATAAATACACTAGAGGACGCGGTGACCGAAACGGCCAGTGCGCAACGACAAGTGGAGGCACCGTTGAGAGTGATAATGATACATTTTTAATGTATTATGACGCTAACAACCTTTACGGATGGGCCATGTCGGAACCACTCCCGTACAAAGATTTTGAGTGGCTAACACATCAGGAAATTGACAGTTTAGACATCTCGAGCATACCGGCGGATGGTGAGTACGGGTACGTATTGGAAGTGGATTTGGAGTACCCGAAAGATCAAGCTCTACATGATAAACACAGAGACTTACCCTTCTGTCCAGAAGTTAGAAAATCACCAGCGTATCAACTCCCATACACATCGGAGCAAGTGCTCAACAGCGGTGCTGGGTCGTCTAAGAAATTAATGGCCAGCCTGACGGACAAGGAGGAATATGTAATTCACTATCGCTATCTCCAACAGGCGATAGAGAATGGACTACGTGTTCGTCGAATCCACAGAGTTCTACGTTTCAAACAATCGGCATGGATGAAACCGTACGTGACGCTAAATACTGAGTTAAGACAGCAGGCCAGTAATAAATTTGAAGTGGAGATGTTTAAATTGATGGTCAATGCAGTATACGGTATGAGTCTCCAGAATGTGAGAAAACACCTAAACGTAAAACTAGTCACATCCCATAAAATGTATACTAAGTATGTAGCTAAAGCGAATTTCAATGATCGTGTTTGGTACAATGAAAACCTAGCATTGCTACATATGGCCAAAGTGCGAGTCGTACTGAATAAGCCTGTATACGCGGGAATGTGCATTCTGGACCATAGTAAACGATGGATGTACGGTTTCCACTATGACATGGTAGAGCGGTACGGTATCGAAAGGATTAGAATGGTCTACATGGACACCGATGGGATAGTCTACGCGATCCGTACCAGAGACGTCTACCGTGACATGTTGACACACCTGGACGATTTCGATACAAGTAATTATCCCAGGACCCACATTTGCTATGATGGACGGAATGCTAGGGTGTTGGGAAAGTTTAAGGATGAAGCCGGAGGAGTGGCCATTGAAATGTTTGTCGGATTGATGGCCAAACTCTACTGTATGACATTCGGCAGGTGTACTTGTAATAATGAAGTTGAAGGAGATGATTGCATCACGCCTCCCCCCATCAAACGTGCGAAGGGTGTTAATCGTGCCGTCGCTCTGCGTGATCTAACCGTACAAGATTACATCGATTGTCTTCATAACAGAACAACAAAGAGTACGGAGAATCAACGCTTTCAAAGTAAATACCATATGATTTACTCAGTGGTAGTGAGAAAAAGATCTCTGGCTCCGTTTGATGACAAACGATACGTGATGCCGGAGGACGGAATAAACACTCTTCCGTGGGGGCACTATGCAATACCACCAAGAGCACCACCGCTACCTCCAGCTCTGCCTGCACCGATGGACGTAGACGAATACACAATTTAATTTATGTCGCATGAGTGTGATCGTTTAGGCGCTGTTTGGATATTAGGAGTGTGTTGGACTGTGATGAACTGTGATATGAACATTTGTTTTGTTGCTGTTTCTTGTAAAGTTTTATTAATTAATAAAATAAATTTTGTTGTCTTTTTTTTATAAATGTTATGATTGTTGGATAATGTATAAAGTTTCTTTTTGCTGATTCATTTTTCAATACACTTGATGTTAGTTTTAAGATTGTTTCAATAAATCTGACCGTTTGTATTGACATACTTGTTTTCATTTTCCAGTTTTACACATAGTGTTAAGATCATTCACTGTTAGACTCTTTGCTTTTTGAAAAATACTAAAGATATCAAACTCTTTTCACTTTAAAGTAAAATATAAATGATGAGTCTACACAGAGGTGTACAAATACTGAACTATCAGACTCTTTTTGAAAGTAAAATACCAATCTACTAGACTCTTTTGTCTTTGAAAGTAAACATGTAATGTTGAGTCTTCGCAATGGTTAAACAAAAGTGCTCTTTTCAATTTGAAGTGTAAAACTTTTACATGCTATGTCAAAGATGTGCAATGACTAAACTAACAGAATCTTTTGACTTTGAAAGTGAAGTACTAAGTTACTAGACTCTTTTGTCTTTGATAGTAAATGTAATGCCGAGTCTGCAGAAAGGTTAAACTATTAGACTCTAAAAACTTTTACAAATGCACTTTTGACTTTGAAATAGTGAGTCTCTTCAAAATTGAAACTTACATGCGAATGACAATAAAAGAATTATGTTTGTTAAGTGCTAATTTTTATTGCAAGAAAGGAAATATCTTAACATACAAGAGAAATATTGTTTTACAGTCCAGTTAATAGATGTGAATAGTAAACAATAGTAGTGTTTACATAATTTAGTGAAGTCTTCTGATCATCGCATCAGTGTGAACAGTGGAAGAGTCGTCAAGGCGCTGCACAGAGTCAGTTGACTTACGAGTGGAAGTCCCAGAGGCAGTAGAAGATTACTGTGGAATCTTAAAAACTTTAGTTTTAATACAGAACAAAAAGCATACTTAAATGAAATGGAAAAGTATCAATGTAACACATTGTGTGTTATATGCAAAATTTAAAATGAAAATACCAATAATGTTCAATATGAAAGTATTTTTAACAATGTTAAAAAGAGTTGTATTACTATTCATGACTCATAGCAGCACTGGCCGAATGCCTCTACTATTTTGGATTGCCGCGGATTCGCCGCGGATTGCCGCGGATTTGCCATACAACAAATGTTAAAAAGAGTTGTATTACTATTCATGACTTATAGCAGCACTGGCCGAATGCCTCTACTATTTTGGATTGCCTCGGATTGCCGCGGATTTGCCGCGGATTGCCGCGGATTTGCCGCGGATTTGCCGCGGATTGCTGTGGAGAAGTCTATCATTCTGGTATGAGCAAAAAAAAAAAAAAAAAAAAGTGAACCAGTTGTACCAAAGTCCTCTACTGTTCCGCCGTGGGTGGTCTCGGGGGGGGGGGGGGCTCGCCGCCGGTGGTCCTCGGGGGGGGGGGGGGGGCTCATCCCGCTCATCCCGCCCTACCTTACCTTCGGCTTTTATCCCCTACTGGTGAGGTCATTGACCTCGATGACGTCATCCCTCAGGTGACCTTGAACTGGGCCAGCGGCCGCAATTTTACACTACTTGCTATGCCTCAAAGAACCATGAAACCTAAAAAAAGAATATTAGTTCCATGGTCACAACAGCAAAAACAAACTGTTTTATCTTTTTTCAAAGATCATATTAAAAACAAAAAACCACCAAAAAGATCTGAATGCGAAGAAGTTAAATCAAGATATTCTGATCTATTAGCAAACAAAAGTTGGCTGAAAATAAAAGTTTTTATTCAAAATACCTACTCAAAAAAATGAAGTTTTTACCAGTACGGTAACGGCAATATGTTTGCAGAGAGGGAAACATATATTAACATACAAGGTAACTTTTCATAGGCAATAATGTTACATATTATTTTGTTATTGTAATATTGTTTTAAGACATTTCAAGAAATTTTTGTCCACTAAATATGTTTTAATCGTTCATTTTCAATAAATTTTTAATGTACATATATGCGCTGAATATATTTTTTCACTTCCTGTTAATTAACTTAGAGAAAGTTTGCAACTACTTAATGTTATTATTAATGAAATATTTTTTTACAGAAACCATTAGCACAAGGGAAAATTTATATATTTAATTCTATAAGGGTTTTATTGTTACATCCCTTTTTCTCTTTACCTACTTAACCAATTTTTAAGATTGAGGTGCTATTTTAAAGCTCATGATCTAGCGCATGAGCTAATGGTGATTGAAAAGGTCATTTCCATTCCGGCTTGCCCCCCCCCCCCCCACAGCCTTTGAATTATTTCTAGAGAGCGCTTTAAAATGTTGACCAACTTTCATTATAAGATTTTAAAATGTGTTACCTTCAGAAGAATTTTTAAGTCATATTGCATTTTAAACAAAAATAGATTGTCTGTCACTGCATATTCAACATAAATATAGTTTAAAAGTCATATAATTCATTCGATTAGAGAGTTTTTTTTTTAACAGAAAGAAATTTATTTCAAAATGTGAATTTTGCACACGGGCCTCCAATTGATAAAATATTTAATAAATATTAATAGTTGTTTGCTTAATACAACTTTTTGCATCCATCATAATTTAATAGCTTACATAAATGTGGTAATTTTTACAACATTTATAATAGAAGTTGAATTGATTGTCATGCAGAGTTAAAGCATTGACTATGTACACTAGGGTGAATAGACCTCTCACCCAATGCATTTAGTTTGAGGCAAACATTTGGAAGTTCCAAATGCGATGAGAAGTCTGCTCACGCTATAGTAAGATGCACGAAAATAGTCCGATGGAAATATTAACAGCTGTGTCCCCCCTCACCCCCTCTCGCCCTGCAATGTTGTCATTTGTTGTTATGTTTACCATGTGTAATACAGTATAAAAACGTGTTTTAGAATAAATCTGGCAACAAAGTATCGACTCTCATCGGACTATTTTCGTGAATCCTACTATAGTGTACATAGTCAATGGTTAAAGTGTCAAGTTATCGGAGTATTACTCAGGTACATTATTAATGTTGCCAAGATTTTCCACCAATGAAGGAACATTTTCAGGGAGTTTTTAATCATATTGTTGTGGGTGTTCTTCTACCAGGAACCTCAGGAAACAGTAAACGAAAGTTTTTTCAACATTTGGCAAATCTAGCAGTAAAAGCTAGACGGTATTTTAATTTTTTCCAATTTATGAGTAATGTAGCTTGGTTATAGCCTTGCACTATATTTCAAGTGATTTATTTTTCTGCTTTTACCGTAAAAATTATAAAACAAAATCATTGAAACACTTATTATCTTCAAGTCAATAATTAAAAAAATTGAATATAATAAAAATGTGTGCTGAAAAGTGATAATTATTTTTGAAACATTTGTATAGGTGTTGATCAATGCTATAAATAATTAATTAATTAATAATTAATTAATTAATAATTAATTAATTAATAATTATTATTATCAATTCTATAAATAATTAATTAATTAATTGATCAATGCTATTTACATAATTTCCGTATCAATCATCAATTTCCATCATCAATTATATGATTGAGTTAGGCTACTGTATGCATACACAAAAAACAGCCTTTTTATTACTTAAAGAAAAAAATAAGAAATATTTATTTTGCCCAGTCTTCAAGATATAAGTTATACAAAAAAGTACTCAATTTATATACACTTACACATACCTATTACATAATGTATTCAGTAATATGAAACTTAACTAGGCCTATATTATATTCCATTTAGGGAATGATAGATGGTTGAAAAATAGGCCACTTCTGCATCCTAGTATATTTTGTGCTTTGTTGTAATAGTAGTTCACACAATAATACTACTGCACAGTAGGTGGTGGCCCTTAAATTACACATTGGACCTCAAGACATTGTTATTGGGTGGCATCAAATATAAATTTTTTGCCATTTATTTCTGGGAATCGGTGTAAATTATCTTCTGGTAAACAGAAACATTTTGATTTGGACAAGAAGGCACACCTAGATGCTATGTCTTTTGTTGATTGAATTACAACCAATTTTTGTTAGGCCTCTTGGATTTTTTTCTCTAACGATCTCCTTTTATGATGTTTTCAGTGTTTTTATTAGGAAAAAATCATTTAAAACTTGTATGATATAGTAGGTCCGAGTGTCAAATTATATACACTCACAAAGCCTTCCGAAATTTAAATTGCGGAAACAATCACAATAGGCTAATCAATTACGAACGTGGAAAATATAAATGTGATCATACCATAACACTCAGAGCTCACTTCGAGAAGGCCCTGACTTCAGGAAGGTTATTGACGATTCCCCGATCCCTGGATTGTGGAAACGACACCAATTCCCCGATCCCTGGATTGTGGAGAAGACACCGGATGGGAAATGGTAAATGGTAAACAAATGATATTGGACGTATGGGATTAAAAAATCTTAAAGCAACCGACAATTTTAGTCTTATGATGTAGACCCTTGTAGACCAGGAAGTTTTACACCTTGATTATTTGTACCTTTCAATAAATATTTCTTAAGTAAATGGAAAAAACATACTAATCCAAGGTACAATAGTCTTTCCTACTTCACAATAGGTATATCTTAAGCCAGGTTTACAGGTGAGATTTTTTCACTCTCAGGAGGTACTCGCAGAGGTGTTTACACAAGCAGCTAATTTTGCAAGATAGCTAATACCAGACGGTTTTCTGAGAGTACTATCAATAACTGTCTGAGATTTTTATGTGAATAACTAACTAACTCTCAGGGAGTGAAAGCTTCTCTCTTGTAAACCTAGCTTTACAATTTATTCTTCGGAACTTTGACTTCAAAATTCAGCACAAAACAATTAATTATATGATTCACAATTATATTAATATATTCTGGTCGGGGTTTCAGGTTTCAATAGCCAATATTTTAATTGTGCTGTTAGGGGTGGGTCCATGGCCTATCTATAATTTTGTAATTTAGTTGAAATTAAAAATTTTCCCAAAACAATAACATTGCATTGGGATTGTGTTAAAGATTTTAAACATGTGTTAATGTACAGCTGAAAAAGTTTATTTTTGGGTGATTAGACCTACTGGTAGTCACAATATTGGATTGGTCGAGTGTAATTAATTGATTTAAAAGTAAAACGTAACATTTAACATATAATAAAAGAAACACATTAGACTGCCCAATTTTGAGAAAAAGCACCTAACTAGTATGAGGCTCTAATTGATACCTAATATGGCCATAATATAATTTTGTCTTGAATTTGCGAGAGTTGATAAACTTCGGTGAAATGTAGGCCGAATAATATAATATTGTTAAAATATAAAGAAATAATTATATAAAAGGAATGATTATATTAATTTTCTTATATTTACTTAATAAGAAAAAATGTTCAATTATAGTTGTGAAAATAGGCCTGAAGTTTAATTATAGGAAGGTGTGTGCATTCGTAGCCTGTAGCGGAGGAAAGCCGAGTACACAGATCTTGCATTGCGCCCTGCATTCGGCAAGGACGACACTTTTGATCAGCAATTGATACAACCAACCAGACAAATTATTTTTCAATGCACTTAAACTAGGGGGTTTTTTGTAATTGGGACTTCTTCTAGAATTTTTAACTGATGTTCATGTTTTTGGAGTCATTGGATAGGATTTGGCCTATAGCTGTTTAGTTACTATATAGTTATTTAAGATTTGTTTAGTTCTTGGGGTTTACCTCCCCTTTAATTGGAGTACCCACTTAACGTAATTTTAGTGACCAAATATTTCTTTTAATTTTCCGCTTTTCCGGCCTTAACTTCATTATTTATGGTCGGGTTTTTATAATTTTTGGATACTTGTGTTCTGCTTGATTTCCCCGACATTTTGAATACCCTCTCGAGCAATTTTAAAAGGAAAAATGTTTTCCGGTCTTCTAATTTTCAGGCATTTCCAACTTTTTGACAAAAAAACTAAAAATTTTCAGAATCAGGGAGTGATTTCTGACAGTTTGGTAAAAAATTCAATTTTTAAGAGGTGGCACTATATTACTATCTTGAGACAGGGACCTCACATAGTGGGTATTTAGCCTGAATATGAATGAGAGATGAGGGCAGGATGATTGTGGCGCGATCTTGTAGTCTTGTTACAGACTAAGGCCGACATTCTCCTTCGACAGGACTGTTAATTAATAGCCCAACAGCCAATGGTATCTAGGGACCTATACTTTAACGTGGGATCCGAACAATTTGACCTCACATATACGAATTGGTCTAATTATGAGGATGGTCTTTATGGATGAACTAGTATTCACTAGTGCGGACTCCTCACCAGAGAATATCGCATCCACAAGCCATCGCTTATAACTATCCACAATTCGTGACCTCCAAGTAGCTGGATTACAGGACGTCGCCTAGCTTGTCAACTGTAGAATTACTTCTTTTTCTACTGCCGCATTAATCTTCCCATTTTGATGTTGATAGGCCTAATTAAATTAGAAAGACGAGTTAAGGATCGCGTAAACAAAACCCATTATGTAACCAGTGAAAGGCTCGACAACTGATTAGTTTTCGTTTACTAATTGCAGAGAACTTTCAAAACCTATAGAGCAGAGGCTGATGTGGACCCCCCTCCCCACCCCGTGGGAATTTTCAACATATACATTTTTGTATTTGTATTGACATGTACTTTATGGTTTAAGGTGTTTGCCACTTAAAAATTACAGCATATCCCGAAAAATACGAAAAAAACCATGAAAAATATAAAATCTACCATCAGCATTAAAATGATTCAGTTTCAAAAATCTTTTGACAGAAAAACCTAACAGTTTTATTTGGCCAATTTTATTAATTAATGGGTCGTTATGAAGCTCTCTACTTATAGATTTCCAAATAATTATGAAATTTGTTTAGATTTATGGTGAAAAAGTGAAATAACATGTTTCATACACAGTGTGGTTGAAAAGTCCCGGAACGGTGAAATATATTTTTTACCATTATAGATAAAGTTACAAGACTTGGTATATCAATAATAGTCATAAATGTCTACTCTGTTAAGCTATTATCACTTTTTTACCCCTTAAGGGGGATGGCCCACGAGGAGTCAGACAAAATTCTTAAATAGCAGCATAGGTCAAGTTTGGTATCAAATTAAAGGTCCCAATTAGCAGAGTACAGCGCCGCAAACCCGACGTTAAAAGGTTGGGTATAAAGAAAGTTATTGCATTTTAAAGTTTTACCCATATACTCTAATGGAAACTTTGTTTGCCTGCCATTTCCGTTTCGGTCATCCATTTGAAGTCTAGTTTGCGGCATTGTACTCTGCTAAGTGGGACCTTTAATTTGATACCAAACTCGACCTATGCTGCTTTTAAAATATTTTGTCTGACTCCTTGTGGGCCGTCTTTTCTTGGTTTTCTGGAATATGCTGTAATTTTAAAAAGGCAAACAACTGAATTCTTAATCTGGTAGGTAATACCAACAAAAAAAAGTATAAGTCATAAATTCCCACCGGGAGGGAGGGTTTCATATTGGCGGCTCATGGTCTACTACATAATGTTTAGCTGTTGACAACGATGAGGTTGAGTTATTAAACTTAAGTGAACGTCAATAGTATATTTTCGTCACAAGAGCCGAAAGTGGTGTTTTGCCGCCCCCAAGATCGTGTTTCAAGTTTGAGATGAAGTCGAAAAAACTTGAAACGATCGAAGGTTGGTAACATAACCTCAACTAACCTAGCGAGATGTACTACTGCTTGTGTTTCTGGTTGCCAGGCAACCACTTCACATCAGATAAGGCCACCGAAACTAGAATACTCTAACGGTAGGTGACAACTACAGCTGATTCCAAGGAAAAGGCACTATTTTCCCATATACGTCATATATATTTAACAGTTGCTATCAGCTGAACTACCAACTACGTCACTGATTTGTTATTTGTTGTTGTTTTTGTCACCTATCTTCTTGTATTCTAGATTTCTCTGCTACCGTTTCCATTACCACTAGAACAAACCAAGGTAGGTGACACCAACAGCTGATTGAAGCATTTTAAAGTATCTCCTACACCGTTGACGTCATGTTGTTTCCCTTGACACATGAGTGGTTTTTTTGAATATTTTAAGTGCTGCACCTTTGAGGTCATCGATTTGGTTATTGTTTTTTTTATTTATTTTTTATTATTTTTTTATGTCACCTACCTCCTTCTCATTCTAGATTTCTTGCCGTTACCGTCCTAGGCAAAACAGGTGTTTCGTCAGTAGAAGCAAGGCTCGAAAACAGGTGATATCGATGTAGTGTGATGAAAAAGTGGTTTCAAATTTAGGCGTAATTTAAAACTTGCAGTATGTATTTAAAATACTTTATTACTGCTTGTATTGTAGCTTTGATATAAATAATAATTTTTTACTCGTTTTTTACTGTAGTTTTTGTTATAGAAACTTATTTTAATTTAAAATATGTGGTTGTATTTTTTTTATTACTTAACTATATCTAATCCACACACCTACAAAAAGAAGTTTTGAATGTGTGTTGATTCCACAAAACTGTGACCCTCTTCCGCTTTGGGTTCTTAATTAAACGTGTGTTTTCATTTTCGTGCGTCGATGAATTTTCAACACTCAGAGGTAGGTAAACTTAATTGCATTATGAAACCATCATGTAAACTTACTTTAGAGGTAATCACAATGAGGGAATTGTCGTTATTATCAATAATATTCTTTTTGGCATAGTCAAACATTCCACTGTATTGACCTTCGTCGGTTACCTGTTACAATTCACTTACTCTCATAATCTCTTGTTGAAAAATGTACCTTGTGGGGATGTTTAATTGAAGACACGCTCATTTATGGCATAAAATATAACTGTATGTAAATTAGCGACTGGAGCATGCTGCAACCGGATATATGGTTGTCATTAGCACAACAATAGTACCGGTATGTGGCTTCCCATCAATCTGTAGACAGTGACCACAAAGGGGGTGATGGACATTTCACAGAGTATTAAAAGAAACCATGTCCATTTTATAAAGCCCATTTTTATTATTTTTTAAATAAAGAGGTTGGCAGACATATTTTTGCCTTAATTTTCCCAGTCCACATAGACCATTGATTTGCGCGTGGCTCGTATTAGACTAAGTGGGCTAGCCGCTACAAGACGGGTGAAAGGTAATGATAACATTTTGTGGCAGAACGTGGATTCAAACCCACGGCATCGTTGCCATGATCCTGAAGTCCACTGACTTCACTAACCACTACGCCACTAACTCACCCAATTTTACTAAGTGTATCCATTCAAACAATGCATTTCACGATATAGAACAGTGAATACACCCTAATTTGAAGATATTATGTCATGTGAAATATTATATCAACTATAACTGCATGTAAACCATTGCATGTTGCAATTACTGTATGTATTTTGTCAACAAATTCAATGTAAAATTCCAATTTTAGGTATTCCAGCGATTTTTCACATACAGGGTGTTCGGAAAAAAACGTGTCAGGAATTCAGGAGGTTATTGCCCACATCAAAATAAACAAAAACATACCTTTAAACATATGTCCTTAAACGCTTTGTTAAGCCACTAGCCGCCATTTTGTTTTTTATGCTTAATAATTTTTATTTCCGTAACAGATGTGTGTATTAAAGTCATATTTGGCGGAAACCTTTATCATACCAATGAAAATTTTCAGATAAATAATTATTTTTTCCCGATGTGTATTTTTAAAATGGCGGCCATTTTAATTTTTTAAACTCAAATTTCTCAAAAATGGTAAATTTTAGAAAAAAATTACAAGAGATAAAAAGTTGACAAATTAAGTAATTTAAGAACTGATACCAAATTTGTAAATATTCGACTACAAATAACGGAGTTGTTGAAATTTTACTGCAGAAAAACATAATAATAATAATAATAATAACCGTATGGCTTTTAGTGTAGGGAGATCAGCAATTAACTAATAGTTCTCCTCGCCTGAAATGCCTGAACTTTTTTGATTTCTATGCAGGTGGACCAACGTCTTAACGTGACTTAATAACCACGAGAGCGGCCAAACGATCTTTTTCTCCCCGAGCCGGGATTTGAACCCGGGCCCGCTGGGTGATAACCCAGAGCTCTACCACTGAGCTACGACTTTGCATTATAGTTCAAGCAAAGTTAGGTTATTTTCATTGAAAAATCTAAATAACTCCGTTGTTTATTGTCGGATCTTTACAAACTTAATATCAATGTTTAGATAATTCAATTTGTCAACTTTTTTTCTTTTGTACAAATATAAAATTTACCGTTTTGAGAAATATGAGTTTAAAAAATTAAAATGGCTGGCATTTTAAAAATACACACAGGAAAAAAGTATTTATTTTTCGGAAAATGGACATTAGTATGATAAAGGTTCATGCCAAATATGCCAAATAATACACATACCCGTTACAGAAATAAAAATTAATAAGTGTAAAAATAAAATGGCGGCTAATGGCTTAACGAAGCGTTTTAGGACATATGTTTATAGAAACCTTTTTGCTTATTTTGATGTAGGCAATAACTACCTGAATTCCTGAAACGTTTTTCCCGAACACCCTGTGTAGCGTGAAATGAAAGAGGGTGAGCCTAGCGACCGAGCCAAACCTAACTACAGAGGATCGTGAGGGTGAGTAAGCGTAGCGAACGAGCTATATAAACCTGATGGCGGCGGGCAAGCGTTGCGAACAAGACAAACTGACGGCGGGTGAGCGTGACGGCGAGTGAGCGTAGCGGACGAGCTTAACCTAACGACGAATAACGTGAGCGAAGCCGAGGGGAGAGATGGAATCTATATATTATTTGCCTATTATTTTTATATAAATGTGTGCTGGTAGTCATATTGGTAGTACCATGATAGGTCGTCACTTTACACGAATATATGTATATTTGGTTGAATATACAGTGCAGAAAACTGGCAACACTGTCGGTTGCCGTAATGATGTTAAGTATTTAAATTGGGTTCAACAATGATGGCATGATATAATGTATATTCTAGCTTCCATAATGATAGTACAATGAAAAGTCGCAACATTGATAGCCTAATGGATTCCTTACAAATATTGCAAATACAAAAAAAGTAAGTATTGTTTGACTTAATATAAGTTTGAAATAAAACATTTTCACTTAAATAATCATATATACATCATCAGATAAGGTGGGTGTCATAATGCTTATATATGGAAAGTCGTCACAATGATAGCGGGATGTATATATATATATATATATATATACATATATATATGAAAATGAACGAACGGTGTTTTTGGCTTCTGG
>CM061537.1:60835647-61088517 GCA_030545055.2 Neoaliturus tenellus | reverse complement strand
TGTGTTTTTTTAAGTTCTAGGTATTTCTTCTACTTGGAAACGGGATCAGATTCCATGATGACAAATGTCGTGAATTTGTTTTAATAATGGAAATGTCGGCAACAATTTACTAAACAATATTATGATCTTAAACAAAGAATTGTGAGCTATAACGTCCGTTTTAGTTTATTATTTTCAAGCACTTTTTTTTACTAACCCAACGATTTGGTTATGGTGAGAACTTATTTTTAGTTTCAACTATTCATTTTGTCCTGTTTGAAACTTGTAACTTGTATGAAGGCATTTTCTTCGACTCTGGTTACGTATACAGAAGATCAGCAAGTCTTTGTCCAAATGTCGCGGTCTGACAGAGTCGGAATGCAAATACCACTTTAAAGGAATCGGGGATTTGATTCTTTAAAGGAGTATACGTGGGAGATCCAGGGAAGCGAACAGTGAAGACATCGGTGTTGCGTGAAATGAGAGAGTTGGCAGAATTGAAGTGTAAAAGTAACAACATCTCTTAAAAATTCGGAATTTTAATACTGTATAGACAAATAATATTTTCTATAACTTCCTGCCGATAATTTTAGAAATATTTTTAACATTTAAAAATTAGACAATTGTATGTAAGAACTTTAAATTTTCGAACACAGCTTTTAAATTCCATTTTCAGTATTCTTGGCACGAAGTCAATTTACTCGTCATTTAGGAAAGGAAAGTATTCGGGACATATATTTACTAATATTTTTAACAAATGTATACTCTTTTGCTCATGGATTGCACGAAAAAACTCCACACATTAGGGTCAATTAGTAGAAACAAACAGTGTTTAAATATATGATTGTCTGATGACACTAAAAGGGAATATGCCTAGCATGCCATAACTTCAAGTTATAGAGATGCAAAACCATCGCCCGAACTTACTCTTTATATAGCAAAATATCGAAACTATTTTCTTTATTTACGCATTTTTTATCTTGATTATTGTTTCAAATATTCACTCTACGGCTCTCGGTACAACCGCACGTAATATTAAACCCATGTGGAAATATAAAATTTTAACATTATTAAATTAAGTACTGTGTTTTGTTGATTTATCTTTTTAAAATGAAATATATTTGGAATATAATTTAACTGAATTAATTTGAGATTGATATTTCAAATTGGAGAGTATAATGCTAAGCTTACTTTTTTAAGTTAAATGACGGAAGAGGAGAAGTGACGAGACAGGGAACTTTTTACACTGGTGAGATCAATTCTTTGAAACATTCGTGTCATCCTTTAATCGTTAAATCCTTAAAGTAAATACTTTTTTATATTAACACATTATTAGAATTTTTAACATAGGGCCTAAGCCTTCAAGAATTTTAAAATTTGATTGTATCCAAGAATGTTTGTAATTTATCAAGTAAAGTATATTTTTTACTTATGCATTTATATTTTAATACTTTTGTAATCAGAAATAATTATAATAGTAAAATAAATCTTTAACATTTAGATTTAACGTTTTCTCAACAACTTTAAAGTATTTTTTAGGTTTCCCACGTATGGTATTGTTCATTTAAATAAAAAAGTTTATCGTTTTTTACGAAAAAAAAAATCTTTTATAAAAAAACTTCGGCCAATATTAAAAATAAACTCAAATAATTGGATTTGCTTATCATTAAAAGTTAAGCTTATACAACTTTTACCTTTCAAATAACAAGTTTAAATCATTTCGCCAATCATACAAGAAAGGATTATAGAAAACCAATTACGAGAAAATATTGTTAAGCTCATTATAAAGTTACGACTCGAAACAAGTTGCTGTCACATTGTAATATAAAATTATTGCGTATTTAATGCAGTAACGAACAAGTTATATAAATTGTGCAGCGAAGTAAAAACTATTATTCATTAGAGAGAAAACAAGTTTAAATTTAAGTTTTAAATCGCGGATTGTAACCATACCATGTATTGCAGAAAAGTCAGTTAAATAAACAGTTGTTTGGTGTTGTTCACGTTTATAATGAGACCACTGAGTAAGCTATAAATTCGGTTATCTTTGGTTGTAATATTTTGCACTTACATTCTCACTCATTAAAAGTGATAATTTTGTTATTAATTCTAAAGTATAACAAGTTAAAGTACACGTACAATTAGTATAAGCTAGCCTGGTTGGATACAACAAAATTTATTATTATTATAGCAATAATCTGTGCATCGCAATGCAAAGCATCAACCACGTTCTTTACTACAGCTTTTTTACTTTCCAATGCAATAAAAATAATTACTAATGTTAATAAAAGACTAACTCTAGGGTCTCACAGAGTCTCAAAGAACATGAACAACTAAAATCTTAGTACAAACCTGAGGGCCGGTAAACTTACTCAATTCTTTTGAAGTAATTATTCACTCAAAGGTGGTAAAGTACTATTATTGTATCAGGAACAAAGTCTAAATAAGCTTGTTTCTTTTCAAAGTGAGCTCGTTCGCTTCAGTCACTCGCACTTGATGATGTTCAAATATAAGCCATAGGCTGCAGTTCCGCAGTATCGGCAAACGCGCAATTTGGATAGACGGGATATTCTAAATGCAAAAACTGTCAACAAAGTCACTCATATAGACAGTGCCATTAAAATCCCATGCATCCAGTTGATGAGCGAGTTTGTGTTGCCCCGGAACGGTGGGACTAAAACCGGCTTAGATTTTTATTTTCTTAAGACAAATGTTAAACGAGAAACATCCGTTACGATTTCAACATTGCTCGTAATTCATCTTTGGGTCATTTTAAGGAAAATTGAAATACCTAGGGCCTTGTGAAATCGAAATCACGATTAGAGAGCGATATATGATATTAAACTACTGAAAAGGGGTCCATTTTCGAAAAAATGTTGGGAGTACTTTTTTGCTATTAATCAAAACATCAATAATATAAAAAATTTGATTTCATAGGGCCTTGGGCATTAGAATTTCCTTTAAAATGACAAAAAGATTAATCTTTTTGACCGATATTAAAGGCAAAGTAAATGTTTGACTTTAACATCATACAAATCAAGGTCATATGGGAATACAAATCAAGACGGCCGGTACTACAGACTCTTTAGGTGCTGCACTCTGGGATTAATTTACCGAACCACATGTTAAAACTACAAGGGTACACATGTACAGTACCTCGTAAACATGTAACATTTATGTTTTACTCCTTCACTGATCAGCTGATTTAACTTTTGTTAAAAATTCCTTTTTTATAAGAAATCGCATTTAACCAACATTTTTTATTCTTTTACTTTATTTTTACTTGAACAATCATAATCACGATAATTAGAAGCTCCTGACGGTACCGGACATCTGCGCACCACTCATCAAAAGTGGTGCCGGTGACGTCATATTTATTATTTTTTGAAACTAGTCTACTTGTTGATTAAAATCGAGCTATTTATTTTGATACAATACAAAAGTAACATTTAGTTCTAAATCAACGACATTCGAAAAATCCAATATCCAATATTGTGGATATCAGCAATCACAAAAAACTAAACATATTTACACCTGTACATTATCAGATGTTTAAAATGTTCAACTCAAACCCAATGTTATTCTAATGAGAAATTTTCAAATTTAATTGGCGTAAAGCACCCTTAAATTGTGTCAGATTTTCATAATTTTTTTTGCGAAAACAACTAAAGACCAAGCCTTATCCAACGATGAGTTTTTTTTGTATAGATAACTCCAAGGAGGAGTTATCTATACAAAAAATCCTTAGCATATTAAATAAGTATAGATTTACAGATGAGTTGGTTTGTTGTGGTTGAAACAGCTGGCGGTGCCGGTGACGTCTGTTACCTGGTAGGATATTCCAAATTCCTTGATCATACATCAACTTAATCATCAGTATCGAGAACGAATAATAACAGATAAATTATTTTTATTGCAGAATTATTTGGTATTTAAGTAATAGCTACAATGCAAAAATGCATGTTTATACTGGAACACGTGGTCTGTACTTTGACAGTCAAGTCAGCTGTTTTCAACTTTTCTCTGTATTTATCGTTAACTCAAATATAATAGAAACATTTTTGGTGTTTGAATGTAACAACATTATATTGCGATAAGATTTTTCTAACGTGAAGGCCCGTATGTAGATTTTTTTCATATCAGAACTAAGTTATTTGCAAAGATTAGAGAAAATTGTTAGAGACGTTTTCTTGATCAGTGTGCATAAATAAAAACATATAGTACTCATAGGAATATAGTAACATATAGGATTTGTAATACTATGAACTGAGTTAAATGTTTTTTATATCAAACGGTACATCTGGTCAAGACATATGGGAATAGTTGCATTCACAATAAAGATTTAACTTATAAATAATGATTAAAGTATTTAAAATGCGGATAATATACTATTAATATAGGCCTCTATATCCAAAGAAAAATCTTATTTTGCTATAATCTTGAATTAAATTTTAAAAATTATCATTGGTTATATGGACTTTAAAATAATAATAAAATAAAATAATACTGAAAAAGATGTCTTAACTGTCAAACCACGAACCACGAGCTCCAGTATGTGTTCTTTCCATTGTAGCCATTTACTGAAATACTTAATTATACTGAACGATGCCATAGGATATTAAATAGTACTTTGTGTTGGTAATTATGGCTATTTCGTTCCTATTATAACATCCTGGAAGGCGAGTGAGCGGACTGAATTTCAGAGTAAAAATCCTTTTGTTCTTGGCATGTTAGCGTACAGTCTCTGATTGATATTACTATGTCTATGACTGCAAAGAATTGTTTAAGTTAACGGAGTAAATGTTCGACTCTAGGTAATATAAATACTCTGGCAAATAGAAGTGGTTGATTTAGTTGCGAGAGTAGTCGTGAGTCGATAGATGACCACGTGACCGCGTGACCTGGGGTCCTGAGTTGAGATGTTTACATCGAGGTCTGGTCCATTATTTATTGGACGGGGCCATTTGCTGCAGATCTCTCCTGATCGTTTGACATCCAATACCGCTTCAGCTTACTCAGCTTTCGGTCGGGCTAGTATTCGATTGATTTCGCTTTCGGAGTAAACCGACATTTCATTGATATTAAATTAAATTTTATTATTTATTTTCCTTATACTTTTTGCTACTGATAATTCAAGCCATCCTTATTTAAACTAATGTTTATAAACGTGATAAACTGATAATTCATTACCAGTCTCTAAGATCAATATTTCAGAGCTCGATCAGTCTTGTTAGTTCGGCTTCGCTTCGATGAGCTATACTTATTTAATGCGCTAAGGCATTTTTGTAAGAGAACTCTTCCTACAATTTTCAAGTCTTCGGTGTCGTTGGATGGGGCTTAGTCTGTAGTTGGTTTTTTTAACAAAAATTTATGAAACTGGAAATAAAGGACTGAAAATAAATGAGCTATCCATCATTAACATTTTGAGGTTTCCCTTTGAATGACGTTGGGATTTGATGTAAACATCCATTTTAACGCACAGCTTACAATGTTGAATTGGTAAGATGTTATTGATTAAAAACTACTATATTTAACAGTTTTAGCAATTACACGGGATAGTCCAGATCAAATTACTCGATGTCAGGCAACACGTACACTAGTAAACTTGATTGATCTCGAACGAAATATATCACTTTAGAGACCAGTAATGAAATGTACTATTACTTTATACTCATAAATAATTATAAAGCAAAACATGAGGTTGCGATTTATATTTTATTTAACTCGCCCATATCGTCCCTTACCACATTTAATTTAAGTTATGAGAAGAGCCATGTGACCGAACACAAAAATTGGTACGTAGTCAAAATACATAATGTAATCTAAGATCCGTAGTAAATAACCATAAATAACCGTGGATGATGTGAAGGGAGAGGTAGAAGAGTGCGACTCATGAAGTATAAAAGTATAACCTAACAGTGGAAGTAAATTAACAACATTTACTCAAGTATACTTTTGCAGCACAAGGAATTTGTTCAGTCATATATTGTGGGATAGGTAATTAAGCTATCTTTAGATCGCAAACATTAGATGGAAATGATGTTATTTCAAAGTGGTTGTTAGTAAATATACTTATACATTTTAAGTTTTATGTAAAGAAACGCTTTATCAGTAAGAGCTCTGACATTTTATAAATATTAGATGAGGGAGACAGAAGATTGTCAACGTTTTTGCCAATGTTCAAATTGATTATTATTATTATTATTTTTTAGCTGTCCTCATTTATGTAGTGGAGTCCTTATTATTTTACAGTATTCAATATTATTATTTCATTTTTAATGTAACTTTGTCTCTTCCCAATAACCATTGGAATGTATTCGGAGATGGAGCAATGTCATATTCCCCATTATGGAAGCTATAACACGATTCTCATCTCGGCAAGATAATCCGGCCGCAACAACCGCGTATGGCTCAGCTGAGGCTCTGCTTATTATTATAGACGCTCTCGCAGACCGTATTGTCATTTCGGGTTCCGTTACTGTTGGAATAGTCTGCTCGATCTACCAGAATAATTCTATTTCACTCGAGGGTATTTGAGGAGGGGATTTGTCAACAAAAGTGAATGAGAACATGGCGCCACTTTTGCCTCAGAAAGAGGTAATAATTATAATGCGATACATTTAAGTAATTAAAAAATGATTTTAATATAAAAAGCTACATAACTTTATGATGAATTTATATGTTTCTTATAATTTAATAGGTAAATGTTCCACAATTTTTACTTAAATATACTTTTACTTTTCAAGATTTTTTAAATGTACTTACAATAGATTTGAAAAATGAAAATTGTGTACATTTCAATATTAACTTTTCTTTTTAATAAAATAATAGGACCTTAAGGAGCGTTCAATGACAATAAAAATAACAAACAACCATCGTTTATGGAAAAATGGGTACCTGACCAACAAAGTTTTTTACCTTGTTTCCATAGAATGAGGGATGGCAAACTAAGTGATCTTTGGTGAATGAGGGGTGGGGGTGGATGGGGAGGTAACTGATGTGAAGGGAGAGCTGGAGCCCCGACGGATTTATGATGCGTCTTCTTAAACGGTATATGTAGTCCTACATAAACAATAATTGTGTAATAAATTACTAAAACATATGTGTACTTCGTAAGTCAAAGTTCCTTTTTATCTATTAACCTTACATTTTAAAATTAACATTATTAGTTAATAGTTGTCTCATTATCACTTTCAAATTATGACTGAAAATATAACTGTAACAACATATTAACAAAGAATTTATTTATATAGTTACTCGTTATTATTCATATTAGGTTGTAAGTCTTTTGCTATGAAATAAATATAATTAGACAATTTTTTTTTATATGTATTCACACATTAATACTCTAACAAGGGACTCCCTTTTCGCTATTAATTTTTACAAAATTCATAAATCAGAACTTCGACTAATTTTAAACTATCTTTAGTTATAACTTTAAACGATTTTTAAGAACAACAAATATTCAATTCTTCAATGGGTACTATGGTGGTTTTGTAATATTTACATACCGGGTTAGGCAAACGTCTGGACAACCCTAGTTAACTTTTTAAAGCGTTGCAGTAGGAAAACCAAAGTCGACACATGTTTAAAACATAAAAACGGCACTTTTTTATCAACTACACAACTTTGCCCCTGTCCCCAAAATAGGGTAATTTGGGGGCAGCCTCAAATTTTCAAGTGTACACCCCTTTTAAGTAGGCTTGCCATAATTTTACAGAGCCAAACCGGGACGGCCAGTATGAAACCCCCCCCCCCCCCCCATCAACCACCAAGTTGTTAATGGAGCATGATACGTTGGTCTCAATTATGCAAATTTAAGCTTGGATATTATACATAGTAGGTAGCTTATTACTTACAATACTTTATTGTCTGGAAAAGTAAAAAAATGTTTATATTAAGCTAGGATTACTAATTGATTAAAACTAAAAAGTTAATTAAATCAGTTTAATATTTTTGATTAGCATATTAAATCTAACACGCGGTCAAACGATAGGGCCTACATCTTCTTGAAACAAAATAAAGTTGCAACAATAAAATTAGTCGTCTTCAATTTCTTGTCATTCTCATTTTTTTGGAACTTTTTTAATCATTTGTTTATTACTATCACATCACAAGTGCACTGGACTTGCCGAGCACGCCTTGTCCTCCATCATACGTACGTCAAATTTCACCTTTATTTTAATTTTGATTGCCATCTGGAAATCATGGATTCTACCTCAAACGCTAGTTTAGTAGCCTAATAATGTTTATTGTTGTCTTTATAAGAAAATTTTATTGTAGGACATAAAATAAAACTAATTGTTTAGTTTGTTATTAATAATTCACTGTTTTCTTAATTTTTACAAAAAACCGGGACAAAGGAAAAACCGGCCGGGACACCGGGACAAGAGCGTAAAACCGGGACTGTCCCGGTCAAACCGGGACGTATGGCAAGCCTACTTTTAAGTGTCCACTCATTTTAAACGGTTTATCAATGGAAATAACGATTTAAAGGAAATAAAATGGCGCAAACCGATATCTCACCCCTCTAAAAAAATTGCAGCCATTTCAAAATTTGAGATGGGCAATCAAGTTTAAGTCTGGACACCCCCAATTAATCTTGGATCGTGTTGCAGTAGGAAAACCAAACTCGAAACATTTTATCATTATAAAAAATGCATTTTTTTCATCAAAGAAACAACTTTGACCCCCCCCCCCTCCCAAAAAGGGGTATTTTCGGGTCAGCCCCAAATTTTCAAATGTAAACCCCTATTGAGTGACCCCTTATTTTAAACGGTTTATCAACAGAAATTGAATGGCACAAACCAGAGGTCTATATCTTATCTTCAACTAAAATGGCAGGTGTTTTAAAATTTGGGATGGGTTTATTGACATTCAATAAAATTGAATCGGAAAATAGGTACTTTAGAAATACGAATTTTTAGATTTATTTTAGAATTAAACCTATGAATTCATTTCTGCTACTAGGTTTAATTCTAAAATAATTCCAGGAATTTTCCATTCCAAAAATGCTTATTTTCCGATTCAATTTTAAGGAATGTCAATTACCCCAACTCGAATTTTAAAATGGCTGCCATTTTGATTAGGGTTGTAGATATTGCCCTCTGTACCGATTTGTGCCATTCGATTTCTCTCGATAAATTCTTTAAAATGAGGGGTTACTCAATAAGGGTTGACATTTGAAAATTTGGGGCTGCAACCAAAATACTCCATTTTGATGTTAGGGGCAAACTTGTTTAGTTGTGATGAAAAAGTGCTGTTTTTATGTTGTAAACACGTGCCGAATTGGTTTCCCTACAGCAACGCGTTAAAAAGTTACCTGGGGGTGTCCAGACTTGTGCCTAACTCTGTATTATTATTTACCAATGACATTGCACTTTTTACAATACAATACAATCCTGTACTTAAATAGCTTCTGTAGCTTATAACAGCCATACAGAATTTTATTACAGTGTAATGTAATTTAATTAGCGGAAAGTAAATTATTATCAAGGAAAGTAGTAATTATAAAGGAAATTATTGATATTTGAAATTTATATTTTCATTCATTTTATGAACAAAAAACAGCAATTCTTCGTAAAACCAAGTAATGTTTTTATCCTACGTTAAAGCAAAATGTATGTGAACAGGTAAAGTATTCCTTGGCACGGTTGGGTGCTATTTGAGTTGTAAATATTCTTTAAACTTTACTCAACTCTTACCAGAAGTTACGCGAAGTTTTAAAGTGCCCCCATCCCTTAATACTGAGAGGAGATATTTAATAGAAATAAATTTTGTAGTATATATAGACACCTAAATATTATTCAAATGTTTCGAATTGATAATCAAGTTATCCTTGGTCCAACTTGTATGTTTGCCCGGACAACAAAGCCCTTGGATAAGCTGATTTGCCAACATCACAATTAACGCATAAAGCTGGTAAGTATTATAAAGGTTTTAATGTCAAACCACTAACATTTTATAATTCTTGTTTTGATTTACTGATGGAAGAATATTTCGTAAGTATAATATCGTGATTAAGGAATTATAATTATAATAATAACAAGTAATTCCTTTCAGTGTAAAAAATACAACCAAACCAAACAAAAGATTCATAAATTCCTCTAACATTAAAGTAATTATTTCTTTATCAAACCCGTCACTGGCACAGTTTATGGACAGAGATTAGACTTATTGATAAATAGAACGGCCATATTTATTTATTTATTATAATTATTTGCTTAGTTACAGGTACAATATTTAATTACAACAAAACAGTACTAACAAACTAATTAATTAGTATGTAGGGCCTAGAGTATCCTGCTATAACAAATATAAAACAAAAACACTTGGCTTCTTGCCGTTAAAAACAACAAATAATGTACATAAATTTAAATTAAAATTATCCTACCCGTCACTCCTTGGACAAAAACATTATACATTATAATCAAAATAAAATCTAAAGACAAAATAATTGAGAACATTAAATCTGACTTAATAAACTTACAATAATAGTCAAAAAGTAAATATAATACATAAAAAAAAAACTAATTGACTGAAACTTGTATTATTTTTAATCTTGTTTGTTGTATGTCGAGTTTCGAAGCAGAAATGCAGAATCTTTTTAAAGAGAAATAAATGTCAACACCATCGTGACAGTGAAATGATTGAAACACAGCTTCAGCCAGACGTGGAGTGTTTTCCGCTTGAGAGACTCTGGTTTTCATTTACGACACAATTCGCAAATTGGGTTTTAGGTATTTATGTACTAAATATAAATGTTTTTGAGATGTCGTTCTAACAAACAATCGGAACAGTTAAAATACTGTATAAAGAGCTAATTTATTTTAAGTGGTAAATATTACGTTTTTTTAAAAAGTATCCCACTTTAAGTTTACTTTATTAATCGCTAAATTATGTCACCGGTTACCAAAATTTTTCTGTTGAATTTTTTAAGGAGACTTCAAAGATATAATTTTCTCTAAAATGACTACTTAAAATGTTACGGATGCCACGTATAGCAAATCGCAACATCTTCCTTCTAAGTACTCTATGAAGGTCACTAGAGGTACGGCATCACAATACGTGGAATAACGGAAAGCACAAATATAGAAAGAGTCTGACTTAAAATAGAAAGAACAAAAGTGTTGGCAAGCTTTGGGTAAAGACAGTTACCGATCAGCATTTGAAGAACGTAAATTCTTAACTACTGTGGTTGCACCGTACATTACTGAATGTGTCCCGGTAGTGTGTCTTTATAAAGTTCAAGGGTTCAATCAAGAATGATAGGCGCATCTACATAAGAAAATCTGCAAACTTCGATTAACCTTAACCTCACCTAAGTCTCCCGCTAAGAAGCCACCTTAAATTAGGGCCATCAACTACCTACCTCACCTACCGATACAATCTAACGAAATTACATCACCGGAAGCAGAAGTAATTCTAAACTCTTAATTTGTCTACGGTTGAATGTCTTTCTACGGACTTCACCTTTCCCATTCAACGTTTCCCACGCGGTGTAATGCTCTCGCGAGTTTTTTTTAAACTCCCTCCCTTGGCATTTAAGTGGCCTACCCTCCCGTGGCAGATCCGCCAAAGTTTGATTGCCATATCTTTCTCATTTTCACGCTACTAATGGCCAAGCAATACATTCAAGAAGCTGCAAGCATGGATGGTTTGGACACATTTGTACAGAGAGAGTTTTAAAATTGGAGGAATTTTAACCTTGCAGGCTTTCTGTTTACTTTTATGTATTAATGTCAATACTAATCCCAGATCACATAAAGGATATAAAAATATAATAAATAGAATAATATGTTAAAACTTTTTGCTCTTTGTATATATTTTTCATGTTTCTTCAATTATTAACATGTTCTGGGAAATACCACCTAGAGATGTAATACACAGATACTAAAAAAAATCAAACTCAATTATTGTAATATTTCATACCTAGTTTGAAAATTAAACCTATGTTCACATTATCTCGATATGCCGGCCCCTCGTCGTGGTACTTTGTCGAGTAGCGGCTGGCAGAGTGGACACTAACTGTGTCACGTGACCTCTTGACCTTACGACACAAATCAACCAGGGGTTTGGGAGGGGGAGTTTTATCTTTACAGTTCGTACTGAGTATTCCTACGCTACATTATGTTTACTTCATTGTGGAAATGGCTAATATTATGGTAAATACAATATTAAATACAATAGTAAATACAAGTTGTAATAATAATAATAATAATAATAATTTAATTATTTCCGATACATTGGAATGTGCGACAGATTTATTTGTAATCAATAGAGTAATTTGTTTATGATAAAATTCAATCTTGTTAATTTTACAAAAGGGTATAGATGTGGTTTGGGACACCTGGTTGTCAGGAAAAGTATATTTCCATCGTCATTAAGATTGCCTAAATAAACTGAGTTTGTATGTAAGTTGAATTAACTATAGTAATTGTGCAAGCTAAGCTAATTCAACATACGATGATTGTTCTATTAATTATTTTGTATTGTAGTCAACTGAAAATTTTAATTTAAAATGTTTATGTTGTATTACAAACATTTTTAGAATCAAACAAAAGCTACAAACAAAGCCTTCTGGAACAATCCTGTAATAACGTCATTATAACTGTTTTAACTCGTGATTTGTAAATCATATTTTTCCTCCACCTACTATCTAAAGCCGTATTTTACTCCTTGGAATGGAGTAGTAAAGTACTAATTTCTATCCCATGTGACTTGAAGACTTAATTTTTCTACCTAGGGAAAACTCAAGTTTTTTTCGTACCACGGGGCTAAAGTTAGTTACATAAGAATAACATTAAAAGAGAGATTAAAAAGAACATGAGCCACAGTCAGCTGTTACTTGTATTTGTTTCGTTACTCATTGTTGACTAATAGCAGCTGTATGTATTCATTTAACATACAGCTGATATGGGGTTTCCTTGATTCCACCAGATCACAGCTACCAAGAAGCCAAGAGTTTTCGTTTTATATTTTTTATAACAGGATACTCTAAGCCCTACTTACTAAGTAATTAGTTTGTGAGTACTGTTTTATTTTAAATAAATATTGTACTTGTAATAAAGCTAATAATAATAATAAGTAAATAAACATCGCCGTTCTATTCATCAATCTAATCAAGTCTAATCTCTGTCTCTAGACTATGCCAGTGATATGTTTCATAAAGAAATAATTACTTTAATGTTAGAGGAATTTACAAAACTTTTGTTTGGTTTGTGTTTTTTTATACTGAAAGGAATTACTTATTATTATTATTCCTTAATAACAATATTATACTTAAAAAATATTCCTCCAACAGTAGATCAAAATACGAATTATTAAGTGTCAGTGGTTTGACATTAAAATCTTTATAATAAATACCAGCTTTATGCGTTAATTGTAATGTTTGCAAATCAGCTTATCCAAGGGCTTTGTTGTCCGGGCAAACATACAAGTTGGAACAAGGATAACTTGATTATCAATTCGAAACATTTGAATACTATTTACGTGTCTATTTATATTATAAAATTGATTTCTATTAAATATTTCCTCTCAGTATTAAAAAAAGAGGGCACTTTAAAACTCCGCGTAACTTCTGGTGAGAGTTGAGTCAAGTTTAAAGAATATTTACAACTCAAATAGCACCCAACCGTGCCAAGGAATACTTTACCTGTTCACATATATTTTGCTTTAACGTATGATAAAAACATTACTTGATATTACGAAGAATTGCTGTTTTTAATTCATAAAACCATTGAGAATATCATTTTCAAATATTAATAATTCCCACTATAATTACTACTTTAATATTACATTACATTACACTGTAATAAAATTCTGTATAGCTGCTATAGACTACGGAAGCTATTTAAGTACAGGATTGTATTGTATTCTAATTCCCTGTTACAGCATTAATGTGTGAATACATAATTTATTGCAAAAATTTCTAATTATATTCATTTCATAGCAGAAAACTTACAACCTAATATGAACAATAACGAGTAACTATATAAATAAACTCTGTGTGTCAATATGTTGTTACAGTGTTAAGTTATATTTTGTCTATGTATTTTTTATATTGTTTTTTGTCCATTGTGTCAATATGTTTTTATATTGTTTATGTAGGACTAGGAATACAGTTTAAGAAGAGTCATCATAAATCCGTCGGGGCTCCAGCTCTCCCTTCACATCAGTTACCCCCCCCCCTCCACCCCCTCCCTTCTTTCGCCACAGATCACTTAGTTTGCCATCCCTCATTCTATGGAAACAGGATAAAAAACTTTGTTGTTTAGGTACCCATTTTTCCATAAACGATGATTGTTTGTTATTTTTATTATCATTGAATGCTGCTTAAGGTCCCATTATTTTTTTTTTTTTAAAGAAAAGTTAATATTGAAATGTATACAATTTTCATTTTTCAAATATATTGTATGTACATTCAAAAAATCTTGAAAAGTAAAAGTAAATTTGTGAAACTTTTACCTATTAAATTATAATAAACACATAAATTCATCATAACGTTATGTAGCTATATATTAAAACCATTTTTCAATAAGTTAAATGGATCACACTATAATTATTATTTATTTCGGAGGCAAAAGTAGCACCATGGTGTCATTCAGTTTTGTTGACAAATACCCTCGAGTGAAATTGAATTATTCTGGTAGATCGAGCAGACTATTTCAACAGTAACGGAATCCGAAATGACAATATGGTCTGCGAGAGCGTCTAGAATAATAAGCAGAGCCTCAGCTGAGCCATACGCGGTTGTTGCGGCCGGATTATCTTGCCGAGATGAGAATCGTGTTATAGCTTCCATAATGGGGAATATGACGTTGCTCCATCTCCGAATACATTCCAATGGTTATTGGGAAGAGACAAAGTTACATTACGAATGAAATAATAATATTGAATACTGTAAAATAAGGACTCCACTACATAAATGAGGACAGCTAAAAGAAAAAATTATAATCAATTTGAACGTTGACAAAAACGATGACAATATTCTCTCTCCCTCATCTAATATTTATAAAATATCAGTACTCTCACTAATAAAGCATTTCTTTACATAAAACTTGGGATTTTTGGATGATGTTCTGGACAGTATTTTAAAAGTAATATACGCTCTGGAAAGTATATTTTAATTCAAAATTAAATTGAAATTTATACAAGGTATATTTACCTACAACCACTTTGTGAAATAGCATCATTTCCATCTAATGTTGGCGATTTAAAGATAGATCAATTTCCTATCCCATAACATATGACTGAACCAATTTCTTGTGCTGCAAAAGTATACTTGAGTAAATATTATTAATTTACTTCCACTGTTAGGTTATACTTTTATACTTCATGAGTCGCACTCTTCTACCTCTACCTTCACATCATCTTACCTCAATATCCCCCCCCCCCCCCGCCATATGCACACTGGGGTTGAAATTTGTCATTCTGGGGAAATGGTACATAATTTGGTTGTTAAGGTTTGTTTTCATAAATGATGGCTTTTTAGTTATTTTTTATCATTTAAATGTTTCCAAGTTTCTTATACAGTTCCACACAGTTATTTATGGTTATCTACTACAGAACTTAGATTACATTATGTATTTTGACTACGTGCCAATTTTTGTGTTCGGTCACATGACTCTTCTCATAACTTAAATTAAATGTGGTAAGGGACGATATGGGTGAGTTAAATAAAATATAAATCGCAACCTTATGTTTTGCTTTCTAATGCTTTATGAGTAAAAAGTTAATAGTACATTTCATTACTGGTCTCTAAAGTGATATATTTCGTTGCGATATCAATAAAGTTTACTAGAGTACGGATTGCCTGAAATCGAGTAATTTGATCTGGACTATCTCGTGTAATTGCTAAAACTGTTAAATATAGTTTTTAATATATAACATCTTACAAATGCAACATTGTAAACACTTATTTAAAAGTGTACATTAAAACAGATGTTTAAAAAACTAAACAAAATCCCAACGTCATTCAAAAGGAAACTTCCAAATTTCAATGATGGATAGCGCATTTATTTTCAATGAATAATAGTAATGAATGATAAGTTTATCACTTTTATAAACATTAGTTTAAATAAGGGTAATTAGAATTAACAGGAGAAAAAAGTATATGGAAAATAAATAATTAAATTTAATTAAATTTAATATTAATGAAATGCCGGTTTACTCCGAAAGCGAAATTGATCGCATACTAGCCGGACCGAAAGCTGAGTAAGCTGAAGCGGTATTGGATGTCAAACGATCAGGAGAGATCTGCAGCAAATGGCCCCGTCCAATAAATAATGGACCAGACCTCGATGTAAACATCTCAACTCAGGACCCCAGGTCACGCGGTCACGTGGTCATCTGTCGACTCACGACTACTCTGCAGCTTATTCATCCACTTGTGTTGTTTATTTGCCAGAGTATTTATATTACCTAGGGTCTAACATTTGCTCTGTTAACTTGAACAATTCTTTGCAGTCATAGATATAGTAATATCAATCAGGGACTGTACGCTAAAATGCCAAGAACAAAAGGCTTTTTTCTTAATAGACAAGCTCGTACTCTGAAATTCAGTCCGCTCACTCGCCATAATTACGAAATAGAAATAATTACAGTAGTGTGTTTTGGTTACCGCTGGCTCAGGTCAGCTGCCCCGGAAGCCATGCGCCGGGGCATACAGCTTCCGGTCGGTTAGAGAAGGTATCAGGGGAGGGGGAGGTACGCATAAATTAAAAGTTAGTTCAAAATTGAAATTCAACTTGATAAGTGGGTTACGGAAAGTATGTCAAGGTCATCCCGAGTAAGTTTTAAAAAAGCCTATCCCGCTACCACAGGAAATAGTTCTGAGAGTCGAACTACCCGGTGATAGCGGGATAGGCGGATTTAATTTTCTTTGAACTTTATTCGTAAAAAAAAAGAACAGATACAATCAATGTGCAAAAACAAATACAATCAATGTGCAATACAGGTTGAATTCTTGTGATGAAACACGGAGTTGTAAAAGCAAACGCCGACGACGAGGATGAGGTAGAGGCAGAGTCCCCAGATGACGTACTTGACGAGCTTGAAGAAACGGAATACCTCGAGTTGGTTTTGCCGTTCCAATTCCAATCGTTTAATTTCCAATTTCAATTTTTCTTCTTTCATCTTTTCCTCTTCCATCCTTGTGACGAAGGAAACTTCATCCATCATATCCATCATTAGTGTTGTTATTTGGTGTTTGAAATTTTGAAACAAGTGATGTCGATAGTTCAAATGTTGGAGACGGAATGAGAAGTTAAAGCGAGGAACGTTAGTTAAACGAAGAAGCGGTGGGGGGAATTTAATTACACCGAAGCGGTGGGGGGAGTTGAATTACAACGAAGTGGTGGGGGAAGGAGGTTGCTCACCATTTGTTTCCGTACTTGCTGTCGTCGTGTCTGATTGTGGAGGTGTTAGCGGAGTAAGATTTAGCAAACTATCTTCATCAGAACTGTCAACCTTATCACAAATAGGACAGGCGTAAGTTATTTCCAGACTCATTTTAACAGTGTTGAATTTACTAACAATTTCGTGTAAAGTATTAAATATCTCTTGCAAATCTTCTTTAGAATTTACTTCGAAACTAGAATTCATTCGTGCCAACGGAGAGTTGTTCATCGTGCGAGAGTCGGTGAGTGAATGAAGATCGGTGCTTAGGAAGGAGGCCTATTTTTCGGTGAGCATGAGCTTGTTATTAAGTAAATAGCTAAGTTCCTCTTCTTCGTCTTTCAATTCAAATATCTTAGCTGAAGTAGTAGCCCTTGTTTCGTCTTCACTCGATGATGAAGAAAATCGAAACATCCTAGCCTGAGTAGTCGTTGTTTCGTCCTCACTCGATGATGAAGAATATTCACGAGGACGTAAATAGTGAACATCAAGTCTGATCCATCTCATAGGATATCTATCCATGACAGAGAGCAAATTTTGAAATATTTCCTCCAACTCTTCCCTGTCAGTTATTATATGTTGAAACTTGACGAAAGGCGATCCCATGTTGTTAGTCGGAGTGTTGGAAGTGAAATAATTTCAAAGGTGGATTCAATAAGATACAAAATTTAAACAAATGGTGGGGGGAAATCTAAAAGACTTATGGTAGGGGGAAATCTAAAAAACTAATGGTGGGGGAAAGCTCAAGGTCATCCAATTGAAGTTTTAAAAAATAGTGTAAAACCGAACTTACACATTTGATGGTTCTACAGGATCGGAATACCAATCTGATCCGTATTTACATCTCATTATCATATGTGTACAAAAATCATTTTGATGAGACTTGGTGCGTTGACAATGAGCTAGATCGAGAGGATGAAATTTGAAACATCTTTGAGGACAGCATGTATGAAAATATCTTGATTTGTAAAATTTGAAGGTTCGCAATTCTGGTGGCGGTAGTTGTTTTGTTTTGCACTTGCAGTAACAAGATCCAAAAAATTCACATTTAGTGCAAGCTAACCCGTCCACCATCATTGGTCCTAAATCTGTACATTGTTGTTCACAACAGTAACGGGGTTCGTATTTGTATTTTTGTTCTTCCATGTTGACGCTGCTGTGTCCAGTGAAAGAATAAGAGCTTATAGTGTTGAATAGCGAGTTTTATGTACTACAAAAAGTGGTGGGGGGTAATTTCAAGGTCATCCAAACGAAGTTTTAAAAAATTATACCTTACTAATGTAAGGAATGTTGATACTTAAGAAGTTTATTTCTTTTTATCTTCTTCAGACTTTGTCTGTTTGTTTTCTTCAGACCTTTTCTCTCTCTCCGCTTTAGCCATAGCGATAAGTTCTTCAGTTGATAGTGGATGTACTTCAGGAAATTTCAAAATTAACTTAGCTTGATATCCTTCTTTAGTTAATATTTCTAAATCTTCAGTCATTTGTTCAACTGTATTGTAATCTTTTCCATAGATTTTTCCATCAAGTTCAATCATCATTCTGTATAACATCTTTAAAAATTAGGTGTTGACGCAGCGACAGTCGGGAAGCGAATGATTAGTTTTTACAAAATATCACCCCACTTGACGTTGATCACGTGATTCCTTAGTTCTATTTGTTAAAAGTTATTTAACATTGGTAATACTTGTGGAACTTGATGTTATGTTGACCAGTCGGCGATGAAGATGTTGTAGGTTGTGTAGAAAGAAATACTTCATCATCGCAATATTTTGTTTTAGTAAACATCCTTATATTAGTAGCACTAACATCAACAGTTAAATGATAACCACCGGTAAGTAAAACTCGCATTTCGTTTGTTAAATCTTCAAGTTGTTCAAAACTTGTAATGGTGTTGGTATCGTAAGATGCACACTTAACCTTTAGGGACATGTTGAAGTTTTGTATTTAGTGATAGAGAGCGAGATGCGTACGGTACGAAAGGTAGTCGTAGACTGATGAATTTCACAAGTTAATTTTCACTTTTATTATCACACAAAATTGGGTCAAGGTCATCCCGTGGAATTTTTAAAAAAGCAACATATTGCTATGTATAAAGACATAACAATATGTTGCTTCTTTTATTTTTTCTTTTCTGTTTTATATTATCTTTATTGAGAAACCATTACAAACACATATATTTACAATACTATGTACAAACTAATTAGTAGAAGGTGTTACATGAATAGTTAGTTCAGTTGAGTTGTTTCCACTCGGTCCGTGTGAAACCAAATAGAGTGCGCCGGGTTGAATAACACGAAGATCTTCATTCTGTAGAAGTTGTACGAATCGTTTCGGTAGGAATATCTGAAACTTCGGTTCGTCACCAACTGTATACGGCGCCTCGCTCAATGTGCAATTAATAGCATCGCCCACTGAAGTGTCCATCTTCTTGATTGTATGTATGATATAATGTATTTCTTCTTTTAGTTCCGAACATCTCTTCGTTGGTAAGATTGTTCACTTCGAATGAGCGTTGAATTGATCAACCAAATTCTGAAGGAAGTTCTGCGATGCCATCTTAATGTTATTGTTAATCTTGTTGTTAATAATAATGTCCGTCGGAGATGTTGTCTCTTCGGAGGTTCGAGTAATACTCATGCTGCGTCATGGTAGCGCTCTCGCTTTTATTATCGATGTTACCCCCACCATTCTGTTGAAGGAAATTATTCAGGCGGTAAGCATTCTTCAAAGCGCACTGTGACCTTCGATGTTTAAAACTCTTTGATGAAATACAAAGTTCATTAAAGTAGCATTGGAAATCTCTATCCATCTTTGCATTAATCACTTCGTTAGTTGTAAATGATTGTATCCAATTAGCTTTTTCCAATCCCCTTGTGTAGATAGTTTTGAATTCTTTGCAATAATGATTCATAATGTGCGGCATCATGTTATAATTAATAAAACCTTCATCCCATCTTAAGTTGTGAAAATGTTTGTTCAACCATTTGTTTGTAACTTTCGCTTTAGTTGTTAGTCTACTGAATGGTAATGGAGGTTTAAATAAGTAATGATAAACTACAGATGTGTTCATATCCAAAATTACTAATTCTTTGATAATAAAGTTTCCATCATTACCTCGAAAAGCTTGAAATTCAATTATACCTCTTTTAACATCCATTAAATGTGGCGTATTAGAAAACGAAACCCGTTTGTTCATGATGAAGTCTCATCAGCAACTGACTACATACACGATTGTTCTTCTTTAACTTCTTGCGCTTCTTCGTCGATATTAAAGTTGGTGTGATAGTTGTTCAATTGTCTCCACATATCCACTTCTTGAGGTATTCGATTAAAAATAGAAGTATCCACAGGACCGTATAAAAGTGGAACGAAAGGTTGTCTGTCCAATGTATCGATTAGATAGTCTTTGATTATTGCACTTGAAAATATTAGTTGTTTTAAATATCTGGTGACGGGACCGGTAGTACAACTTAAAGTGTAAAATTCTTCTTTTGTCAAATGTAATTTTACATCATGTCTAGTTAAATCTCTGAAGCGAACGATATGTCCTCCACGATGTTTGACTATATCAACTTCAATATTTGATTCTAATAAACTTAATCTTGTTCTTCTTCCAAATGTGTTGTTACTTAAATAACATTCCAAAAGATGTAGATGTTTCATAAATGATTCCCAAGAAGTTTCAGTAAATGAAACCATTTTATTTCCATGATTTAAAATAACAATCGGTGAGTAATCCAATGTTTTTAAAATTCCAACTGATATATTTTTCGTCATGCATGCAGAAATGGGGTAGAAAATTCGAAGAAATACTTCTGTTAAAATATTTGTTGTAATGTTAACTTCAATCTTCTTTCTTTTTACTTCTTTTTCAACCTCTTCTTTTTCTTCTTCTTTCTTCTTATGTTTGTTAAACTTGAGGAATTCATCCATTTCTCGTTCAACTTGTTTTTCTATATCAGAACTATTATCATCATCAACCAGAGGTGTATTTTCTTCTCCGTTAGTAGAACTCATCTTGCGAACGATGCTTCCCATACGACGGTCGAAGATATAATGAAATTTCTACTCATTATTTTCTCTCTTTTATGTTTTTTGTTAAATCTTAAAATTTATACAATTACGTTGTACTAATTCTTCTTAAAGTACATTCTTCACAATTCCGGTTAGCGGTGTGTAAGTAACTATTTTATCGTGTAAAATTAAGCAGTATGCCGAAGTTCCATCCGCTACTGGTTCTTCAAATTCCATTTCAATTTTTATATCCACACTTGATGATTATACCGATTCATTCTGTTTCGAACAATCGATTACAATTATCGGAGCCTTGGAATAATACTGGTCAGGTGATAATAGCGGTGTATTAGTTTTTCCATAATATGACGATTGAAATCTTGCATACATATCGTATAAAATGGAAAAACGTTTTTTGCTGAACATGACATTTAGATTGTCATATGGAAAGAATTGAGAATTTAGGAAAACCTTACAATTCTTTATTTTACAGTGATCAAATTGACCAGCATTTGCAGTGATAACATCTTTTCGCTTAGTTTGAAAACCAAGTATTATATACCTTGCTCGTTCCAAGTAAGTTGATGTCTTGACGGTCCATGTTTGTCGTTCTGTCTGAGGTAGTGTAGGATATTCATGGAATTCCCAACTTCGGAATGGCATTACAATATCACGGTCAGATTTTAACTTCCTCAATAATACGATTCTATGTTCATCGGCTAATCTTACATGAGGTACTCTCCACACAACTTTATCCAACTGTAGTTGCCATTCTAGTTTATCTTCTGTAGTTGCAGGTTCTGCAAGTATCAAGTCCTTGTTAGTTGAAGATCTGAGTAATACCAACTCTTGTTTGACATTTATTATTACTCGTTTGTAATCTTCAGCAAATCCCAAAAGCAATCGTAAAGGTACATGAAAATCAAAGTGACCGTTGGAAGCTGGTGTTATAGTGTCTTTATCAGGGGCAACCCATCCGGCGGTGACTATTGAATTCTTCTCATGCGGTGTTAATGATGTTAATCCTTTCAATGTCGTTGTTATACCAACCTTTTTTGTTGAATCAACCGTAACCCCTGATATTTCATATCTTATTTCATCAAAAAGGTATTCCATCGGGTTATTTATAAAAGGAACCGTTGAAGCAGTTTTTCCATCCAATTTAAGTACCCGTCCTTCAATGTACAAATAACTTTCGCACGGTAACGTGTAAATATCTTGTTGTTGAATGGGAATCCTTATTTCATCGTTATTGTTTAATTTTGATGAAGTGTAAGGGTTGTGCGTGTGATATTCCTTCTCCCATAGTGTTTCGTCGAATGTCGGTCCTTGAGATATATCCAGGATATCCATCGTTGTTAAGTTTCAATCCAATCTTCTGTAGAAAACGAATGTTGTCCGATGTTAACTCTTCCAATGTCGAGGAGCTACTGAGCTCCCGACCCTTCCGTTGCGGTTTAAATGTTAATCCCATGTCGACTTTTATGTTGCCGCTCTGATGTGTAACCGTATAGTAATTGTTTCTCCTCTAAAGTCAACACTAACACCGTCTTGATCCAATATGTTCAGTACGATGTCTGAAATGAAACTGGTGTTTAACGGTAGGTATATTAAGTTTTGTGGCTTTTCAACAATTTTAAAACCGGGAGCTACTGTTGGATAAAATGTATGTAAAATATGCTGATTCACTCCCTCTCTATACGATCCGTGTATAATATTACACGTTACATCGATACTATTTACTTTTAATATTGTTACAGTTGTATTACCTGAATGAGTTGTTCCAGGAGTTAAGATTTTTTTTGTTGTATCTGTAAATCCAAGTAAACTGCCAATCGAATGTTTCAAGCTGACATCAATATAGTATTTCGAAGTTATATCTGCTTTTAAAGTATTATTGTTTCCTTTAACGGTGATATTTTCTTCTCCGAGTGTTTTCTGTAGTAATTGGTTTATATCATCAATTTCATAAGCTCCAGTTGGAAATGTAATTATTTTCAATTCTGAATATTTTCCTGAAGCATCCTTAGTTTCATAATAATGTAGTAAATTGTTCTTTCCTTCCGTAACATTAGGAATTGAGTTGTAGGTAGTCAAATCAAGTAATGCCGCTTCCCATAATCTTTCTTTGGATAGACGCAATGCTGGGAACAGCGTACTTTTCAATGTGGATGAATTTCCACTCAGGGACACTGTATACGATGACATCTCAAAGCTGACTGACACTCTTCGCTAGAAACTCCAAACATAAATGTCCACATATTTCAGTATTGTCAGGTTGTTCCCTTTTATAGTTGTAAAAAATATTTTTGGAGTTTCGAAAATAATGTTGAAGTTCTTTTGGCGGTGGTAGATTGCCAAAACTGTCAAAGTAATAAACGGTTTGTCCGAGTTTTTTATAGCATACCCAATGAGTACCTGGACCATAGGTGGAATCCAAATTTACTATTCCAGTTTCATTTTTCCATATTGTAATTGGTAATTCATCTTTCATAAAAACTCCTCGAAAGAATGGTATTTTTAAACATTTTACATAATCATTTAATTGATGATTTGTTAAAGCTTTATTTGGAATTATCAATTGATTTTTCTTATTTAGTACACACGGTACGGTCTTAGGTATAAACCTGCTCCGTTTTTTACTATTGACCAAATAGAAGCTTTCTTTACTTTTGCTTTACGAGTTCTACGACGTCTCTTCCTAATGTTTCCTCCTCTTTTGGGAGCTCTTCTCTTTGCAGGTCTTCCTCTGCGACGTCGTCGTCTTCCAGCACCAAATTTAGCTTTCGTCTTCATGGCTGTAGTTACTGCCCAAGCCGATGCTTTTTCTGCAATACTTGCGTCACTTGACTTTACTCTTTGCCAAGCCTTTTCCGCTAGAATTTTATCCGCTATTGATCTATTCGTTGAATCTTTATACTTTGAATATGCTATGTCGTGTTCTTTGCAAGCTTGATCTAATTTATTAATTCCAGGATCTCCTCTTGCTAAACGTTTTGCCAACTTAGCTCCAGGTCCACAATATTGATAACCTCCGGGCAGATGTAATTCGTATGGTAAAGCGTCTATCGCTCGATTTACAACAGCACCAACAGGAATCCGTTTGAGCAGGGATAATGCAGCTGATGTTATACCACGTCCTCTCTTGCCAATGTCTTGACGACGACTGAGCGATACGGTCTTCATTATGCTGTTTTATGTAACCAACGTCTTCACTCTATGAAATACTTTATGATAATGAATCCTTTTTTTGTGTATTCTATACTTAAATATTTATAAGTTTTACTGGTATCTATCAATGATTTCATCTTTAATCCATTGGTTTCTCTGAGAATCTTCGATTTTATTGTGTTTCATCGATGCATTAATCAAATGATTATGCATATCAATAACTACATTACCTACAAGATTCATTACATACTCTACATTAGTAGCATCTTTGTTACGTGTAGGATTATCAAGATATGTGATACGTTTACCATTACATGTATACGCAGATGGATCGTTTGTAGAGGTTGCTATAACTTGATTAATAGTAGCAACATCATTCGGAGCTATTCCTGCTGATATGTTAGATATTCTTCTATTTTTTCCATCATATACGTTATTTATTTTATCTAAAACTATAGTTTGTTTTACAACAACACAATCCTGATCATCTTTACCAGATTTAACTTGGGTTAATCGTCTACCTTTACATATAAAATTAACACCAGTAGCTGATAGTTGTGGTACTTGTGTTAAAATAACAGCATCATGTTCTTCCGTGCCTAAACTTATATTTGACAATCTTTTATTTTTTCCATCCCACTTGTCATTTTTTAGTTGTAGTAAGGTAAACTTTTCACTTCCTTGCATAAACTCATCACCTTTCTTTGACACCACCTGATTTTGTTTAACAAAAGCGGATATTCCTTTTTTCAAGCTTTCATTCATTTTTCTCACGGTAGCAGCATCCGATGGAGTTGAACCATCTTCCAGATTGGACAACACTTTTCCATGACAATTAATAACAGCACTATTATATAAAATACAATTATCTTTAATGTATTTTATATTAACACCATCACTTTTTTCTTTAGGATATCCAATATCGTTTATAGTATATTTATAGAAGGAAAATCCATCTTTTTTCTTTTCTGGTATTACAGAGTGCAAATAACGCTTATTAATTGTATCTGTATCCTCGGTTGGATCTGCCACATTAGTTATTTTATAATTTAAAGCATTGTACCTTTTTCCACTTTTAGTCTTTTCCAACAGTAAAGCGTATTCCATCGCAGTTAGAAAATAGCCTTTATTAACAACATCTCCATTGTTGACTGGTTTTGCAACGTTAATAACCCTGTGAGATTTTGCATCATACAGTTACTTATTGTCAAGTTTTAAACTTGTAGATGTTTCCTCCTTTACTGTTTTTAAATTTGTTGCATCTCCATCTTCTTCTGGATCTTTAACAAACTTTAAACGTTTATTATTTATGTTATAGTCACCTTCGGGTGTTTGCGGTAATCCACTTCTTTTTCTGTTTTCTCCAACTTGAACTCCTAACGCGGAGTATCGTCCGAACTTGTCGACGCTCATGTTAGAACTGACACATTATACTCCTGTAACTCTTATATATCCGCGGATAATTATACGATTATGCCGCGATTCCTGAGTTCGTCAATCAGAGCTACCCATTCATTATTTAAACCTGTATGACCGGCTTCCATGGCTTCATGCAATAGTCTCATTCTATCAACCAATTTATTGATGTCGTTGTAGTAAATCACATTCGTATTGTATAGATTTTTCATCAATCCTTTGCCAGATGTTGAAGTATCTCCTTTACTCTTTTTACCATGTTGTTCAAGAAGTGATAAATCCATAAGTGATAAAGATTTTCTTTTCAGTGGTTGTCTCACCGCTGTGCAGTACGTAATGTTGGCAATTTTCGTGGAGGAAACAACTTTTTTATAACGATGTTATATTTTGTTGCACGTGAACGATTAATCATTGCATCCTTTAAGTAGTTTCTTTTATGAGCGTTAGTATTTTGTAGAATCTCCTTAAAAACACTTAAATCTTTGGATGAATATCTTAGTGGTATGTTTTTAAAAATTAATTCATATAGTCCTTTTGTTCCTTTATATTTATGCTCACCAATAATGATGTAATCGTCTTGTGTTATTTCAAGCTTTGAATCGCCGATCTTTAATTCATTCCCATCAATTCTTGCTCCGTATACATGTGATCTACTCAAATTCGGGTTTGATTTCATGTCATGTAGCATTTTCATTATATATTTTCTTCCAAGAGGTCCATGTTGTAATATATCGCTACTCAATTGAGTTAAATTTGGAATAGATTGTTCAGCTTCAGGTATTGGCTGTTCTTCTTCCTTTTCAACAATTGGTTCTTCTTCTTTTGTTTCTTCTTGTTCACTAGCACTTGTATATGAATCATCATCTTCTTCTTTTTTATTGCTTGTACTTCTTGTTTAGAAACTGGTAGTAAAACATCTCCTTCATAACGAGGTTTACCAATAGTTTCTGATATTTGTTTTAAAGGTTCCGTAATAGGTTTAAATGTAGTCTCTAGAAATTCTTCTCTTTCACTTAAACCCATCCTCAATGCACGATTTTTCATCCTAATAGAATCACTGAGTGATTTTATTTCTTTTAATAGTTTTTCTTGATTCGCCATGTTTACACTGTGAAGTTCAACGTGTAACTAGATGTAGCACTGGTAGTTCAACGCATAAATACAAATTTATCCAACCCTATACGATATCTACCATTTTTAATATCTTCTTCCTTCATAATAACGAGAAACCCATATTTCTCATTCCATGCTTTGCCGCACATCTCTTTAAATTTCTCAAATGTCATATCCGCATTTACATGATCATTATATATATGTTTTAAATTTGTTTCATCTTGCTTGAAGATGATCAACATATTTGCATTGTCTCTTATGAGTTGTTTTGGAATCTTACTGTATGTTTGACCAATATAAATGCTATCGATATTATGATGTCTTCCCATAGCGAAGTAATTCCTTATAGTGTCGTGATTTTCACAAGACACATCATCAAAAATAAAAATAGAAAATGGTTTTGCTTCATTTGGTTGCATAATTATTTCGCTGGCATTAAACTTGTAGAAATTCACTTCAGGTACACTTGCAAGTACTTTATCCAATAATTGATATTTTGGTTGTTGCAATGATTTTGAAAAAATGTATATATTGTTAAAACGCAATCCTTTAGGATTTGTTATAAGGTTAAAAACAACATTAGTTTTTCCACAATTTGAAGGACCAGTTATTAGACATCTTATCGTATTTGGTAGTAATTCACCATGTTTACCATGATTTAACTTATCATTGTCAACTGTCAATTCATCAATATTATTGATATTAAATCGATCTTTTTGTTGTACAATCTCCATCTTGTGTCAAGGTTAAACACACAATGAGCTATTAAATTACTATACCAAGTCTTTTGAAGGAATCCATGAGTCTTCACTTTTATCGAATCCTAACCACCGGACTTTAACCATATCCTTTTTCCTTTGTAAAACCTTCTCAACAAGATATACATCACCGACATTTGATTTCAACAATTCATGTCCGTAGAATCCACCTTGAAGTAATTCACCCTTGTTATCCTTCAATAAGTAAGTTTCAGGTATAGTTGGTTGCACTTTATAAACTGTAAATACTTCATTAGTCCAATTTGGTAGATATCTTTTACTAAATACACCTTTGTATTTGCTTATACGAACTTTATCGTTGACCTTAAACTTTTTTGGTTGCAACCTTTCCAATTTAGGTGTTGTATTATTTCTGATGCGTTGTAATACAACTTTAGCATTAGCACTGTTTACTTGGATAGGTTTCATTCCGATGGTACGATGATATTTGTTGTTATATTCTTTTATAAGTTGTGGTAATATGTCATACCACACGTATGATCCTCGTTTTGAAAATTGTTTGTACATCGCTCCTTTCAATGTTCTATTGAATCTTTCAATTATTGAAGCTTTAACTTCAGAATTTGTAGAATAATGATTTATTTGATATTTCTTCATCAAAGCTCCAAAGTCTTTATTAAAATATTCTTTTCCATCATCGGTCTGTAGATGTTTGATTTTGAATTTATTTCTTTGTATCGTTGTTTCCATAGCTTTAGTAACACTCTTACCAGTCTTATCCTTCAATGGTAAGGCGTCAGCTATTTTAGTAAAACAGTCTATAATTGTTAAAATATATTTAAAACCTTTGTTTAATTTACTGTGCGGTATCATTTCAATTAGATCAGCTTGATAAAGATCATTCATTCCCTTAATAATTGTACTTCTTCTGGGAAATCTTCTTCTTGCTGGTTTATGTAGTTCATTTACAATCTTGTCCTTCACACTTTCCATCTTTAGGTGTTGCTTTTACACCGCTTGTAAAAATACTGATCCGTACAATAGTTCATTCTCTTTTATATAGTTTGAATATAGGTCAAGGCCATTTTCATATTAGTGTAAAAAAGAGGAAACATGGCATTGAGCTTGCCATGTCCCCTCTTCTTTACGGAAAGGAAAAAGGAAGAAGGTAGAGGACGAAGAACAGGTTTACTGGTCGATAGGGTTCAGGGAGTAGTGGCCGAACGGTAAAGTATTAATTTTATCTTCTAAAATATGGCGCTTGTCATCTTTGTAGCTTAATGCCCACTTTGTTTGTTTGACACTAAAAAGTTGATGATTATAACTTCTAATAGTGTTGAACGTTGCAGTTGTTTCGACATCTTCAAACAAACATCTTTTATAATGTTCAAACTGTACGTTCTTCTTCAGGAAAGAGGTTTTTATTCCTTTGGCCTTTTTTGTGACTTGATGTTGATTCCTTTCGCTTATGTACAGTTGAAATGAATATAGTTTGGACATTAATGCTACAATTTCCATCATCGGTACACCATTTGTTTCATCCTTAAATTTTCCCAATACTTTCTTGTTTCTGTCGTTGTCGTAATTTGGATGGTCCTTGGGATAATCTGAAAAGTCGAAATCATCTTTATATATAAAGGTGCGTAAATCTTCGTACATGTCATTTGTTTTAATCCAGTAAATTAGTGCATCCGTATCCATATATGCAATACCAATGTTCTCTCTTCCATAATAGTTAACCATCTTCTTATAATGAAACTCGTACATGTGTGTTTTGGAAATATCCAAGATTGACATTCCAAGATACAAAGGACGATCCATTACAACTGACTTCTTGTTCATGGAAATAACAACTAGATTTTCATTAATAATTACAGATGAACCAAAGTTTGGTTGTTGCACTAATTTCTGTAATTTTACTGGATCAGTTACCAATTTGATATCCTTATGTTTCCTTTTGTTTTCCAAAGTCTTGCCAAATATTGCGTTGTTCATTAGTTTGAAGAAATCTTTTTGAAAACTTGATGTAGCGGCAACTCTTCTTCTTGTGTTATTGTCAATGTACGGTTTTAACCAACAAGATTGAGAAAATTGTAGTACTCGATTAATTTTTGTAATTTTCAATCCCAAGTCTAAGGCCTGTTGTATCATCCAGTGGTGTCCAACATACCTAGACTTGTTGGTTAAAGTCATCAATAATTTCGGCCATCTTCCAGTTGGAGAAACTTCAGTCTTCGGAAGAAGTGGTAAATCGTAATGTTCGTCGTGAAGATGTTCGGGATATTCAAAATCGACGTCAAATATGTAACCAGTTTCTCCATATTTCGGTATATCCATTATGTTTCCAATTGATTCTGGGTCTATCCATTTGAAATTATCATATGGAAGGGGATTCGACATTGCCCATCCGTATAAGTTATTTGCATCAAAATAACCCAGGAATGTTGTTGGTTTTGATGCATCATAATCGGGCAAATATTTGTTGTTCACCTTAACATAACGTGTTACACTTTGCGTCAATCCTCCTCGAACTCCTGATTCTAACATCAACACCATATCTATATCTGTAAGAAGTTGTATTTTACAATTTGTTTCTTTTAACATGGCTTGCCACGCTAGTCCAGGCGAAGTGTACGAATGTAGAGGGTCTAATCCATATGACGCAAAACACGTATTTCTAAATTCTTCCATCACATCACATAATAAAGTCACATCTAATTTAACATAGAAGTCTGAATATTCCCCCAATGTTTTAAATCCTAATTCGTTCCATACTTTGCATGCATGATCATAATCATCTTGAGATATATCCATGTCGTACAGTTTACTTTTAAATTCTTCTTTTGGAGGTAGTGATGTTTCATTAAATCTTTCTAAACTGTCTATGTAATCATATGGGAAAACTCCTTTTCGAAGTACCAGATCCAGTTTATCGCTGTTTACAATCTTCTTCGTTTCGATTAAATCTTGTTTCCTTAGGTTTTCAGAAAGTTTGGACAAACTCGACGGCAAAAATCGGTAGGAGTCCAAGAATCTTAATTTGACGTTTCCAACTTCTTTGGAAAAACTTATAAACTTCTCTGAAGTTTCAGCTAACACATCGATTTTACCGTCGTCTCTTCCTAATTCAGGTATTATAAAATGAGCGTCGTACCCACTGAGATTATGCAGAACCACAGGAATAAATAGTGGTAAACGATAGCTCAAGTTGCATTTATTACAAGCAGCACCTCTGTAATAACCTGTGAGGTGGTCGTGATCTTTAACTTTATAATTCTCAATAGTAAAATCATTTTTGCACAAGAAACAGTGAGTCGCATTTTCATGTTGAATTTCTTCTTCTTCGTCCATCGGTTTCATTGGTACAATATCTGTATATAAGCTTTGTGTATTTCTAGCTATTGAATATAGGTGATCAAGAAATATTTTTTCCGCATTTTCACCACGATATACTAGAGGTTCTGAAGTTAATCCATATCTGTTTAAATGTTCTTCTGATAATGTTGATTTGACCATTAAACAAAAACTGTTTGGTTTGTGCATTTGATACTTTACACTTTTTCTTGCTTCACAATTTTCATCTTCAACTGGAACAAGTGTTGATTCAAAATCTGCATACACAACTAAAGGGATACGGTATTGATGGTGAACTTTTTCGAATGAAACGAATGCTCTGCTTTGCGGAGGTAAAATAATCTTTGCTTCATAATTATTGTTACATAATCTTTTGTGCTCTTGTAACCATTCTCTTCCTTGTCTTCCTTCTCGTTGAAAATTAAAACATCTCTTGCAAATCAACTTTTTATTTCTATTTTTTGAAAGTTGCTTATTAACAAGAGAGTCAAATTTCTTTATGTACACATAGTGAGACACATCTCCTCGCGTTAGTAGTAGTAAATCCGTATGATCTGGTAGCTCTTCTTTTGCAATACGTAAAGGATACACTTTGTTTGAACTATCTAATGCAAAAACATTAATAGACGTGCCGGGATTTTTCTTTTCAAACTTTGATATATCTTTTGTAGAAACGGGATACGTTATTCCTTGAAAGTTATACCTGTGTCTTGCATCTTCATATTCTTGGTTGGGTCTACATGGATTTCGTAATACAAACTTTGACGTCATAGCATAGCGAAAACATTCATTATTTTCATTTTGAACATTAATACAAGACTTAGAATTTTCAATTCTTTTTGGCAAAGGAATATAACTAGATCCCATTAGTCCGTATTCATGTTTGTGAACTCTTATATCTAATCCTTCAATGCTTGTAAGACTCCATCCGGATCCTCTTCCTTCGTGTTCCTGAAGTTTGGTTAATATTTCTTCTATACAGTTTTCTACTATTGAATCAATGTCTGAACTTCCTATGATGGTTCGGTTTTTTGTTATGAATCCTCTTGGTGATAATTCTTCTTGTACATTTATAAACATAGCTTCTAGTAATAAACCAAATTTAAGAAAGTTCAATCTTTTCAATTCATCTTTTAAAGTTTTACTTATAATTGGTTTTGCTTCTTCAATAAATTTTTCTAGATTTAAGTCTTCATTTTGAATTTTATGATGCATTATGTTTTTACCAGGTAATGCAAATACTTGTAGATTTGGTAAAGTAGTTGAAGGTCCTGCTAAAATTTCATCTTGTTCTTCTTGTTCTTCTTGTTCTTCTGCGTTGTTGTGAAATAGTTCTTTATGTATTTCTAATAGAATATTATCGTTGAACGATTCCGAACATTTATCGCAACGATACATGTTTACTCTTCCAAATTTCGCCGAGAAATGAAATGGGCTCTTTTGTTCCTCCTTTTATAAAGGTTCCCCCACCACTGTTTCATCTTCATCTTCATCTTCTTCACTATCCGAGGAAAATAGTCTTCTACAAACCGATTGTTCATTCGTATTTTCTATTCCAGTTGGAGTTTCAGTTTGCACTTCTTCATATTCAAACGATGACGAAGATTCTGATATTACTACGCTTAAATCTTCATTCTCCACATCATTGATGCTTTCAACTTCTGATGTTATTAGATCTATATCCATATCATCTACGCTTTCTACTTGTGATGTTTCACTGATGTTATCCTCTTCTTCCATATTTAAATCTTCTAGTTGAATTTTATACAATATTTCAACAAGAGGTTTCCTTGGATAATCGGTGTTGTCCACAGGAGCCATTTCAAGTAAATGAGGAATAACTCTTTGCGATTCGGCTTATATGATATTTTGATAAGTATGTCAAGGTCATTTTAGATTAAGCGAGAACTGGGAATAGATCACTAAGCGGCATGTTATTTCATTACCACAAAGTGATCTATTCCCCATTCTCTAAGAAGTGTTCAATCAATAGCCAAAGTCCAAATCCATTTCCTTTTTTATTTTAATCTTTTGTTACATAGTTTATTGGTTGACTGTTTGAATTTTCAATGTGTTGTCTTATTATTTGTTCCAATTCTTCTATTTTTGCCTGTTTTATCATTAGTTCTGTACGTAATTCATTAATGTAATCAGCCGCTTTGTCCACCGTTCTTGTTCGTATTTCACCTAACATAACACCAGGAATCAATCTCTGTAGTCTGTAAAACTTAAACTTTATTCTAGACTCTCTTGCTTTAGCCATTTCTCGAAGCCTTTGTTTCTTATTGTCTTTACTTGTAGTCAAGTCCATACTCGTTACAAGTTCGCTTTCGGAATAATTCGACTATAGTAGGCTCGTCCTTTATACATTTTCCCCCACCACTTTCAATTTCCCCCCACCCTACTAATATAGGTCAAGGTCATCCGATATAACGCGAGAACGAGGAATAGAGCACTAAGTGGCATGTTAGTCCATTACCACAAAGTGATCTATTCCTCGCTCTCTATTCTACATCTAATTTTTTGGGTTTTGCTAATTTTTATACTTTTTTTGTTGTTTTTCTTTGGGAGGAAACGTGTGTGCAGATGTTACTTATGAGAATGTCCATTCTTCTTCAACTCTTCGATAGTGTCCAATAATTTTATCAAATAAGCGTTGGTTTTCTGTAAAGTCTGTATTCTGCTACATCCAATTTCAATGGTAGGCACCATTAATTGTAATTTTGTCAATTCTATCTTTTCTCTCTTATATCTTTCTTTCATTCTTAGGTTTTTTCTTAGTCTTGCTGAAGATGGTGTTATTGGTTCATACATACAACTTGGATATGGCTTTGACATTTTCAACACTGATGTAGAAGACACTTGCAGCTGTTGATCTTCATAGTAGTTTGGTGTTGGAGTAGTGCAAAACATTTTTGATTCTGAATTTTGTTGGCAATCTGAAGTTGAAAATACAGGTGTTGCAGAAGGATCAGCCATCTTTCACTGTTGCCGTACAAAGTGAATTCTTCTCTAAACTTCTGCTTCTTTTATCACACTTCCCCCCACCACCGACTTATATGTTCTTCCCCCCACCATAATAATACATACTTGTTTCTCAAACTTTGTACCATACTTCTAATGTGACGTCCACATCTTCCTCCTTTAAGTATTTTATAAATTCCGGGCTTCTTGATGACACGCCAGGCATATTTAGATAGCTCATCACTTTGTGATGGCTTTCTTCATTATGTATATAACAATATACTTGCATCAACTTATGTTCTTGTTCTTTTGACGATACGAAATTTGCAACTGAAGTCCATTCTTCATATTTGATCTTGTAATGACGCACTTCAAATTCCATTATGTTTCTTCTAATTCCGAAACAATAATAAAACTCTCTTCAGACAACCTGTATTTATACACGTTTCCCCCACCTAGCTATAACCCCCCACTATTTTCCCCCTCTCCTTTATACGTGGAAGGGGTATTATGGTTTGAATGCACGATACTTAATAAATTCAAACAAACACTGTGCACAAATGTTGCAAATTTTATTACATGTTTGGAATTTCATTATTTGAGCTTTTACAAAATGAACTAACCTACCTCCATCATCTTGGAATTGTTCAAAATCTAAAACAGACGCTTTTCCACAATCATGACACATTTTTGTACCGTCTTTAAAAGTATAAGCAAGATAAATAGCAAATCCATAATTGTCTTTCTTAAATTCAATGAGCATTTCACGAATTGCTTTAGGTATTTCACACTCATTTGCTCTTATGATGTAATGGTAAAGAAACCCATTATTGATAATTTCTTGTAAACACAGAACTAACAACCTATCCATCGTGTTAGACTTAAACTGATAGTCACATCTAAAACCTTTTTCTTATATGATTTTCCCCCCACCACTTTTATATAGGTCAAGGTCATTGGATATCAAGCGAGAACTGGGAATAGATCACTAAGCGGCATGTTATTCCATTACCACAAAGTGATCTATTCCCCATTCTCTAAAAGGATTGTTTTGATAATTTAGATTCCTAATATTTCTTTTCCTTCCTCCTCACCTTTTTGAACTGTAGTATTACCAGACATGTGTGATATTAATTTCTTCATTTCCCGATTTTCCATTTCCAATTTCTTCAATTTTAAATCTCTTGCTTCGACTTGTAGTTTTAAATACTTGATGTAACTTCCAGCCCAGTGTAGAGTTTTCAATTTCGGTGCTCCCATTGCAATTCCGGGTATTTGAAATTGTAGTCGATTGAACTCCATGTTCATATCTTGTCGGTCTTGTTTTTCCTTTTCTAGTCTTTTTAATCTTTGATTCTCCCTGAACAAAGAGGTTGGATCACAAGGAATATGACGAAACATTTTGGTCAACGATATCTTGAAGAATGAGCTTCTACGCAGAAAACCAACACATTTATGCACTTCCCCCTCCAACTTTAGGCTAGTAGTGGGGAGAATTACATTAATTTAATACTTATTTCCACTGTTACACTTGCTCCATTTTCAAAAAGGTATGTGTAAAATGGTTCTGGATACTGGTATTTTTCACGTCCTATATTTTCCTTAAGAAAGTTGAAAGCCAGTCTTTTCGAATATTCATTATGATATACTTCTCTTAAATTAACAAGAATTCCATCTTCCAGGAATTTCACTTGAATCATTGGTATTTTGCTGACATCATCTTTGTCTATCAGGGGTAGCCTGTAAGTGAACGTATTTGGTGGTAGACGTAAGGTTCTATTAAGTCGAGAACAGAATACTTTGAACATTTTCTGATCACTAATTGCAATTTCATGAATACCTATCATTTTATAGTATGAAGGTTCAAAAGGTACAGCACAAAACGTTTGTACTTGACAGTTTCTTGAAGAAGATGGTGCGTTAGGATTGAACATTTTTAGTCAACAGTTTCCTGACGAATAAGCTTCTACGCAAATAACCAACACATTTATGAACATTCCCCCACCAACTTTAAACTAGTGGTGGGGAGAATTTTCCCCCACCACTTCTTCAAGATTATTAATTTCAATTTGAATTACAACAAAAGTATTTGATGCAAAATCCCAAAAAACAGAATATGGAACAGTTTCTTCTACATCTTGAGATTCATTTTGCGCTTCAACTACTTCCATCATTGAAGGTTCTTGATCAATTTCTGTTACTTCTATCGCTTCTTCTACAGGATCTTGTATTATGTCGGTTGTTTCAACTTCATCTTCTTCTTCAACTAACGTAATATTTCGTTGTTTTACAATTTCAATTAATTGTATAAAAGAAGTATCTCTAGGAGACATTCTTAACCATACATGCAGCTCCAACAAATGTTGACTTACTAATAATAAAATTCGCAATTTATAGGACTTATTTAAAAACAATAAAGTGGGGGGACTACCTTAGTCCAATTCGGATTTGGATTCAGAAGACAGTAAAGGTGATATGGGTGAATCCAATGATGAATCTAATATGTATATATCAATTGCTTCTTTAACTATGTCTTCGTCACTATCGTTTATCATTTCTTCAAAGATTTCTTGTTCAAACTGTTCCATTTCTTCTTCATCCATCGTTGAATAATTATCAGTTTCGTTATAATTTTCCTCTATATTGTCTTCTTCCATTTCGTCTGTACTGATATAAACATTTTTAACTTCAAAATAATTAACAAATGGAGTATCTTTAGACAACATATTTGTTCACCACTTCTTTTACCTCGAATAACAAACTATATATTGCTTTCTTAGTCTTATATTCTTTTACTCCCCACTCTTTTGCACAATATAAGGGAAGGTGGGGGAGAGCGTTTTGTAGTTATTCTTCTCTATCTAGGTTATATTTCATTGCTAGCACATCTACTATAATTTTCTGCTCTTCAACTTTATCGCGAATAAATATTGTCCAGGGAAATAGTTCATTAATATTCTTGATTGTTACTTTTATATCATACAAATAATCAATATGTCTTAGTAATGAAACAATAACAACAACTCCTATCCCATTGTTCGCCATAATTGTTTCTTCAATTTTAATGCGTAAGTTTGTTATCAAACTCCATATATTAATATCATTGGCTGTGAAACCATCAAGTCTAGTACTCATCTTGACGGTGCAAGTACAGACTAAAAACCTGGAGGTTCATAGTCCGCCTTTTATGAGTTTTAAAAATGGGGAGGGGGAAGGAATAAGGATTGGGAGGGGATAGGGTGGGGGGTGAGGGAAGGTTTGTGTGGCTATACTAGCCACTACACTAGCCACATTAGACCCAAAAGCCCACTTGTGCTACAAAGTAGCCACCAATGCTAATATTTTCCTCGTGACACCTCAGTATATCACCCCGCCAAATCAGCATACGTTCTCTAGTATTTGATGTTACACAAAAGAACTTACTATCATGATACAGAATAGCTGAACCAATTATAATATTATATCCTAAATTTAGCCATTTGTGCGCTTCCGAAATGAATCTGTCTACCATATCAAGGGGATCTAGTTCATTGAAATAAAATGGTCTCATTTGTTGATCAAGTTCAATGCGAATTTCATTGTCATCTTCACTCTCACTGCTACTATCATTTTCATTCTCTTCATTTTCATTCTCTTCATTTTCACTGCTATTATCATCTTCATTCTCACTGCTACTATCATCTTCATTCTCACTGCTACTATCGTAGAAATCTATCGGATCTTCTACATGTTGATGGTAAACATCAGCAAATTCGGAAGGATTGAACTCTTCATTAACGTGAGGAAGCATTTTAAAACACAATAATGCTGTCAAAGACAAAACAAAAAGTGCGGCGCGTGAAAGCAGAATGAAGGAGAGAACAACGCTTGCTCCACTTATATAGCAGTATGCAAATGAGGAGACTGGCGTGGGGGGAGCGTGACGGGATTGGTTCAATTCAGTCCAGTTCATAGCGGTGTAAAAATAAAACGAAGAAGTGGATGCGGCGCATGCGCAATAACGTGAAACCAAGGTTTGAGGTTAGAACTTTCCAAGCGCAGTAGCACTAAATGGGGTAATACAGACTCGGCGCATGCGCAATAGCATGGATTGTTCCGATCCGAAGAACTCGTCTTTCCAGGCGCAGTAGCACTGAATGGAGTAATACAGACTCGGCGCATGCGCAATAGCATGGATTGTTCCGATCCGGAGAACTCGCCTTTCCAGGCGCAGTAGCACTAAATGGAGTAATACAGACTTGGCGCATGCGCAATAGCATGGAGTGATTCCGATCCGTATACTAGGGTTTGAGGTTAGAATTTTCCATGTAAGCTGCCATGTTTAATTCAGTTTAATTAGATGGAGTCAACAACCGGTCATAACCGGCCATTAACCCGAAGGAGTGGGGGAAGGAGTGGGGGAAGGGGTGGGGGAAGGGGGGGGATTTAATCTCCATTTTTTGGGGGGGGGGTTCCGCTTGAGTGAACACGGTTTCCGCTTGAGTGCTCATGCGGAACGGATCTTCCCACGCGATAGTCAAGGGACCAGAACCTTCCTTCTATTACTACTACACGGATATAATTGGCCGCGTAGCAGAACTTATTTCTGCTAAGTCGCATGTAAGCTAAATAGCTTACATCCCTAAATTTAAGTCTTAGGTGGCCCTGAAAAGGGCCGTTTGTCCCTATGGAGCTAAACTCACACAGGGACTTCGGTGTGTACCCACTTGTATAAAGGATTTGCGCAAATATCGCATTTATCATTTGGAAGATTGAACTTGTATGCCCAATCATAACTTCCTTTGTAGGTTCCACCTTCATTTAAAAAGAGTCCGAGATTAGAATCTGTTGCAGCCAAACCGCACTCACAACACATTTGAGTTCCATCTTGGAATTTCCACCAAAAGTATTCAATGTATCCAAAGTTTTCTTTAAAAAAGGAATACAGAACTTCTTTTAGTGGTGCTGGAAAGTTTACATCATTAAATGCAAATTCCAACATGTCTCCATTTGCAAGGATCTCTTGCAAGCATAATGTAAATAAAGTAGTCATAGCTACGTTGTTGCGGTAATGGCCTCTCGGATTGGAATGAAGACTGGAGTAGCGAGTGTAACGGTTAGATATAAGTAGACAACCGGTCATGACCGGTCATTCACCCGGAGGAGTGGTAGGGGAAGGAGTGGTGGGAGGAAGGAAAGAAGGGGGGGGGATTTGATCTCCATTTTTTATGGGGGGGGGTTCCGCTTGAGTGCTCATGCGAAACGGTCATTGACCCCTCCTAACACAGAACCCTCCTTTCATTACTACTACACGGACAAAACTGGCCGCGTAGCAGAACTTATTTCTAAGTCGCAAGTAAGCTGAATAGCTTACATGCGTAAATTTAAGTCTTAGGTGGCCCTGAAAAGGGCCGTTTTTTGCCTCATTAAGGCAAAGCTTACCAACTATGAGCTATAGCTTGGAAGCAAGGGCTTGTTTGAGGCTCGTGCCGCAATGTTGTACAAAAACGATCGAGCCACCAGTACAAATCGTCAAATCCTAGAGGTTGCTGAAATAACAAGCTGTGTTGACCTTTGTCGTCGGTCACAAAGCTTGTTATTTCTAGCACATCACCATCCTCTATGATTTGCAACATTTCTCTGAAAACCCCATCAAGGGACAGACGAGGGTTTTGGGGATCCGCGTAAATTGTGATAATTTGATCGTACTGGATCCGGTATGGAATCTCAAGCCTTTTGTTGTCACCTTCGGGTTCCGAAACCTCGTAGGTGTCAACAACGTGCTCGTGGAATACTGGCGTCTCGACCGGCGGCATCGCTGTATGGAGGCGGAATGAGAAAGCGAATGTAACTAGTAACCGTGACTGGAACGGTATAATGAGTCCCGGTCATGACCGGTTATTAACCCGAAGGAGTGGGGGAAGGAGTGGGGGAAGGGGAAGGGGGGGGATTTAATCTCCATTTTTTATGGGGGGGGGATTTAATCTCCATTTTTTATGGGGGGGGGTTCCGCTTGAGTGAACACGGGTTCCGCTTGAGTGCTCATGCGGAACGGATCTTCTCACATGATAATTGTTGTGTGCTAATAAAGACTAATTAACTTGCAAAACAACATGCGGAGTTTCTCTTTGAATGCTGATGATATTTCATTAACACACCATTCCTTGCACGCTATATGAACCTACACCGGCAAAACAATGCAAGTCAGAGAGGTCATATAACTGTACATCGACCTCAAAAAAGTAGGTCACGGGACTTAGAGTGTTAAAAAATAATGGGGGAGAAACACAATGCTTTAACGCATTGTGTTTCTCCCCCATTATTTTTTTAAACAAAATTTGGAAAAGACTATGTGAATTTACTGTTTACGCCCCCACCTTGTAATACGATCCTTTTTATCCCTGAGGAGAAAGTCTTGAGAATCTAAAGTGTTAAATCTCTTCTCTTTACACAAATTGTCACAAACTTTAATTTGATATTTTTTGCCGTTACATTTTGCCAATATGTGTTGGTGGTCAACAACACTTAGAAAAAAATATCTCAAACCTTTCTTAAGCCTCTCTCCTCTGACGGATATTATTTCAGAATCGTCTTCAACAGTGGGGGTTTCTGCCAGTTGTGGTTCGGAAAGATGTTTAACGACATGTACACGGCAGAAACTCTCGTTCTTAACACATTTCCTTCCACAAGCTGATCCTTTCTTTATTCCCCTAGTGAGCATTTCAGGGCAAGTAGTGGGGCGGCTAAATGCCCTACGACGCTCTTCTTTTAATAATTGGAAACGCTCTGAAGGAGCAGACCTGGGTGGTTGATTTTTAGGATAGGTGTGATCTTTAGGAACTGGAAGTGGTGGAGTAGGAGGCATTGGTGAAAGTGGAAAAACAGGTGCACTGAGTTGGTGAACTAAGGTTTCGATTGACGGTTCGTTAGATCGAGGAGCTGGCTTCTGCGGTGGCGGCATGGAGTCATTTGAAGACGAAGGCGGTGAAAATATGCTGCGAGATGCGTTATTGCTGGCCGGAGGAAAAGGAGCTCCAGAAGTCGAAGGCGTGGATTGAAGTTGATCCTTACACCAGGCAGGAACATTTTTCAGACGAAGAGTTTTCTTCACCGGAGTTGAAACCGTAGTAGAAGTTGTAGTAGTAGAAGTTGTAGTAGTAGAAGAAGTTGTAGTAGTGGAAGTCGTGGTAGAAGCCGTAGTAGAAGATGTTGGAGGCAGAGATGACATGGTTACAAGTCTGTATTCGCAGCGTAACGTCTGGAATCAGAATAAAACGTTAGCCGTAGTCGGTGCGTCTTTTATAACGGTATGTTAATGAGAAGGATTAGCGACCGGCCGTGACCGGAAGGTGGAAGGAGTGGTGGGGAAAGGAGTGGTGGGGGAAGGGGGGGGGAATTAATCTCCATTTTTTATGGGGGGGGGTTCCGCTTGAGTGAACACGGTTTCCGCTTGGGTGCTCATGCGGAACGGTCGTTGACCCTTCCGAAAGTGGGTCAAGGTCGTTCAACATTTATAAAAAACCAAGGTGATGGGAACAGTAGTAACTGTTCCCACCACCCTGTTTGCCTAACGGTTCCCACTCCCAACCCACTAGTTACGTTCTGCAAGGGCCATCGATGCAATTTTGTTTGGCCCGTCCGGGTCCATCCGTAACGGGCCGGTCCGGGTCCGTCCGTAACCGTGAATTCGAAGGGAAACTGGAACAGTTAATGCAGAAACGCAACTCTAACACCCACCCAACTAAACCCACCCATAATATTCCTAAACAAAATGCAAAAACCTAGTCCGCAATTTGCGGATGTCCCACCCCTTCTAAGTGAAGTTCAACGGAACTTCTGAATTTACAGTTAATCTACCCCCTATCATCTAGCTGTAAGGCAAAACAACAGATCATTATTAAAAACAAAATAATTCAACACAACCAAAATACCATCAATATTCTTAAAAATTAATACACCTTAAAGCTAAACACAACTTATAACTAACATCGCAATGCGCATATTAATTCTTAAAATAAGTGCACCTTACAACTAATACACACACACACACACACACTACATTGCATTAAAAAACGCAACGTAGTATAAGAAGTTCAAGTATATATAGGCCTACTATATATTTGAAACCTCTTACCGAATCGCCAACGACTTTTCGCTATGAAAATTCGTTGACGACTGACGCGAAGATCAGGCTCGTATCGCTCCTCAGATTTTGAGAGGTGGGGGAAGTGGTGGGGGAGTGAAGCACAATGGTGGGAGGAATTAGTGCATGCGCGGTACGGTTATTTTCACTCCAGTACGGTCCAGTTCGCAGCGGTATAAAAGTCAAATAAGGAGTCGGAGCGAAACCAAGGTTTGAGGTTAGAACTTTCCATGGGAGCTGCCATGTTTAATTCAGTTTAACTAGATGGAGTCAACAACCGGTCATAACCGGCCATTGACCCAAAGGAGTGGGGGAAGGAGTGGGGGAAGGGGTGGGGGAAGGGGGGGGGGGGTTCCGCTTGAGTGAACACGGGTTCCGCTTGGGTGCTCGTGCGTAACGGATCTTCCCACGCGATAGCCGTTATAAATGGAGATTGTTCATCGCACCGCGACCATTAATTAACTCGCATTTGCGGTGTTCACATCCTTCCTACTCATTATATATACGTTTCGCCAACTTCATTATACAAGTCTAATTCCTATTAACCTGAAATTTCATTTACATTAGCACATGTCGTCCTGTTTGAATCACCTTCGCATGCTCAACGTTATATCTCATTCATCTGTCTTGTTCTCACTCCTACACGTCTGACATACTTCTTGTGATGGATACGCAATGTTTGAAATTGAAACTTTTGCGGACACAACATATATTACGAAATGATTCCAAACCATCAGTTTCAAAGACTAAAACAAATTTAACAAAGGTTAGGAAGAAATTAAGTTTTAACCCGTTATACTCGGCTAGAACTCCGCGGGTTAACGTTGACGATACTGTTATTCACAATATTTTACGTTCGATGTTACGTTTCTACAACTTTGAACTTGTTACACCTATCGACTGTGTTCAACAGGTTTTTCTATTTCATCCCCACCATTCTTTATATAAGCGCGCCCACGACAATTCCTGCTTCATTATTCTATACGCTCTTCAATTGACAACAACTCCGCTCTAGGTTACGCTACACAGAGATGGATACGAACCAGGAACAAGTACAAGTTCACGAAATATCATCTACTACCCACCCGAGAGAGAATCCTCCGAGAACTTCGCCTCCACCGAATCCACAGGATCCCGTCCAAGTTTCGGATGTATCTTCGACGGCGAGAAATGATCTTGAAGCTATTCTTCGGTCGCTCGTCGGTTTCGACTGACCTGTACGACGATCGACATTAAACTGAACTCCTAGCAGTTCAGTCTTTTTTAAAACTCCCTCCGGACGACCTTGAAACAATTATCCCCTCTCCTTTTTCAACTAACTTCTACTTGTGTTCCACTGTTGAATTTCGGTTTTGAACTGACTTTTACTTTATGCGCAGGTTTGGTTCAAACGCAAACCCCAACCCCTCCCCCTGATTTAATAACCGACCGGAAGATGTATGCCCCGGCGCATGGCTTCCGGGGCAGCTGACCTGAGCCAGCGGTAACCAAAACACACTACTAATTACCGACACAAAGTACTATTTAATATCTAATAAATTATTTTTACTATGGTATCGTTCAGTATAATTAAGTATTTCAGTGAGTGCTACAGTGAAAAAACACATGTTTACACTGGAGCTCGTGGTTCGTGCTATGACAGTTGAGACATATTTTTCATTATTTCATTGCCATTATTTTAAAGTCCATATGACCAATGATAATTTTTTTTATATAATTCAAGATTATAACAAAATAAGATTTTTCTTAGGATATATAGGCCTATATTAATAGTATGTTATCCACATTTTTTACTACTTTAATCATTATTTATAAGTGAAATATTTATTGTTAATGCAACTGTTCCCTTATGTCTTGACTACATGTACCGTTTGATATAACAAAACATTAAACTCAGTTCATAGTATTACAAATCCTATATACGAGTACTATATGTTTGTATTTATGCACACTGATCCCGAAAAAGGCTCTACAAATTTTCTTTAAACTTTGAAAATAACTTAGTTCTGATATAAAAACAATCTATATACAGGCCTTTACGTTAGAAAAATCTTATTTCTATATAATGTTTCATTCAAACTCTACAAACTTTTGTATGAGATTTGAAATAACGATCAATACAAAGAAAAGTTAAAAACAGCTGACTTGACTGTCAAAGTACAGACCACGTTTTCCAGTATAACGTATTCTTGCTTTGTACCTATTACTTAAATACCAAATAATTCTGCAATAAAAATAATTTATTAGTTATTATTATTCCTTCTCGATACTGATGATTACGTTGATGTATGATCAAGGAATTTGGAATATCCTACCAGGGGATGATAATAATGCTAATAATATTAGTAAAAAAGTACAAGTTACAAGCTTAGATGCAAAGTGTTTCATAATGAAAATGAACATTTGCTAATATTATTAGTAAAATTTTACAAGTAAAACTAGTAGTGTAGAAAAGCCACTCCTGGCCCGGAAGTGACGTCACCGGAAGCCACATGCCACGGCACGCAGCTTCCGGTGGGCCAGAAGTGGGGACAATAGATGTCGGGGTGGAGATGGCGAGAGCGTCGGCGGTCGGTTGAGCGAAGAGTGCGCATAAAATAGAAGTTAGTTCAAAATTGAAATTCGACGGTGTTAATAAAAACTCTAATAGTTGAACGAAACTAGAAGTTAGTGTAAAACTGAAATTCAACAATCGGGGTGTTGAACTAAATTTACGCATAAATTAAAAGTTGGTTCAAAGCTGAAATTCAACGATTGGGAGTTGAACTAAATTCGCGCATAAATTAACCGGGGTTGAAGTAAAACCTCGCATAAATATTAAAAGTTAGTTCAAAATTGTAATTCGAAGGTGTTAATAAAAACTCTAATAGTTGAACGAAAATAAAAGTCAGTTGAAACATTGCGCAGCCATAACAAGAGAGAGAGAAGGTAGATAGAAGTGTTAAGTTCCGCGGATAGAACGAGAATGAAGAATGAAACATGACGCGTCGAAATATATGCGTGACTGTAGATGTCAGATGGTGAATTAATCAATGGGGGGAGTGGAGATGGAGCTCGGTTGAACTAAAATTGCGCATAAATTAAAAGTTGGTTCAAAACTGAAATTCAACAATTGGGAGTTGAACTAAAATTGCGCATAAATTAACCAGGGTTGAAGTAAAACTTCGCATAAATTATTAGTTTGTTCAAAACTGAAATTCAACAACTGGGAGTTGAACTAAATTTGCGCATAAATTAACCGTTGTTGAATTAAAACTTCGCACAAATTAAAAGTTAGTTCATGTTAGCTGAAGAGTGTACAGGAGAATGAAACAGGAATTGTCGTGAGCGCGCTTATATAAAGAAGGGTGGGGGTAAAATATGAAAACCTGTTGAACACAGTCGATAGGTGTAACTAGTTCGAAGTTGTGGAAACGTAACATCGAACGCAAAATGTTGTGAATAACACTATCGTCAACGCTAACTTGCGAAGTTCTAGCAGAGTATAACGGGTTAAAACTTAATTTCTTCCTTACTTTTGTTAAATTAGTTTTAATCTTTGAAACAGAAGGTTTGGAATTACTTCGTAATATATGTTGTGTCCGCAAAAGTTTCAATTTCAAACATTGCGTATCCATCACAAGAAGTATGTTAGACGTGTAGAAGTGAGAACAAGACAGATGAATGAGATATAACGTCGAGCACGCGAAGGTGATTCAAACAGGACGACATGTGCTAATGTAAATGAAAGTTCAGGTTAGTAGCAATTAGACTTGTATAATGAAGTTGGCGAAACGTATATATAATGAGTAGGAAGGATGCGAACAACACAAATGCGAGTTAATTAATGGTCGCGGCGCGATGAACAATCTCTTTTTATAACGGTTATCGCGTGAGAAGATCTCGGTTCAACTAAATTTGCGCATAAATTAAAAGTAAGTACAAAACTGAAATTCAACTTGATAATTGGGTTACGGAAAGTATGTCAAGGTCATCCCGAGTAAGTTTTAAAAAAGCCTATCCCGCTAGCACAGGAAATAGTTCTGAGAGTTGAACTACCCGGTGATAGCGGGATAGGTAGATTTGAGTTTTGAACTTTATTCGTAAAAACAAATACAATCAATGTGCAATACCAGGAACTATACAGGTTGAATTTTTGTGATGAACTATGGAGTTGTAGAAACAAACGCCAACGACGAGAAAAAGGTAAACGCAGAGTCCCCAGATGATGTATTTGAAAAGTGTGAAGAGACGTAATATTCCGAGTTGGTTTTCCTGCTCCATTTCCAATCGTTTAATTTCCAATTTCAATTTATCCTCTTCCATTCTAGTTACAAAGGGAACTTCATCCATCATATCCATCATGATTGTATTAGTGTTTGAAATTTTAAAAGAAGTTATGTTGATAGTTTAAAAGTCGAAGACGGAATGAGGAGTGAAAGCGAGAACTGTTAGTTAAATAAAAAAGTGGTGGGGGGAAAGATGAATTACAAAGAAGTGGCGGGGGATAGATTTTGCTCTTCATTATTACCGTCAGTAGTGTCAGATGGTGCAGGAGTTAGATTTAGTAAACTGTCTTCGTCTGAACTTTCAACCTTATCACAAATAGGACAATCGTATGTTATTTCCAAATTCATTTTGATAGTTGTATAATTATCTACAAGTTCTTGTAAAATATTAAAAATAGCTTGTAACTCTTCTTTAGAGTTTATTTCAAAACTAGAATTCATCCGTGCCAATGGAGAGTTGTTCATCGTTGGAGAGTTGGCGAGTAAATGAGGAACGCCGCCAAGGGAGGGGGCTTATTTAACGGCGAGCTTATGATTAAATAAAAAGCTAAGTTCTTCTTCTTCGTCTTTTAATTCAAATATCTTAGCTGTAGTAGTTGCCTCGTCCTCCTCACTCTGTGATGATGAAGATAATTCACCAGGACGTAAATATTGAACATCAATTCTGATCCATCTCATATAATATCTATCCATTATAGCGAGCAAGTTTTGAAACAATTCTTCCATTTCTTCCCTCTCAGTTATTATATGTTGAAACCTGACGAAAGGTGTTCCCATGTTGTTAGTTAGAATGTTGGAAGTGAAATAATTCAAAGGTGGATTCAATAAGATACAAAACTTAAACTAATGGTGGGGAGAAATCTAAAAGACTTATGGTGGGGGGAATCTAAAAAAAAACCAATGGTGGGGGGAAATCTCAAGGTCATCCAATTGAAGTTTTAAAAAAGAGTGTAAAACTGAAATTACACATTCGATGGTTCAACAGGATCTGAATACCAATCTGATCTGTATTTACATCTTTTTATCATATGTGTACAAAAATCATCTTGATGAGACTTGGTGCGTTGACAATAAGCTAGATCGAGAGGATGAAATTTGAAACATCTTTGAGGACAGCATGTATGAAAATATCTTGATTTGTAAAATTTGAAAGTTCGCAATTCCGGTGGCGGTAGTTGTTTTGTTTTGCACTTGCAGTAACAAGATCCGAAAAATTCACACTTAGTGCAAGCTAATCCGTCCACCATCATTGGTCCTAAATCTGTACACTGTTGTTCACAACAGTAACGAGGTTCGTACTTGTAATTTTGTTTTTCCATGTTGACGCTGCTGAGTCCAGTGAAAGAATAAGAGTGTATAGTGTTGAATAGTCAGTTTTATGTACTACAAAAAGTGGTGGGGATAATTTCAAGGTCATCCAAACGAAGTTTTAAAAAATTATACCTTACTAATGTAAGGAAAATTGATACTTAAGAAGTTTGTTTCTGTTTGTTTTCTTCAGACTTTTTCTCTCCCTCCTGTTTGTTTTCTTCAGACTTTTTCTCTCTCTCCGCTTTAGCCATAGCGATAAGTTCTTCAGTCGATAGTGGATGTACTTCAGGAAATTTTAAAATTAATTTAGCCTGATATCCTTCTCGGGTTAATATTTCTAAATCTTCTGTCATTTGTTCAACGGTGTTGTAATCTTTTCCATAGATCTTTCCATCAAATTCAATCATCATTCTGTATAACATCTTTAAAAATAGGTGTTGACGCAGCGAGAGTTGGGAAGCGAATGATTAGTTATCCAAGTATCACACCCTTTTTATCAACTTGACATTGATCACGTGATTCCTTAGTTTTATTTGATAAAAGCTATTTAACATTGGTAGTACTTGTGGAACTTGATGTTATGTTGACCAGTTGGCGATGAAGATGTTGTAGGTTGTGCAGAAAGAAATACTTCATCATCGCAGTATTTTGTTTTAGTAAACATCCTTACATTAGTAGCACTAACATCAACAGTTAAGTGATAACCACCGGTAAGTAAAACTCGCATTTCGTTGGTTAAATCTTCAAGTTGTTCAAAACTCGTAATGGTGTTGGTATCGTAAGATGCACACTTGACCTTTAAGGACATGTTGAAGTTTTGTATTTAGTTATAGAGAGCGAGATGTGTACGGTACGAAAGGTAGTCGTAGACTGATGAATTTCACAAGTTGATTTTCACTTTTATTATCACACAAAATTGGGTCAAGGTCATCCCGTGGAATTTTTAAAAAAAGCAACATATTGCTATGTACAAAGACATAACAATATGTTGCTTCTTTTATTTTCTTTTTTGTTTTATATCATCTTTATTGAGAAACCATTACAAACACATATATTTACAATGTTATGTACAAACTAGTTAGTAGTAGGTGTTACATGAATAGTTAGTTCAGTTGAGTTGTTTCCACTCGGTCCGAGTGAAACTAAATAGAGTGCGCCAGGTTGAATAACTCGAAGATCTTCATTTTGTAGAAGTTGTACAAACCGTTTCGGTAGGAAGATTTGAAACTTCGGTTCGTCACCAACTGTATACGGCGCCTCGCTCAATGTGCAATTAATAGCATCACCAATTGAAGTGTCCATCTTCTTGATTGTATGTATGATGTAATGTTTTTCTTCTTTTAGTTCAGAACATTTCTTCATCGGTAAGATTGTTGATTTAGAATGAGCGTTAAATTGATCAACCAAATTTTGAAGAAAGTTCTGTGATGCCATCTTGATGTTATTGTTAATCTTCTTGTTAATCTTCTTGTTAATAATAATGTCCGTCGGAAATGTTGTCTCTTCGGAGGTTCGAGTAATACTCATGCTGCGTCATGGTAGCGCTCTCACTTTTATTACCGACATTACCCCCACAATTCTGTTGAAGGAAATTATTTAAGCGGTAGGCATTCTTCAAAGCGCACTGTGACCTTCGATGTTTAAAACTCTTTGATGAAATACAAAGTTCATTGAAGTAGCATTGGAAATCTCTATCTATTATTGCATTTATCACTTCGTTGCTTGTAAATGATTGTATCCAATTAGCTTTTTCCAATCCTCTTGTGTAGATAGTTTTGAACTCTTTGCAGTAATGATTCATAATGTGCGGCATCATGTTATAATTAATATAACCTTCATCCCATCTTAAGTTGTGAAAATGTTTGTACAACCATTTGTTTGTAACTTTCGCTTTAGTTGTTAGTCTATTGAATGGTAATGGAGGTTTGAATAAGTAATGATAAACTACAGATGTGTTCATATCCAAAATTACTAATTCTTTTATAATAAAATTTCCATCATTTCCTCGAAAAGCTTGAAATTCAATTATACCTTTTTTAACTTCCATTATATGTGGCGCATTAGAAAACGAAACCCGTTTGTTCATGATGAAGTCTCGTCAGCAACTGACTTGTATTACAAACACGATTGTTCTTCTTTAACTTCTTGCGCTTCTTCGTCGATATTAAAGTTGGTGTGATAGTTGTTCAATTGTCTCCACATATCCACTTCTTGAGGTATTCGATTAAAAATTGAAGTATCCACGGGACCGTATAAAATTGGAACGAAAGGTTGTCTGTCCAATGTATCGATTAGATAGTCTTTGATTATTGCACTTGAAAATATTAGTTGTTTCAAATATCTGGTGACGGGACCGGTAGTACAACTTAAAGTGTAAAATTCTTCTTTAGTCAAATGTAATTTTACATCATGTCTAGTTAAATCTCTGAAGCGAACCATTTGTCCTCCACGATGTTTCACTATATCAACTTCAATATTTGATTCCAATAAACTTAATCTTGTTCTTCTTCCAAATGTGTTGTTACTCAAATAGCATTCCAAAAGATGTAAATGTTTCATAAATGATTCCCAAGAAGTTTCAGTGAATGTAACCATTTTATTTCCATGATTTAAAATAACAATCGGTGAATAATCCAATGATTTTAAAATTCCAACTGAAATACTTTTCGTCATGCATGAAGAAATGGGGTAGAAAATCCGAAGAAATACTTCTGTTAAAATATTAGTTGTAATGTTAACTTCAACCTTTTTTCTTTTTACTTCTTTTTCAGCTTCTCCTTCTTCTTTTTCTTCTTCTCTCTTCTTATGTTTGTTAAACTTGAGGAACTCGTCCATTTCTCGTTCAACTTGTTTTTCTATATCTGAACTATTCTCATCCATTAGAGGTGTATTTTCTTCTCCGTTAGTAGAACTCATCTTGCGAACGATGTTTCCCATACGACGGTCGAAGATATAATGAATTTTCCACTCATGATTTTCTCGCTTTTATGTTTTTCGTAGAATCCTTGAAATTTATACACTCACATAAATGTTTGTTTTTAACTTGTCTTTCACAAACGAAATTCTAACCTCAAAAATTGAGACAGATAATTCTAACCTCAAAAATCTGCAGTCGTTGTACTAATTCTTTTTAAAGTACATTCTTCACGATTCCGGTCAGCGGTGTGTAACTATTTTATCATGTAGAATAAGACAGTATGCTGAAGTTCCATCCGCTACTGGTTCTTCAAATTCCATTTCAATTTTTATATCCACACTTGATGATTTTACCGATTCATTTTGTTTTGAACAATCTATTACAATTATCGGAGCCTTGGAATAATATTGGTCAGGTGATAATAGTGGAGTATTAGTCTTTCCATAATATGACGATTGAAATCTTGCATACATATCGTATAAAATGGAAAAACGTTTTTTGCTGAACATGACATTCAAATTGTCATACGGAAAGAATTGAGAGTTTAGGAAAACTTTACAATTCTTTATTTTACAGTTATCAAATTGACCGGCATTTGCAGTGATAACATCTTTTCGCTTAGTTTGAAAACCGAGTATTATGTACCTTGCTCGTTCCAAGTAAGTTGATGTCTTGACGGTCCATGTTTGTCGTTCGGTCTGAGGTAGTGTAGGATATTCATGGAATTCCCAACTTCGGAATGGCATCACAATATCACGGTCAGATTTTAACTTTCTCAATAATACGATTCTATGTTCATCAGCCAATCTTACATGAGGTACTCTCCAAACAACTTTATCTAATTGTAGTTGCCATTCCAGTTTATCTTCAGTAGTTGCAGGGTCTGCAAGTATCAAGTCATTGTTAGTTGAAGATCTGAGTAATACCAATTCTTGTTTGACATTTATTATTACTCGTTTGTAATCTTCAGCGAATCCCAAAAGCAATCGTAAAGGTACATGAAAATCAAAGTGACCGTTGGAATCCGGTGTTATAGTGTCTTTATCAGGAGCAACCCATCCGGCGGTGACTATTGAATTCTTCTCATGCGGTGTTAATGATGTTAATCCTTTCAATGTCGTTGTTATACCAACCTTTTTTGTCGAATCAACTGTCACCCCTGATATCTCATATCTTATTTCATCAAAAAGATATGCCATCGGGTTATTTATAAAAGGAACTGTTGAAGCAGTTTTTCCATCCAATTTTAATACCTGTCCTTCAATGTACAAATAACTTTCACACGGTAATGTGTAAATATCTTGTTGTTGAATGGGAATCCTTATTTCATCGTTATTGTTTAATTTTGATGAAGTGTAAGGGTTGTGCGTGTGATATTCCTTCTCCCATAGTGTTTCGTCGAATGTCGGTCCTTGAGATATATCCAGGATATCCATCGTTGTTAAGTTTCAATCCAATCTTCTGTAGAAAACGAATGTTGTCCGATGTTAACTCTTCCAATGTCGAGGAGCTACTGAGCTCCCGACTCTTCCGTTGCGGTTTAAATGATAATCCCATGTTGACCTTTATGTTGCCGCTCTGATGTGTATCCGTATAGTTATCGTTTCTCCTCTAAAGTCAACACTAACACCGTCTTGATCCAATATGTTCAGTACGATGTCTGAAATGAAACTGGTGTTTAACGGTAGGTATATCAAGTTTTGTGGCTTCTCAACAATTTTAAAACCAGGAGCCACTGTTGGATAAAATGTATGTAAAATATGCTGATTCACTCCTTCTCTATACGATCCGTGTATAATATTACACGTTACATCGATACTATTGACTTTCAATATTGTAACAGTTGTATCACCTGAATGAGTAGTTCCAGGAGTTAAGATTTTCTTTTTTGTATCTGTAAATCCAAGTAAACTGCCAATCGACTGTTCCAAGCTGACATCAATATAATATTTTGAAGTTATTTCTGCTTTTAAAGTATTATTGTTTCCTTTAACGGTGATATTGTCTTCTCCGAGTTGTTTCTGTAATAATTGGTTTATATCATCGATTTCATAAGCTCCAGTAGGAAATGTAATTATTTTCAATTCTGAGTATTTTCCTGAAGCATCCTTAGTTTCATAATAATGTAGTAAATTGTTCTTTCCTTCCGTAACATTGGGTATTGAGTTGTAGGTAGTCAAATCAAGTAATGCCGCTTCCCATAATCTTTCCTTGGATAGACGCAATGCTGGGAACAGCGTACTTTTCAATGTGGATGAATTTCCACTCAGTGACACTGTATACGATGACATCTTAAAGCTGACTGACACTCTTCGCTAGAAACTCCAAACATAAATGCCCACATATTTCAGTATTGTTAGGTTGTTCTCTTTTGTAATTGTAAAAAATGTTTTTGGAGTTTCGAAAATAATGTTGCAGTTCTTTCGGCGGTGGTAGATTGCCAAAACTGTCAAAGTAGTAAACGGTTTGTCCGAGCTTTTTATAGCATACCCAATGAGTGCCTGGACCATAGGTGGAATCCAAATTTACTATTCCAGTTTCATTTTCCCATATTTTAGTTGGTAATGCATCTTTCATAAAAACTCCTCGAAAAAATGGTATTTTCAAACATTTTACATAATCATTTAACTAATGATTTGTTAAAGCTTTATTTGGAATTATCAATTGATTCTTTTTATTTAGTACACACGGTATGGTCTTAGGTATAAACCTGCTCCGTTTTTTACCATTTGCCAAACAGAAGTCTTCTTTACATTTGCCTTACGAGTTCTACGACGTCCTTTTTTAATGTTTCCACCTCTTTTGGGAGCGCTTCTTTTTGCAGGTCTTCCTCTGCGACGTCTTCCAGCACCTAACTTTGCTTTCGTCTTCATGGCTGTAGTTACTGCCCAAGCCGCTGCTTTTTCTGCAATACTTGCGTCACTTGATTTTACTCTTTGCCAAGCTTTTTCCGCTAGAATTTTATCCGCTATTGATCTATTTGTTGAATCTTTATACTTTGAATATGCTATATCGTGTTCTTTGCAAGCTTGATCTAATTTATTAATTCCAGGATCTCCTCTTGCTAAACGTTTTGACAACTTAGTTCCAGGTCCACAATATTGATAACCTCCGGGCAGATGTAATTCGTATGGTAAAGCGTCTATCGCTCGATTCACAACAGCACCAATTGGAATCCGTCTGAGCAGGGATAATGCAGCTGATGTTAAACCACGTCCTCTCTTGCCGCTGTCTTGACGACGACTGAGCGATACGGTCTTCATTATGCTGTTTTATGTAACCAACGTCTTCACTCTATGAAATACTTTATGATAATGAATCCTTTTTTTTGTGTATTCTATACTTAAATATTCATAAGTTTTACTAGTATCTATCAATGATTTCATCTTTAATCCATTGGTTTCTCTGAGAATCTTCAATTTTATTGTGTTTCATCGATGCATTAATCAAATGATTATGCATATCAATAACTACATTACCTACAAGATTCATTACATACTCTACATTAGTAGCATCTTTGTTACGTGTAGGATTATCAAGATTTGTGATACGTTTACCATTACATGTATACACAGATGGATCGTTTGTAGAGGTTGCTATAACTTGATTAATAGTAGCAACATCATTCGGAGCTATTCCTGCTGATATGTTAGATATTCTTCTATTTTTTCCATCATATAAGTTATTTATTTTATCTAAAACTATAGTTTGTTTCACAACAACACAATCATTATCATCTTTACCAGATTTTACATGGGTTAATCGTCTACCTCCACATATAAAGTTAACACCAGTAGCTGATAGTTGTGGCACTTGTGTTAAAATAACAGCATCATGTTCTTCCGTGCCTAAACTTATATTTGACAATTTTTTATTTTTTATATCCCACTTGTTATTTTGTAGTTGTAGTAAGGTAAACTTTTCACTTCCTTGCACAAACTCATCACCTTTCTTTGACACCACCTGATTTTGTTTAACAAAAGCGGATGTTCCTTTCTTCAAGCTTTCATTCATTTGTCTCACGGTAGCAGCATCCGATGGAGTTGAACCATCTTTCAGATTGGACAACACTTTTCCATGACAATCAATAACAGCACCATTATATAAAATACAATTATCTTTCATGTATTTAATATTAACACCATCACTTTCTTCTTTAGGATATCCAATATCGTTTATAGTATATTTATAGAAGGAAAATCCATCTTTTTTCTTTTCTGGTATTACAGAGTGCAAATAACGCTTATTGATTGTATCTGTATCCTCGGTTGGATCTGCCACATTAGTTATTTTATAATTTAAAGCATTGTACTTTTTTTCCACTTTTAGTCTTTTCCAACAGTAAAGCGTATTCCATCGCAGATAGAAAATAACCTTTATTAACAACATCTCCATTATTGACTGGTTTTGCAACGTTAATAACCCTGTGAGATTTTGCATCATACAGTTGGTTGTCGTCGAGTTTTAAACTTGTAGATGTTACCTCCTTAACTGTTTTTAAATTTGTTGCATCTTCATCTTCTTCTGGATCTCTAACAAACTTTAAACGTTTATTATTTATGTTATAGTCACCTTCAGGTGTTTGCGGTAATCCACTTCTTTTTCTGTTTTCTCCAACTTGCACTCCTAACGCGGAGTATCGTCCGAACTTGTCGACGCTCATGTTAGAACTGACACATTATACGCCTGCAATTCTTATATATCCGCGGACAATTATACGATTATGCCGCGATTCCTGAGTTCGTCAATCAGAGCTACCCATTCATTATTTAAACCTGTATGACCGGCTTCCATGGCTTCATGCAATAGTCTCATTCTATCAACCAATTTATTGATGTCGTTGTAGTAAATCACATTCGTATTGTATAGATTTTTCATCAATCCTTTGCCAGATGTTGAAGTATCTCCTTTACTCTTTTTACTATGTTGTTCAAGAAGTGATAAATCCATAAGTGATAAAGATTTTCTTTTCAGTGGTTGTCTCACCGCTGGTGCAGTACGTAATGTTGGCAATTTTCGTGGAGGAAACAACTTTTTTATAACGATGTTATATTTTGTTGCACGTGAACGATTAATCATTGCATCCTTTAAGTAGTTTCTTTTATGAGCGTTAGTATTTTGTAGAATCTCCTTAAAAACACTTAAATCTTTGGATGAATATCTTAGTGGTATGTTTTTAAAAATTAATTCATAAAGTCCTTTTGTTCCTTTATATTTATGCTCACCAATAATGATGTAATCGTCTTGTGTTATTTCAAGCTTTGAATCGCCGATCTTTAATTCATTCCCATCAATTCTTGCTCCGTATACGTGTGATCTACTCAAATTCGGGTTTGATTTCATGTCATGTAGCATTTTCATTATATATTTTCTTCCAAGAGGTCCATGTTGTAATATATCGCTACTCAATTGAGTTAAATTTTGAATAGATTGTTCAGCTTCAGGTATTGGTTGTTCTTCTTCCTTTTCAACAATTGGTTCTTCTTCTTCTTTTGTTTCTTCTTGCTCACTAGCACTTGTATATGAATCATCATCTTCTTCTTTTTTTAATGCTTGTACTTCTTGTTTAGAAACTGGTAGTAAAACATCTCCTTCATAACGAGATTTACCAATAGTTTCTGATATCTGTTTTAAAGGTTCCGTAATAGGTTTATATGTAGTCTCTAGAAATTCTTCTCTTTCACTTAAACCCATCCTCAATGCACGATTCTTCATCCTAATAGAATCACTGAGTGATTTTATTTCTTTCAATAGTTTTTCTTGATTCACCATGTTTACACTGTGAAGTTCAACGTGTAACTAGATGTAGCATCGGTAGTTCAACGCATAAATACAAATTTATCCAACCCTATACGATATCTACCATTTTTAATATCTTCTTCCTTCATAATAACGAGAAAGCCATATTTCTCATTCCATGCTTTGCCACACATTTCTTTAAATTTCTCAAATGGCATATCCGCATTTACATGATCATTGTATATATGCTTTAAATTTGTTTCATCTTGCTTAAAGATAATCAACATATTTGCATTATCTCTTATAATTTGGAATTTTGCTGTATGTTTGACCAATATAAATGCTATCGATATTATGATGTCTTCCCATAGCGAAATAATTCCTTATAGTGTCGTGATTTTCACAAGACACATCGTCAAAAATAAAAATAGAAAATGGTTTTGCTTCATTTGGTTGCATAATTGTTTCACTGGCATTAAACTTGTAGAAATTCACTTCAGGTACACTTGCAAGTACTTTATCCAATAATTGATATTTCGGTTGTTGCAATGATTTTGAAAAAATGTATATATTGTTAAAGCGCAATCCTTTAGGATTAGTTATAAGGTTAAAAACAACATTTGTTTTTCCACAATTTGAAGGACCAGTTATCAAACATCTTATCGTATTTGGTAGTAATTCACCATGTTTACCATGATTTAACCTATCATTGTCAACCGTCAATTCATCAATATTATTGATATTAAATCGATCTTTTTGTTGTACAATCTCCATCTTGTATCAAGGTTAAACACACAATGATCTATTAAATTACTATACCAAGTCTTTTGAAGGAATCCAAGAGTCTTCACTTTTATCGAATCCTAACCACCGGACTTTAACCATATCCTTTTTCCTTTGTAATACCTTTTCAACATGATATACATCACCGACATTTGATTTCAACAATTCATGTCCGTAGAATCCACCTTGAAGTAATTCACCCTTGTTATCCTTTAATAAGTAAGTTTCAGGTATAGTTGGTTGCACTTTATAAACTGTAAATACTTCATTAGTCCAATTTGGTAGATACCTTTTACTAAATACACCTTTGTACTTGCTTATACGAACTTTATCGTTGACCTTAAACTTTTTTGGTTGCAACTTTTCCAATTTAGGTGTTGTATTATTTCTGATGCGTTGTAATACAACCTTAGCATTAGCGCTGTTTACTTGGATAGGTTTCATTCCAATGGTACGATGATATTTGTTGTTATACTCTTTTATAAGTTGTGGTAATATGTCATACCACACGTATGATCCTCGTTTTGAAAATTGTTTGTACATCGCTCCTTTCAATGTTCTATTGAATCTTTCAATTATTGAAGCTAAAGTGAGTAATACAGGACTAGGCGCCGTAGCGTGAAGTTGGCTCACTCCAGTACAAGTTATAGCAGCATAAAAATGAAACGAAGGAGTGGGAGCGGCGCATGCGCCGTGACGTAAAACCAAGGTTTGAGGTTAGAATTTTTCATGGTGGCTGCCATGTTTAATTCTGTTTCATTCAAACAATAGTAGTTCACGGCTGGCATGGGATGTGAAGTGTGGTAATTAGATGGGGTTAGCAACCGGTCGTGACCGGCCATTGACCGGTCATCGACCCGGCGGGGTTCCGCTTGAGTGACCACCGGGGGGGGGGGATTTTAATCTCCATTTTTTATGGGGGGGGGTTCCGCTTCATTAGTCACGGGGGGGGGGGTTCCGCTTGATTAGTCACCGGGGGGGGGGGGTTCCGCTTGATTAGTCACCGGGGGGGGGGGGGGTTCCGCTTGATTAGTCACCGGGGGGGGTTCCGCTTGATTAGTCACCGGGGGGGGGGGGGGGGGTTCCGCTTGAGTGAACACGGGAGGTTCCACTTGGGCGCTCATGCGGAACTGATCTTCTCACGCGATAACCGTTATAAAAGAAGATTGTTTATCGCGCCGCGACAATTAATTAACTCGCATTTGTGTTGTTCGCATCCTTCCTACTCATTATATATACGTTTCGCCAACTTCATTATACAAGTCTAATTGCTACTAACCTGAACTTTCATTTACATTAGCACATGTCGTCCTGTTTGAATCACCTTCGCGTGCTCGACGTTATATCTTATTCATCTGTCTTGTTCTCACTTCTACACGTCTAACATCCTTCTTGTGATGGATACGCAATGTTTGAAATTGAAACTTTTGCGGACACAACATATATTACTTTTACTAACATATATTAGTTTTACTTCAACCCTGGTTAATTTATGCGCAATTTTAGTTCAACTCCCAATTGTTGAATTTCAGTTTTGAACCAACTTTTAATTTATGCGCAATTTTAGTTCAACCGAGCTCCATCTCCACTCCCCCCATTGATTAATTCACCATCTGACATCTACAGTCACGCATATATTTCGACGCGTCATGTTTCATTCTTCATTCTCGTTCTATCCGCGGAACTTAACACTTCTATCTACCTTCTCTCTCTCTTGTTATGGCTGCGCAATGTTTCAACTGACTTTTATTTTCGTTCAACTATTAGAGTTTTTATTAACACCTTCGAATTACAATTTTGAACTAACTTTTAATATTTATGCGAGGTTTTACTTCAACCCCGGTTAATTTATGCGCGAATTTAGTTCAACTCCCAATCGTTGAATTTCAGCTTTGAACCAACTTTTAATTTATGCGCAAATTTAGTTCAACACCCCGATTGTTGAATTTCAGTTTTACACTAACTTCTAGTTTCGTTCAACTATTAGAGTTTTTATTAACACCGTCGAATTTCAATTTTGAACTAACTTCTATTTTATGCGCACTCTTCGCTCAACCGACCGCCGACGCTCTCGCCATCTCCACCCCGACATCTATTGTCCCCACTTCTGGCCCACCGGAAGCTGCGTGCCGTGGCATGTGGCTTCCGGTGACGTCACTTCCGGGCCAGGAGTGGCTTTTCTACACTACTAAAACTTACAAATCCTTCGAAACTTACAAGTTACTAGGAAAAATTCACTAGTTCTTGTACTCTGCGTTTCATAAATGAATTACCTTTACTAATTGAATTTTTTACTCTATGGAACATAGAGAATAAAATTCTTTTAGACCGACTTTAAATTTCTCTTAGGCGAATTTTTGACCCCCAAAAGGCTTTTTTATTACTGATTTGATTTCAATTGAATTCTCAAGTTAGATTTTATGTATTTTAAACTAGGTAATAAACTATAATCGGGCAATTATTTTCAAGTATTAAAAAAGCTTATTTTCCGGAATTTTTGACAGAACTTTAGTTGTTTAGGCTACATGATTAGACTAATGTAGTTGCTATGATCAGTTTATATTCCCCCATCCATCGCAGCTGAGTAGTCGCTGTGTATGCTGAAAACAATATAACCTCAACCTCTTCAGATTTGTTTACATCTGCTCGCCGTTATGTTACGTTTTTAAATAAAATTTAATTGATATTTTGACAGACCTATTTGTTAAATTAAGTAGATCATTACTGATATATATTTGTTGAAGTTATAAATTATTCCAAAAGATAGGCATGTTGATGTGGAATTAATGAATTGCTGTCTTACGGAATTAGGCCTATGCGATTAACTAATTTATGTGATACATCTAATATTTGGAAAAAGATTTAAATGGAACAAGTAATAATGAGAAAGTGTTGTGCCATTGTATCCTATGTCTCAGGTAACAAAATATACGTTATGTGTTAAGTAAGCTTATAAATTCTTCATACCATACTTGGTTTTTTATTCATTTGCAATCATGTGGTAATTGAATTTTTACAATCAATTTTATTTTTAATAATGAATTTTAAGTAGTTACTTGTATTGATTTTGTTTTTCTCTATAATCTACTTTTAATGGTAGGCCTATAAGCTTATTTGTTTTGTACCAAATGTACCAAAATGATGTTATCTAACGTATGGAATAATAAGCTTCTTGATTCCTGATTTGAGGTCTTAGTCAAAATCATTGTTTGTATGTATTTATTTATAGGCCTAGGATGTATTTACAAATTATCTATGTGTTTGAAATAAAATTACTTCTGGTCAATCTCGGTTACCGGTATGTTGGAATTTTTTATTACCTACATAAAGGCCTAAGCCTACTTGAATTATTCCAGAAATTAGTCCAGGTACTATTCAATGACAAATTGTGCCAACTATGAACAAGGTTTTATCCCTCCAAAAACGGGATGTTGGTATTTCGTACTATTATTCTCTAAGTTACTTCTTTTGTCCAAGATTATTGTGTGCAGTTTCATACGGGTACAATACTATCAAATGCAAATATTGATCGATCCGATTGACATATCCATTGTACTAACTATCGATTCAATCTAGACCTAAATAACTAAGACAATCACTGTAACTAACTATCACTGTAACTAAGTACTTGTGGAATTAATGAATTGCTGTCTTACGGAATTAGGCCTATGCGATTAACTAATTTATGTGATACATCTAATATTTGGAAAAAGATTTAAATGGAACAAGTAATAATGAGAAAGTGTTGTGCCATTGTATCCTATGTCTCAGGTAACAAAATATACGTTATGTGTTAAGTAAGCTTATAAATTCTTCATACCGTACTTGGTTTTTTATTCATTTGCAATCATGTGGTAATTGAATTTTTACAATCAATTTTATTTTTAATAATGAATTTTAAGTAGTTACTTGTATTGATTTTGTTTTTCTCTATAATCTACTTTTAATGGTAGGCCTATAAGCTTATTTGTTTTGTGCCAAATGTACCAAAATGATGTTATCTAACGTATGGAATAATAAGCTTCTTGATTCCTGATTTGAGGTCTTAGTCAAAATCATTGTTTGTATGTATTTATTTATAGGCCTAGGATGTATTTACAAATTATCTATGTGTTTGAAATAAAATTACTTCTGGTCAATCTTGGTTACCGGTATGTTGGAATTTTTTATTACCTACATAAAGGCCTAAGCCTACTTGAATTATTCCAGAAATTAGTCCAGGTACTATTCAATGACAAATTGTGCCAACTATGAACAAGGTTTTATCCCTCAAAAAACGGATGTTGGTATTTCGTACTATTATTCTCTAAGTTACTTCTTTTGTCCAAGATTATTGTGTGCAGTTTCATACGGGTACAATACTATCAAATGCAAATATTGATCGATCCGATTGACATATCCATTGTACTAACTATCGATTCAATCTAGACCTAAATAACTAAGACAATCACTGTAACTAACTACGGTACCCCTGTTTTGTTTGGCTTTTTATATTAATATTTACATAAAAAAATATAACCTAACATAGGCTCTATATAATTATTGCAACAAAATCAAAATACTAATAGTGATAATAACAATTCAGGCCTAATTTTTTTCTAAATAACATATAAGAAAAACAGTTTCCAATGTAGGCTACCATACTTATGTGTGGTCTACTCTCACATTTTAACTTTCCTGGCCATAGGTTGGTACTTCATAAAATTCATGGAGATTAGTTTATGTTCCATTAGGATTAAAATGCCGGTACAAAGTACCATATCGATCGGATCGTTCGATATTTTCATTTGATAGTATTGTATGTAGCCCAGTTAAGAAACTTCACCTGCCAAATATGAATAAAAAAGTAATTTTTCCCAATTGTACTAAGGAAATAATAATAGGCCTAATAGATTTTATTTCGCTGACAAATTTATACTGTATGGGAATTTACAAAACGTCCAGTGGCGGATTTACCACTAGGCCAACTAGGCCCTGGCCTAGGGCCGCGGGCCACAGGGGGGCCGCACGGAGTCCCAAATATACAGAGTATATATTTTTAAGGATGTACTTGCATGGTAAAGATGAACATCAGCTTTGAGCCCTGATTTTTTAGTTAGCAGACTAATTTAGTTGAAAACCCGTAAATTCACAACACAGAGACTTTGGTGAAGTCACTGTGGCGTCTGCCGTTTTCCATGCCAATTTCGGGTGATCATCAGCTACCTGTAGGTTAAGTCACATTCATATTGGTGGCAACTCTGGGTGACGACGCGGCGGCCCCTTTGGGTTTTTATTATAAATAACTGAAGTTACCTCTCTGTGTCTAAAAAGTGCACCAATTTCCAATTGATATTTTTTGGGTGCCAGTTTGCTATTGGTGAGACGCTGTCAAAATGCAAAATCTGGGTGACATTAAAACTAATGTTAGTTTAATTTAAAGATTTTCTAAAACCATTACCATTTTGTGTATCAAAATTGTATATAAAAATTTTGTGTACCATAAGTATCAAAATTCAGAAAGCAACACATTTATACCAATATAGTTATACTAGCTGTTGCCCGTCATGGCTTCGCCCGTGATTGAATTTATTTTATAGGTAATACAATCGTTTTGAAGAGCAACGAAATCTACTTCCTTGAGAATGACATTGGAACAATGAAGTAGTGTGAGTGGAGCTCTGAAGGAATTTCGCAAAACCTCTTCTTAGAGAGAAAAGGTTTCTTAAATAGAAAAGGCCCTAACCTATGAGCAAATAGGAACGACCATGTCAAATTTCAACCCCGTAGGCTCTACAGTCATATTGAAGACATGTGGGTCGGAGCCCTAAAGAACATTAAACAGTACTTTTGCAAAACTGTTTCTTAGTGAACACCTATTAGCAAACCGGAACCTTTACGTTAAATTTCAATCCGTAGGATCTATAGTAGATTTGAGAATTTGTGGGGAGGAGCCCTAAAAAAATTTGCAAAATTGTTTCTTATTGATCACCTATGAACAAAAAGGAACGTCCATGTCAAATTTAAAACACGTTGGCCCTTGATTAATTTTGAAGTCAGGTGAGGTGGAGCCCTAAAGAACTACAAAAACTATATTTACAAAACCATTTCGTAGTGAGCACCTGTTAGCAAAACGGAACATCCACGTTAAATTTATACCCCCTAGAATCCATGGTAATCTTGAAGTTCTATGGGGTGGAGCCCTAAACGAAATTTTTCAAAATTATTTCTTAGTAAGTAAATATGAGCAAAGAGGAACGTCCGATTCAAATTTAAACCCCGGAGGCCCAACAGTAATTTTGAAGTCCTGTGGGGCGGAGCCCTAAAGAACTTGGAAAACTGTTTTTGAAAAACTGTTTCTTAGTGAGCGAGCACCCGTGAGCAGGGCCGCCCACGGGGGGGACTAATGGCGCAAGTTGCGCCATTGGAAAAAATTTTGGGGAGGAATGAGATTTTTGGGGGAATTGAAAAAAAAGGGTTTTTAAAAATGTTTGCAAGTACTAATTTGCAGTAGTTAAACAATGAATCTTATAAACATGTCAATACAAATTAGGAGAGTCTTTGTCTGTCCTTTTGTTCTGGATCAAAACACGTAGGCCTTGTCAAGGCACGTTAGCCCCCCAATCTTGACTATTATTGCGCCATTGTCGGCTAGGTACTCTGTACCCCTCTCCATTGTTGACCGTTTTTCTCAATCGCCTAAAGTTTCGTCTTTTCTTAGTGGTCTAGTGTCTTTATTTTTTTTAACTTATTTTATTTTCAACGGCAAGCTGCCAATTACAAAAATATGTCTTCGTACATGTTCGATCAGTATACTCCGCCGTTTCCGCGGTTCCGCGTCTCTGGCGACCACTTTTCTGTCAAAGAATCGCCATTAAGAGAACTGATATTACAAACGGCTCGGCGAGAGTAACGCAATGGGCAAAATCGACACTGGGAATTCCTAAACAACGTAGCCTCTAAGGCCGCAACGGTGTTCATATGACGGTCGTCCAATGAATGAACTTATGATTATTTCTAGCTTAAAATTTTTTTACGATAGCATGCATGGTGAGGTGCCGTGAACTTATAAACACAAACTTAAAATCAAGCCTTAAATCTAACAAAATAACGTTCATTAACAAAATCTTAGTTGTTACTAAACCAAACTATGTTTACAGTTAAGGGTGAGTCGGTGGCGTAATGGTTAGCGCGCCGGACTTCGGGACCATGGCAGCGATGTCGTGGGTTCGAATCCGCGTTCTGCCAGTGACTTTTATCAGTACCTTTCACCTTGTACTGTAGCGGCTCACCCCCTTACTTTGTCTAATACAATCCACGCACAGATCAAATAGTCTATGTGGACGGGGCAAAGTAAGGCAAAAAGAGGTCCGCCAACCTCTTTTACTAAACAAAAAGTTTGAGAGAAACTTTAGGTTTCTAGGTTTCATAGTTAGTGTCATTATAATAGCCTAAATTATTATTTTATATAATTTAATTTTGATTTCTTGATAGAAAAACAAACTAGCTAGCCAGCAAGTGAATGTACCGTCCAAACTGTTTTTCAGTATGATGTTTTATTGCACTAAACACGTAGGCCTATAATATATGCTGAAAAAATAGATGTCTTAAACCAATGATGAAACTTAAATTCATGCCATAAAAGAACATAGGCCTACGTATGTTCAGAAGGTAAGAACAAGCAAATACACGGTACATACAATACAAGTCCTACAAGCCCAATATCTCTATTATTTTTCAGTCCGTCTGTCTATATGTAGGCCTATGCATTTTTAATGAATCACTTATAAATTTGTATCGATTCGTGCTACGGAATTAAAACTTGGCACAACTGCTACATATTTTAATACCTGTATTCGGTTGTTTGTTGTACATAAGCCAATTATTTTTTATGTTTTTTTTTTTTTTTTTTGAACTGTGATCTTAAAAAATATATAAATTGCAAGCAGACTATTTACTGAACATTAGGTAAAAATTTCACGTTTTTAAGTTTTATCGTTTTTGAGTTCTGCTCGCTTAAAGTCCATCATATGTCACTTAATTGTGGGCCACAATTTGTGGCGAACGCCACGGTCTTGACACCAGTTAAGTTACTATACTACAATTAATTACTCAACTACACGTTAAACACACTATTTGCATATAGTGATTAGCTGTGTGTGTTATTTTAACTGTAAATAACTTTTGTAAGTATTTCTGATCTATATATCAATAACAACTATAATCTAACCGCTGGAGCGAGCTCTAAACTTGGCTGAGTAAGTGTAGCTGGCTTGATGACGAGGCCGTGAACGGAAGATGCATTTGCCGCGATCATCGATAGCGTAGCTGACTTCAAGCCAGCAGAATAGTATTCTTTCGAATGATGCGTTTTTTATGACCTTAATTCAAACGCAGATATAAAAAATGCTTAGCAAACAAAACATATATTATCTTAAACAAAAAGATAAATAGTGGCTTATGTATAACAAACAAGTGCCCTATACTCATACAAATTTAGAAATTTCGAACTTTTACTGTTCCAAAATGGCCGTAATTTAAAATTTTAAGAGCTGAAAATTCCCAGAACTATAAAAAAATAAAACTATCAATTTAAATTATAGGCCTAGAACAAAAATAACAAGATTGTAAACTATCAAACAAAAGACGTAGAATAATTGACTTTTTCCCAAAAAAATGTTTGTTGTGGAAATGTGCATGAATTCATAGGTAAAACCCCTATATTATCTCCTTTTTTATGCAACTTATGCTTATATGCTTAGCTAAAATAAATACAGTATTTTGAAACAGGTTTCCACTTAGGGAGGGGGGCGGTATATGTTTTTGGGGGGGAATGCGCCATCACCTTTGGGGGGGATGGGCACCCCTGCCCTTGAGCAAAGAGAAACATCCATGTTAAATATCGACCCCGGAGGCCCAAAAGTAATTTTGAAGTCCTGTGGGGCGGAGCCCTAAAGAACTTCGAAAACTGTGTTTGCAAAACCGTTTTCTTAGCACCCATGAGCAAAGAGAAACGTCCATGTCAAATAACGACCCCGGAAGCCCTAAAGTAATTTAAAATCCTGTAGGGCGGAGTCCTAAAGAACTTCGAAAACTGTATTTGAAAAACCGCTCACTCGCCGCAACTATCCTCTAGTTTCTTATTACCAATCTCCCCGCAATAATTTGAATCAGAACAGCTGTTTACAAAATTAATATTCCTTAATGTTATCATATGTTCCAATACAAAAATGTTGCTTCCATAAGAATAACATGGTAACTTTGAAGACGTGTGGGGTGGAGCCCTGAAGGAATTTTCAAAAACCGTTTCTTAGTGGATGCTTACACCCTAAAAGGAACGTCCATACAAAATTTCAAGGTTCTAGGTCTAGTAGTTTAGGCTGTGCGTTGATACGTGAGTCAGTGGTATTTGACAAATATATAGTAGAAGATTAACAAAGTAATCCAGATCAATAGGACACCATTGCACAACTAAAGTTTGGTAAAATTGAGTACGGATAGCCATCTTGACTACTTTGATAGCCTCCCACTGTCAGCGATTTGACCAACGTAACGGACATAACATCCGTAAAATACAGCGGCACGCTTTTCACAAACGTATGAACAGAGAGTAGTGACTCCAGCTATAGCATAGATCCATTGACTATAGATAGTCAATGTAAAACATAATGGACCCCATGCCCCACCCCCATTTAACAATTGGATAATCCATTATCTTTTCAAGACGAGCTCGTTCTCAGAGATCAGAGTGTACACAAACAATTACACTTTACTGGTACCAGAGCATAGGATAAAAAATTAAAGACGATTTTAGCTTGATTTGATGACTTTAGATATACTTCAGTCGGTGAAGAGGAGGGGGGGGAGGAGGGCCCCACAGAAAAGTTGGCGTAGGGCCCCAACCTTCGTAAATCCGCCACTGAAAAAGTCTTTCTATCTGTTTCACAATTTAAAACTAACAATTCCAGATTTTTCAACAAGATAATTCATTATTAATTAATTCATTTAATACTCTAAACTTTTTCAAGTCTTTCAGTTGTGTTTAATTGCTTTTTAGCGAATTTCCCATAGGGAATAAGCTATTACCGTAGGTCTCATGGTAAGACCTAAGCTTGCGACTATGTTACTTTTTCGTTTTTAGGTGCCCAGAGACCAAAAATAATAGTCATTCAAAATTTTGTATATATATATGTATATATATATGTGTCCCTAGACACGATAACTCTCGTAAAAATGGTCCGATCGATACCAAATTTGGTAGAGATGTGTAATCCTACGTTTATTTGGATGAGTTCGTAAACCAGACATATCGACCTACCGGAAGGGGTAGTTTTGGGTTGTTTTGTACCCCAAAATTGGGTTTTTTGCATTTTTCATATGTAAATTTAAAAAATTTTAAATTTTTATTTTGACCATTGGATTTAGCTCAAAAAACACACAATTTAGTATTTTGAAGCTTTGCTCTATCTCCATTGGTTACTGAGATATTAAAAAGTCTAAAGACAGTACATTGTATTTTGGGGCTCCAATGTTAATCTTATGGAGAATAAGGATGTGTTAATATTTCACTTATTAACTAATATTTTTGGATGAAACTTGGTATTTAGCTTCATTTGGTTGAGCCTCATTTATTTATGGTAAAAAATCTTGGTTTTTTTGCTTATCATGGCAGCAAACCTGCCCGACTATTTTCCCATGTTAAACATATGGAGAATAGGCAAACTTCTTTAGCAATGGACAGCTATTAAAAAAAAAATTAAATGTAAATGCTTCATATGGTCGAAATAATTTTTTTTTTATTATAAAAACCTACTTTTAGTGTTCCTTATGGCAGCATACCTGCATACTCTCCCTAAATTTACAGATAACACGGAATATCTTGGCCTGTGATGACCGTTGAAGTTGCAGATTGTCGCAGACTGTTTTTAGTGTCATGTGTTTACCAATTTGAATCCAGAAGTGGAGTATGTCAGAGGCCAAGATATTCTGCGATATCTGTAACATAAGGAGAATAGACATTTATTTCCCTATTTATGAGCATGTGATTTTATTTGGTTTACAGTTACGGTAATTAATTTATTAAAAATTAGGTAATCAACTTATACTATGTAATAAAATTAAATAAAAATTTAAATTAACTAAGTAGTATTTTGTGAGAATTTTTGGTGGTGAAATATATAATTGATGTTTGTTATAGTCTGAGGTCATAATTAACCAACTATATTTCACTATTATAAAATTAAAAAAAAAAACCTTTTTTTTCTTTTCTGGTATTAGCCAAATAATATTTCATTATGTCTTTTTCGCAAAAAAGCCAAATGCCAAAACCTCATCACTCCTTTTCTGTTATTACTTTAATTTTATAAGGCTTACAATATCAATAGAATTAGCAATCACTGATTTTATAACAACTTATGGATCTAAATACAATAAAAAGGGTTAATGTCAATACTACAAAAGAAGTTTCAATGGAGAACTGAATTAAATACAGTATTACTATAATACAAAGAAAAACAAAATAATTATAATAATATAACGCAAAACAACAAAAATAACCTATATAATAGGCGTCAACCAATATCTCAAAAAGTGAGTAAAAAATTCTTGTACGGGACGGACATCGGAGCGTATTCCTAGTATTATTAGTTGGATTTTACAAATAAGCTGGCAAATGTTTGTAATCAGCTGATCATTAATAAACGTTTAAGTTGGTTATATTACTACTTTTTGTCCACGTTTCAAAATTAGTTGTATAATTTTAGACATTAAATTTAAATTTGCAAAATTTATGGCCTCATTCCTCAATATTAGTTTTATCAGAATTATAATATTATATAATTTTTAATAATAATTGTCATTTACTTAAATTCGTTCTGGCCAATCATTATTATTTAGTAATTTTTAAGACATTTAAATTTTGACAAAGTACCTATATTTGTAGGCATACATGGTAATGGATTGTAAATTACTTTTCATCATACCATTGCGATAAACGTTATTTTCGGAACGGTCAGCTGTGATCGAAACTAGTTGATTCCCGGTGGGTTGGAGAAACGTGTTGGTAAACAAAGTTTTCGGGACTAGACCTCGAAACAGTGGTTTTCGGGACTAGGCCGGAAAAAAAACTTCCAATGTTGGACACCACTAGCGCTGCTATTCTGCTTACAGTAACTTAAACCTCGTTGACTCCAATATATAAAGGTCAAACAGCTGATTGTTTAGTTGTAAATAGTTCAAATACAAGATAAACAAATAACAATGTAAGAGGGGGTTTATAGGTTAAAATTTATAAATTTTTATCCAAACTGTATATTTATTAAAGGTGGTATGATGAAAAGTACTGTTCGTAACTCGTCCGAAAGTGGTATATCGGTGCTCGATCGAATTTAAGTACTCGGCTTCGCCTCGTACTTGAAACTCGATCTTGCACCGATAACGACCACTTTCCGGACTAGTGACGAAATATACTATTATGGTGGTTCAGGTGAATGTCTGGTTTACCTGAAATAAAATTTTTGTATATTAAAACCTAAAATATCCTACAAGTGGTTAACATGGAATAAAATTTGAGTTTATAAATAAATAAGATTAGGATGATTTTTTACATTTTACAACAAAGAACGTTGTATTGTCCCTAACAAATGGGTAGTCTACTTTGTGTCAAACACACATAGATATAAATCGGCTAATTTTTTATATAAAATTGATTTGTCTATATATTTTGTAGACAAATATATTTCTATAACCATCAAAAGAATTTAGGAATAAAAATAAGAAGCTTCAGATTGAGCCTCTAAAAATATAAATCTACAACGTAAAATTGGAAGCAAACAATTTGGAAAATAGTTGAGTTAGGCATCAATGAATTTTGAATATGATTAATAACGTTCTAGTTGATAGCAGCTAGTTTTTTAGTTGTTTTTATCAAGCAGACTCAAAATTGTATTTTGGGCTTGTTTTTCAAGCTAATTGTGACTCATGATCTGTGTTTTTTATTCTTAAAAGAAGTTAATTTTTAATCATTCATACTAAATTTTGTTTATAAATTATGTAAATAAAACTTAAGTTTGTTATTTTCACTTCGGTTTACTTTTATCTTATAGTTTTGGAATTAATACAACTGAAAAACAATATAAGTTTTAGCATAACATTACTAATATTTTAAAACATTAGGTAACTTCACACTTGTAGAATTTTCACTAGTATTATTAGAAAAAATTACCAAACTAATATTATTAGTAACAATTATGAAACAGAAGATGAAAAATACACTAATATTTTGTAGGAAAAACACTTGTATTTTGCAAACTATTAGTTTTCTATTATGAAACAGAATTTCACAACTTTCAAGTTACTCTTCCATTATGAAACACAATTTACAAGTTACAAGTTACAACACTAATAATATTAGTTTGTAAGTTGTAAATTTGTAATTTGCTATTATGAAACAGTATTTCACAAGTTACAAACTACTAAGCTAATAATATTAGTAAAATCTTCATTATGAAATGGGCCCCAGGTAGCGGACATCAACAAACCCTAGTGACGTCACCGGCACCGCCAGCTGTTTAAAAAACAACAAACCAACGCATCTGTCAATCTATACTTATTTAATATGCTAAGGGTTTTTTGTATAGCTAACTCCTCCTACAATTTTCAACCGATTTTAAAGTTTTTGGTAACTTGAATGAGGCTTGGTCTTTAGTTGTTTTCGCAAAAAATTTATGACAATCGGACATAATATAAGGGCGCTATACGCCAATTAATTTTGAAAATTTCCCATTAGAATAACATTGGGTTTGAGTTGAACATTTTAAACATCTGATAATGTACAGGTGTAAATATGTTTATTTTTTGTGATTGCTGATATACACAATATTAAATATTGGATTGGTCGAATGTCGTTGATTTAGAACTAAATGTTACTTTTGTATTGTATCAAAATTAATTGCTCGATTTTGAGCAACAAGTAGACTAGTTAAAATAATAATAATAAAGATGACGTCACTGACACCACTTTCGATGAGTCAAGCGCAGATGTCCGGTACCGTCAGGAGGTTCTAATTCTAATCATCGTGATTATGATTGTTCAAGTAAAATAAAGCAAAAGAATAAACAATGTTGGTTAAATGCGATTTTTTATATAAAAAATGAATATATAACAAAAGTTAAATCAGCTGATAAGTGAAGGAGTAAAACCTAAATGTTACATGTTTACGAGGTACATGTGTACCCTCGTAGTTTTAACATGTGGTTCGGTAAATTTATCCCAGAGTGCAGCACCTAAAGAGTCTGTAGTACCGGCCGCCTTGATTTTTATTCCCACATGACCAATGTTGAATTCAAACATTTACTTCGCCTTTAATATCGGTCATAAAAGATTAATCTTTATGCCATTTTAAAGGAGATTTTAATACCTAAGGCCCTATGAAATCAAAAGTTTCACATTATTAATGTTTTTAGTAATAAAAAAAAGATCTCACAAACTTTTTTCGATAATGGACGTCTTTTTCAGTAGTTTAATATCATATATCGCTCTCTAATCGTGCTTTCGATTTCACAGGGCCCTAGGTATTGAAATTTGCCTTAAAATGACAAAAAGATGAAATACGACCAATGGTGAAATCGTAACGGATGTTTGTCATTTAACATTTGTCTTAAGGAAATAAAAATCCAAGCCGGTTTTAGTCCTACCGTTCCTGGGCAACACAAATACGCTCATCAACTGGGTGCAGGGGATTCTAATGGCACTGTCTATATGAGTGACTTTGTTGCGAGTTTTTGACTTTAGAATATCCGGTCTATCCGAATTGCGCGTTTTTGTGTCGCGCCGGAAATGCGCGACTAAATCGCCCGTATAGATGGGGCCCATGGCTTATATTCATCAAGAGCGAGTTACTGAACCGAACGAGCTCGCCTTGAAAAGAAACAAGCTTATTTAGACTTTGTACCTAATACAATCATAGTACCTTAAGACCACCTGTGTATGAATTATTCCTTCAAAAGACTTGTGTATGTTTACCGGCCCCCAGGTTTGTTCTAAGATTTTAGTTGTTCATGTTCTTTGAGACTCTGTGATCCCTTAGAGTTTGTTTTTTATCAACATTAGTAATTATTTTTATTGCATTGTAAAGTAAAAAAGCTGTAGTAAAGAACGTGGTTGATGCTTTGCATTGCGCTGCACAGATTATTGCTGTAATAATAATAAATTTCGTTGTATCCAACCAGGCTAGCTTATACTAATTGTACGTGTACTTTAACTTTTTATACTTTAGAATTAATAACCAATTATCAAAATCAAACCTATTAGGCTACTCCATTATTACACTTTACAACAAATTACCTCCAAACCTAAAACCCGTTTCACATGCATTTAAATTTAGAATCAATCTGAAACAGTTCCTTAAAAAAAAAAGAATAATAATGCAGTGTGTGAGACTTCTTGAATCATGATTTTTCTTTTTAGTTTTTAAATATGTTCATGCAGTTGACTCATCTCTGTCGATCACTTTAGAATGTTAAGTATTTCTTATTTTATTCTGTATTGTGATTTGTTGTCAATGCTATAAGTTATAGTCTTATGACAATAAAGATATTTGATTTTATAACTACGGTTCTATTTTATTTGGGTTATTAGTATTTAGAGTATTGTTTCACCCCTAACCAGTGATATTTGCCTAAGCTATTTATTTCAGTAGGATAAAAACGCCGGTCCCAATACCGACCCTTGTTGTGCCCCATATTTAACCTCAGTACTGTCAGGAAAACACCATTTGAAAAGACTTTTTTTTTTAAACCGATCACTGAGGTGTGATATGAACAATTGATTTTTACATCCAATCACACCATAATATTTTAACTTGTTCAAGAGAATTTTCCGATCGACGCAGTAAAATGCTTTGGAAAGATCAAAAAGCACCATTCCAGAATATAGATAGTTTTTTTTTAATTATTCAGGACATAATTTACAAGTTCACTGACTGCATCGATCGTGGAAATTCCAGGCCTAAAGCCGAACTGACTTTTACCAAGCAGTTCATTTTAATCGTAAAAAGGACTTATCTAATTTTTTATTTCAGTCTCATAGATTTTTGACATGACGGGGACCAGAGAGATCGGTCTGTAGCTCCGAGTCTCTTCACGACTCAACTTTTTATTTACAAGAACTACCTTACATAATTTAAGGCACTAGGGAATATTCCCTCACTAACACTAGCATTAACACAAATGGAAAGAGGAACGGCAATGCCATCTTATACCTCCTTGAGCAGCATAGTGGAAACACCCTACACATCACAATTGGCAGAGGGCTTCAACGAGGACACTAACTGCATGACTTTGTCGCAAGACTCCATTTGCCATTTGAAGTTCACAGCAGGGGCAGTGGGCTGGATGCACTAAAGCAGTCAGTGAAGAGCCGGTTGAATTCCTCAGCATTAGGTTAAGCGTGAATAGCAGCAGACACTCCAGATCCTCTTTTTACTACTTACCACGCAGCTTTGCATTTGCTAAGGGCTTTGCTGATGAAATCATCATTGTGCTGTATTTTGGCTTGATCAACAGGAGATTTTAATGGTAATTAGTTTATTTGTGGGTATGATACACAAGACCAGTATTTATAAGACTGTTCTTTGGTTTTAACTATTTTAGACTGTAAAGTTAATTAATAAACGCCTCGGAAAAATTATCTCAGTAACAAAGAGAACGTAACTGTAAGAGTGAACATTAATTTTCTGAAACGTATAATGCTTGTATTACAGATACATATTACCTAAGTTTCAATGAACAAGTCTAATTAGGGAAAACATCTTTAGTGTGATAGATATTTCAGAGTTAACATAGCGAACATACGAGTACAAAGAAACTCTGTTCGAAGCTCATCGAATGTACCCTTCTAATTACTGCCGCTGAAGCATCACACCCGTCAATCTTAATTACAAGCCAAACATTTTGAACACGCGCCGCATTCCTCTCTGGCCTTTCCATTCTTTCAACCTTACTTAATGTAAAGAAATTTATCTCATGAAAAATAACAGAAACGTTCAATCCTCTTCACCACAGTTATTTTTCTCTTGATTGTATTTGGAAATTTCATTTTGTATTCAAGTGTAGTTTGCGGCACTATTTACACGCTGTAGTAGCCATGGTAAGACCTAAGCCCGGGGCCAGAGTAATTTTTCGTTTTGAGGTCCCATGAAGAAAAAAACGCCGATCGTTAATTTTCATATATACAGGTTGTTCCACCTTTACAAACTTTTCCAGATTATTCAGCATGCCAAAACAAACAGAAAAATCACATACACATATGTCCTAAAATGCTTCGTTAAGCCGCTAGCCGCAATTTTGTTTTTACACTTAAGAATTTTTATTTCCGTAATGGTTTGTTGTATTGAGTTTATATTTGGCATGTACCTTAATCACACCAATCTTCATTATCAGAAAAATATATTGTTTTTTTACAATGTTTATTTTCAAAATGGCGGCCATTTTAAACTAAAAACTCTAAAAAACGGAAAATTTTAAAAATCTTACAAGTGACAAATAAGTTGACAAATTAAGTTATCTAAACAATGATACCAAGTTTGTAAAGATCCAACAACAAATAACGGAGTTATTGTGGTTTTTCTTCTGAAAAACACTGATTTTGCACTATGATTAATGCAAATTTAGGTTATTGTAAGAGAAAAATCGCAATCACTCCGTCATTTGTTGTTGAATCCTTACATGTGATTAAGGTATATGCCAAATATAAACTCAATACAACAACCCATTACGGAAGTATAAAAGGTCTATACTTTAAAAAACAAAATGGCGGCTAGCGGCTTAACGAAGCATTTTAGGGCATACGTTTATATGATTTTTCTGTCTGTGTTGGCATGCTTAATAACCTGGAAAAGTTTGTAAAGGTGGAAGCTGGATAACCTGTACATATACCGGGTGTTCCATAATAGCCCCCCCTTGTTACTTTTTGAATGGCTGTATATTTTCAAACTAACTTCGATACAGGTTAATAGGGTAATGTATAGTACTTTTTGGTGTCATTTTGAAATTCACCCCCCACCCCCAAATAGGGGTTGCTGGGGGTAACTAAAATCCGAGCCCCCAATTTTTATGTTATTTTTGGATTCTATACGTGTTTTTGAGACTCTTTTATTCTTTGACATTTCTCTCTAAACTTAACGGTTATCTAACTACAGCCAATAGAAGGTCCCGTAAGAATAACATGAGGGAAATTTTAATCGCCGTTATCTCCTGAACCATTTAATCAAATCAAAAATACTCAAATATAAAAATGTCTTAAAATTATGATTAAGGTGTTTTTTTCATAATACAAACATAAAACATTTTATGGGACTAAAAGTGACCTTCCATTGGCTATAGCTCCCTAACCATTAAGTTTAGGGAAAAATGTCAAACAATAAAAGAGTCTCAAAAACATGTATAGAATCCAAAAATAACATAAAAATTGGGGGATCATACTTGAATTTTTTTAGTTACCCCCAGCCACCCTATTTGGGGGTGGGGGGTGAATTTCAAAATACCACCAAAAAGTACTTTACATTACCCTAGTAACTTGTATCGAGGTTCGTTTGAAAATATACAGCCGTTCAAAAATTAACAAGGCGGGGGAATATTATGGGACACCCGGTATATGTACAGGGTATCCAGCTTCCACCTTTACAAACCTTTCCAGGTTATTAAGCATGCCAACACAGAAAAAAACAATCATTTAAAAAATATGTCCCAAAATGCTTCGTTAAGCCGTTAGCCGCCATTTTGTTTTTTTAAAGTAAAGACCTTTTATACTTCCGTAATGGGTTGTTGTATTGAGTTTATATTTGGCATATACCTTAATCACATGTAAGGATTCAACAACAAATGACGGAGTGATTGCGATTTTTCTCTTACAATAACCTAAGTTTACATTAATCATAGTGCAAAATCAGTGTTTTTCTGAAGAAAAACCGCAAAAACTCCGTTATTTGTTGTTGGATCCAACATAGAGCAAACTTTAATTGTCTATATCTCCTGAACCATTTAGTCAAATAAAAAATACTCAAGTATAAAAATGTCAAAAGTTACATTTACAGAATACATCACTCATAAAATTGTCATTTACGTATAACTAATATTATTTCCAATATGGTGGACAAATAATAAAATTTGTAAAAATTTGATGTTTGTATTATGAAAAAAACACCTTAATCATAATTTTAAGACATTTTTATATTTGAGTATTTTTGATTTGATTAAATGGTTCAGGAGATAAAGGCGATTAAAATTTTCCCCATTTTATTCTTTCGGGACTAAAAGCGACCTTCTATTGGCTGTAGCTCCGTAACTGTTAAGTTTAGAGAAAAATGTCAAACAATAAAAGAGTCTCAAAAACACGTATAGAATCCAAAAATAATATAACATTGGGGGTTCGGATTTAAATTTTTTAGTTACCCTCAGCAACCGCTATTTGGGGGGGGGGGTGAATTTCTAAATACCACCAAAAAGTACCTTAAGTTATCCTAGTAACGTGTAAGGAAGTTCGTTTGAAAATATAGAGCCGTTCAAAAATTTACCAGGGGGGACTATGATGGGAAACCCGGAATATAAATTAAATAGAAATATATAAATATATATGTATGGCCGTAGTAAAGATAACATTGGAAGGGGACCACAGATTTTGATGAATTTTGGTATGACGGTGTAAGACCAGGTCTGATTCCATGAGTTGGCGAACCAGCATGATTGGGAATTGGGAACGGGGTTTTATGAAGTTTCAAAGGGGTCAATTAATGGGTTTTTGGCATTATTTTTAATAATTGACGTGACCATCATAGCGATGTGTTGAAACCAAGTTTTTGTGTGACCTGAAGATGATGTAATTCAACATTGAAACGCGTAGTCCAGTCTTGGAGTAATAGGATCACTGGCAGTATCAGGTATTTTAACCTTTTAGCAATATTATTTTTTAAATCAATTTTCAAAATTCAACAGTTTTAACTAAAACTAATTAAAAGAGCGTAAAAACAAACAACATTGAATTTCCATTTTTTTAACTAGGCTTAAAAGATAATGGAGAAAATCCAAAATTTGGTTTCCCATGTTAATCCTATTGGAAATCATCAAAACCCTGTATCTTGCTAATTTATTGATATAACTTGGTAAAATTTGGTATGTTCATTCACTACGTAGGGTTTAACTGATATTTACTCACAACACCCAAATGGCAGCAAACCTCGATACTCACCCCCATGGGGTTTATGAGGAAAATTAACAAGGCTGAATATTGATAAAATTTTATAATTTACCTTACCTAACCATTACATTTCCTAACAACTAATATTAACTAACAACATGGCAGTAAACCTTCACACTCATTCCTATGGTGTTGATGGGGAAAATACAAAATCACAAATTCCTTTGAAAATTCATTGAGTACGCAGGACTACTGCGACGGGCGTAAGGTTTTAAAAGCTCTTAAGAGAATTTATTGAGCTCATGGAGATTCAGGAGCTACATGGTGTATTGCCAAATTGTCAAGATAATAAAATAGATAAAAAAGTAAATTAAAGATTATTCGGGGGAGGTTTTTGTTTCCACCAAAAGTAATTCACATTTCCTTTGTAATTTTATTTTTTCAAAGCTCGTTAGAGCCCATTTAAAAATTAATAATGTAGGGATTAGTTTAGAGACGTAATAGTTTTACAACATGTAAGTAAAAATAATTATAAATCATATTATGGTGATCGGAACTAAATCCTTTACTCTAATAGGAGTAAGGTATACTTGTAAGTATGTATGTATGTTTTCACACAAATCTCAAAAACGGCTCGAACGATTTACTTTAAAAATAACTTAGTTCTTAAATAATAATCATATAAATACAGGTCTCTATACCACGAAAAACTTCAATTCGTTATAATATTTAATAAAAACTCTGAAATTTTTAACTTTGGTCTTATGAAGTAAAAAATCAGAACAAAGAAAGAATGAAAATAGCTGACACAACTGTCTAAGTGCAAACTACGTGTTCAGGTATAAACATCTGGGTCCCTATTACGGCTATTTTCTAAATTATTACAAAAGCTTCTATGATAAAAACTATTTATAATTTTAAATAGTTCTTCATATATATATATATATATATATATATATATATATATATATATATATATATATATATATAATTATAGATAAAAAACTATAATCAATATATGGAATTGGAATTTAATTATAAGGAAAGAATTATTAACAATTATGATGTTATCTGTCAACCAAATAATTAGAACCCACTTGTTACAAATATCGGATATCCAGTGGCACGGTCGTGTCACGTCGCCAAGTCCCACCCAACCAAGCAGACGACGCGTGCCTATAAAGACACGAAGCAGAATACGGCCAATTTTCACTTCTCAAAAGGGCACAAACAGGCCATAATTAATTCGGAAATAGTTTTCAATCCGTTTAACTGGGCCAATAAGCACTAAAAATCACCAAACTTACTTTAAAAACCCTCAGTGAAGCAAAATATACGCGTTCAAAAGTAGCCTAAAAAAGTTAGAAATGTAGAAATGTAGTTTCCTACGCACAAAAAACATTTTTAGACAAGGCTACAGCCTTTATCACTGATGAGAATCACACGAAACTTTGCAGGAATCTTCGTATATGTACGTAGTGCAAACCTTTGTGTACAAAGATAAAGTTAATTCACTTTAAATATAACAAAACCCATAAAATACTGTATATCTCTATATATAAATGCGAAATTCCGATCAACGCACAGCCCAAACCTTAGCACCTAGAAGCATGAAATTTTGCATACATATTCCTCTCATAGCATAGGCAGACAATAAGAAGCGATTTCACAAAATTCCCAATGGGCTCCGCCCCACAGAAAGTCAAAGTTAGCATGGAGTTCGTATAGGAAGAATAATTTGTTTTGGATTTTTGTTTACATTATCGCAGATGAGAACTATTTGAAATTTCAGTAGTTGTCTGCAATTAGTTATTTAATCATCAGCTGTTAGAACAAAAGTTTACTAAGGATATTTCGAACCTTATTTATACACCTTGATTTCGAACCATTTAAACATCATAGTTATGTGTCAGTGAAATCAACCTAATTTATTGTGACATTTAAGTTTTATAAACTTCTAATATATGTGTGTGATTAGTATTGAAGAAAGTAAAATTGAACTTAGTATTTATTGCATTTAAATTTTAAGAACTCACGAAATCTCAGGAACTACCAAATGAATTTACTTGAAACTATGACCACAGGTTCGTCTTGCCTCTTAGGAGCTCACTAACAAACGATTTGGCAAAATTCCTTCAGGGCTCCGCCCCAGAGGCATTCAATATAATGCTATCCGCTTGACCAAAATAAAATACTAATTAAGAAACCTGTGGGGTTGAAATCTCTTTGCTAATAGGTGATGCTCAATGAAAAAGGTATGTTTTGTACATATCATTTAAGGCTCCTCCCTACATAAGTATATATGTAAGTATATATGTAGTATAAGTTTATGTATATAGCCTACGTGTTAAAATTTTACATGGGCGATTCTCTTTCTCCATAGGTACTCACTAAGAAACTGTTTTGTAAATATAGTATTTGAATTACTTTAGGCCTCCACCCCACTGAACTTCAAAATTACTTTAGGGCCTCTGGGGTTGAAATTTGACATGGATTTTCCTCTTTGCTCATAGGTACCGGTATTCACTAAGAAATGGTTTGTTTTTTTAATACTTTAGGGCTAAGCCCCGCAGGTCTTGAAAATTAGTTTAGGGCCCATGCGGTTGACATTTGACATGGGCGTTCCTCTTCTTCTCATAGGTGCTCAGTAAGAAATCATTTTGAAAATTTTCTGTAGGGCTCTGCCCCACAGAACCTAAAAACTGCCATAGATCCTAAGGGGTTTAAATTTATCGTGGATTTTTTGGTAATAGGTGCTCACTAAGAAATGGTTTTGTAAATATAGTTTTTGAAGTTTTTAGGGCTTCACCCCACATGACTTAAAAATTAATCAACCCTGGGTTACTGGCTTGAAATTTGACATGGAAGTTCCTTTTCGCTCATAGGTGTTCAATAAGAAATGATTTTGGAAGTGTCCTTTAGGGCTCCTTTCCACAAATCCTCAAAATTACCATCATAGATCATATGAAATTTAACGTTTACTTTCCGTCTTACTAATATTTGTTCACTAAGAAACAGCTTTCCAAATATAGTTTTTGATGTTCTTTATGACTCCGCCCACCATGACTTCAAAATGATTATAGGACTTGCTGGGTCGAAATTTGTCATGGCCGTTCCTATTTGCTCATAGGTTCTCATTAAGAAAAGGTTTTCAAAATCCCTTCAGAGCTCCACTCACACTAATTCATTGTTAAAAAAGAATTTTTTTGTAATTCTTAAATCAAATCAAATCAAAATCATTTATTGTCATAGGACTATTTACATAGCATTGACAATAGGTCATATTCAACTACAAGTGTGATAATGAATAAATACTACAAAATAAAATTGCTCAAAAACATAGATCTCAAATAACTTAAAATAAAATGTAGGCTGTCTAGCACAGGTTGTCTTTAAAATAGTCTTGCACACTGTAGTACTCTTTTGTCAGGAGTAGCACTTTCAACTTAGCACGAAATGTGCAAACCTCTCGTTCATGCTTTAGGTACAGAGGAAGGGAGTTGAACAGTTTTATGGATGAAAAATGTGTTTGTTTTTCAAAAGTTGAAGTTCTATGGGGCGGAATGGAGATTAAGGAATTTTTTCGGAGTAGTAGTTAGATTTGGTTACTTCTGGCTCAGGTCAGCTGCCCCGGAAGCCACGTGCCGGGGCACATAGCTTCCGGTCGTATATTAAATGAGGGGCGAGGAGGTGGGGTGAGCGTTTGAAGTAGATCTGCGCATAAATTAAAAGTTAGTTCAAAACTGAAATTCAACAATTTGGGGTTGAACAAAATGTGCGCATAAATTAACCGGGTTCAACTAAAACTTCGCATAAATTAAAAGTTAGTTCAAAACTGAAATTCAACAGTTGAACAAAAGTAGAAGTTAGTTGAAAAGGAGAGGGGATAATTGCTTCAAGGTCATCCGGAGGAAGTTTTAAAAAAAGACTGAACTTCTAAGAGTTCAGTTTAACATCGATCGTCGTACAGGTCAGTCGAAACCGACGAGCGACCGAAGAATAGCTTCAAGATCATTCCTCGCCGTCGAAGACACATCCGAAACTTGGACAGGGTCCTGTGGATTCGGTGAAGGCGAAGTTCTCGGAGGATTCTCCCTCGGGTGAGTAGTAGACGATATTTCGTGAACTTGTACTTGTTCTTGGTTTGTATCCATCTTCGTGCAGTGTAACTTAGAGTGGAGTAGTTGTCGGTCGAAGAGCGTATAGAAGAATGAAACAGGAATTGTCGTGAGCGCACTTATATAAAGAATGGTGGGGATGAAATAGAAAAACCTGTTGAACACAGTCGATAGGTGTAACAAGTTCGAAGTTGTGGAAACGTAACATTGAACGCAAAATGTTGTGAATAACACTATCATCAACGTGAACCTGCGAAGTTCTAGCAGAGTATAACGGGTTAAAACTCAATTTCTTCCTCACTTTTGTTAAATTAGTTTTAGTCTTTGAAACCGATGGTTTGGAATTATTTCGTAATATATGTTGTGTCCGCAAAAGTTTCAATTTCAAACATTGCGTATCCATCACGAGAAGTATGTCAGATGTGTAGAAGTCAGAACAAGACAGATGAATGAGATATAACGTCAAACACGCGAAGGTGATTCAAACAGGACGACATGTGCTAATGTAAATGAAACTCCAGGTTAGTAGCAATTAGACTTGTATAATGAAGTTGGCGAAACGTATATGTAATGAGTAGGAAGGATGCGAACAACTCAAATGCGAGTTAATTAATGGTCGCGGCGCGATGAACAATCTCCTTTTTATAACGGCTATCGCGTGGGAAGATCAGTTCCGCATGAGCGCCCAAGTGGAACCTCCCGTGTTCACTCAAGCGGAACCCCCCCCCCCGTGACTAATCAAGCGGAACCCCCCCCATAAAAAATGGAGATTAAATCCCCCCCCCCGTGACTAATCAAGCGGAACCCCCCCCCCCCCCCCCCGGTGTTCACTCAAGCGGAACCCCGCCGGGTCGATGATCGGTCAATGGCCGGTCACGACCGGTTGCTAACCCCATCTAATTACCACACTTCACATCCCATGCCAGCCATCAACTACTATTGTTTCAATGAAACAGAATTAAACATGGCAGCCACCATGGAAAATTCTAACCTCAAACCTTGGTTTTACGTCACTGCGCATGCGCCGCACCCACTCTTTCGTTTCATTTTTATGCTGCTATAACTTGTACTGGAGTGAGCCAACTTCACGCTACGGCGCCTAGTCCTGTATTACTCACTTTAGCGCTACTGCGAATGCGCCTAGTCTGTATTACTCACTTTAGCGCTGCTGCGAATGCAACGAGTTCTCCGGATCGGAATCACTCCTCGCTATTGCGCATGCGCCGAGTCCTGTATTACTCAATTTAGCTCTACTGTGCACGGAAAGTTCTAACCTCAAACCTTGGATTTTACGTCGCTGCGCATGCGTCACCCCCACTCCTTCGTTTCATTTTTACACTGCTGCGAACTGGAGTGGATTTAAGACCGTACTGGAGTAAAACAATTCCCCCACCACTGCATTAATTACCCCCACCACTCGAAAACCCGAGGAGCGATACGAGCCCGATTTTCGCGTCAGTCGTCAACGAGTTTTCATAGCGAAAAGTCGTTGGCGACTCGGTAAGAGGTTCAAATATATAGTAGGCCTATATATATTTGAACTTCTTATACTACGTTGCGTTCTTTAATGCAATGTGGTATGTGTGTGTGTAAATATTAGTTGTAAGTTGCACTTAATTTAAGAATTAATTTGCGCATTGCGATGTTAGTTATAAGTTGTGTTTAGCGTTAAGGTGTATTAATTTTAAGAATAATGATGGTATTTGGTTGTGTTGAATTATTTGATATTTAATAATGATGTGTTGTTAGTTTTAAGTGTTGGTATTAATAATTAATGTTGTTGTTTTGCCTTTCAGCTAGATGATAGGGGGTAGATTAACTGTAAATTCAGAAGTTCTGTTGAACTTCACTTAGAAGGGGTGGGACATCCGCACTAGCGGACTAGGTTTTTGAATTTTGTTTAGGAATATGATGGGTGGGATTAGCTTGGGTGGGTGTTAGAGTTGCGTGTCTGCATCAGCTGTTCCAGTTTCCCTTGTAATTAGTGGTTACGCTTGAATGCGGGCCGGGACGTTACGCTTGAATGCGGACGGACCAAACAAAATTGCGTCGATGTCCCTCGCAGAACGCAACTAGTGGGTTGGGAGTGGGAACCGTTAGGCAAACAGGGTGGTGGGAACAGTTACTACTGTTCCCATCACCTTGGTTCATTATAAGTCTTGAATGACCTTGACCCACTTTTGGAAGGGTCAATGACCCCCCCCCCCCGTGTTCACTCAAGCGGAACCCCCCCCCCCCTCCACCTCTCTTTCCCCTTCCATCTCCCCTTCCACCTCCCGGGTCCAATGACCGGTCACGGCTTGTCGCTAACCTTTCTCTCATTAGCATACCGTTATAAAAGACGCGACGACCACGGCTAGAGTTTCATTCTGATTCCAGACGTTACGCTGCAAACAGACTACCACGATGTCATCCCTGCCGACTACAACTTCCACTACAGCCCGCTCTTCTATTACAAGTTCAACTTCTACTACGGCTTCGACTCCAGTCAAGAAAACTCTTCGATTGAAAAATGCTCCCGACTGGTATAAGAAGCAACAAGACTCGAAACCTTCAACTTCTGGAGCTCTTCTTCCACTCACTATGACTACTATACTTGGCAGCATATTTTCACCGCCTCTATCTTCAAACGACTCCACACCATCTCAACAACAATCACCGCCGCCATTAAACAACATGCCGCCGCCACAAACAGTTCATCGTTTTGATACCACTTCATTTGAAGCTTTTGTTCATGAACTAAGTACACCTATCACTCCACTGTCACCAATACCTCCTACTCCACCACTTATTATGCATAAAGACCACGCCTATCCAAAAAATAAATCCTTTAAACCTGCTCCTAAACCTGCTCCTAAACCTGCTCCTTCAGAGCGCTTTCAATTATTAAAAGAAGAGCGTTGTAGGGCATTTAGCCGTCCCACTACTTGCCCTGAAGTGCTCACTAGGGGAATTAAGAAAGGATCAGCTTGTGGGAGGAAATGTGTTAAGAACGAACATTTCTGCCGTGTACATGTTGTGAAACATCTTTCCGAACCACAACTGACAGAAACCCCCACTGTTGAATACCAATCCGAAATTATTGCTGTGAAAGGAAATAGGATTAAGAGAGGTTGTTTATATTTTTTTGAAAGTGTTATTGACAACGAACACATTTTAGCAAATTGTAACGGCAAAAAATATAATATTAAAGTTATTGAATCCTTGCGTAAAGAAAAATCTGTTTATGAGTTAGACTCTAAAGACTATCTCCTCAGGCATAAAATGGATGGTATTACAAGGTGGGGGCGTACAAAGTAAATTCACATAGATTTTCCAAATTTTGCTAAAAATAATGGGGGAGAAACACAATGCGTTATAGCGTTGTGTTTCTCCCCCATTATTTTTTAACACTCTAAGTCTCGTGACCTACTTTTCAGAGGTCGTTGTACAGTTATATGACCGCTCTGACTTGCATAGCCAGTGTAGCTTCATATAGCGTGCAAAGAATGGTTCCTAATGAAATCTCATCAGCATTCAAAGACAGAGACTGTTGTTTTGCAAGTTAATTAGTCTTGAAATAATGAAGTAGGAAACGTATATATAATGAGTAGGAAAGATATGAACACGGCAAATGCAAGTTAATTAGTGGTCGCGGCGCGATGAACATTTGTCTTCATTATCACACAACAACTATCTCGTGAGAAGATCAGTTCCGCATGAGCACCCAAGTGGAACCCCCCCCCCCCCGTGTTCACTCAAGCGGAACCCCCCCCCCCCCCGTGTTCACTCAAGCGGAACCCCCCCCTCCGAGAATTAAAATGGCTATAACTCGATAATGGTTTGATCGATTACGACAAGCGATACATCATTGAAAAGGTCTATGTAAGACGAACATTTTAGTAAAAGAAGAATTTGGTTATCTTATTTTAGTCGAAAGTTATGCAAATTATTTAAAATAAATATCCCTTCTCCTTCCTTTCCCCCCCCCCCACCTCCCGGGTCAATAATTGGTCACGACCATCTCTTACCCCTCTCATTAGCATATCGTTATAAAAGCGAAGCAAGCATTGTTCACTCCTTCATTCTGCTTTCACGCGCCACACTTGTTGTTTCGTCTCTGCCGTTATTATTTGCTTTAAAAATGCTTCCTCACCATAGTGAAAACTTCAATCCTTCCGAAATTGCTGATGTTTTCCTGAAGAAGATGTGATAGATTATTATGATAGTAGCAGTGACAGTGAAGATGAAGGTGAAGATGTAATTGAACTTGATGAACAAATGAGACCAATCTACATCGATGAACAATTTCCTTTTGATACAATAGAAAGATTTATTACGGAAGCACACAAATGGCTAAATTTAGGATTCAATGTTATAATTGGTTCAGCTATTGTGTATAATGACAGTAGGTTCTTCTGTGTAACACCAAATACTAGAGAACGTATGTTGACTTGGCAGGATGATGTTATGAAGTGTTATGAGCTCGAAGTTAGCATTGGTGGCTACTTTGTCGCACAAGTGGTCTAATAACCACATTACCCTTCCCTCACCCCCACCCTATCCCCTCCCAATCCTTATTCCTTCCCCCTCCCCATTTTTAAAACTCATAAAAGGCGGACTATGAACCTCCAGGTTTTTTAGTCTGTACTTGCACCGTCAAGATGAGTACTAGACTTGATGGTTTTATAGCCAATGATATTAATATATGGAGTTTGATAACAAACTTGCGTATTAAAATTGAAGAAACAATTATGGCAAACAATGGGATAGGAGTTATTGTTATTGTTTCATTACTAAGACATATTGATTTTTTGTATGATATAAAAGTAACAATCAACAATATTAATGAACTATTTCCCTGGACAATATTTATTCGCGATAAAGTTGAAGAGCAGAAAATTACAGTAGATGTGCTAGCAATGAAATATAACCTAGATAGAGAAGAATAACTACGAAACGCTCTCCCCCCACCTTCCTTTATGTTGTGCAAAAGAGTGGGGAGTAAAAGAATATAAGACTAAGAAAGCAATACATAGTTCGTTATTCGAGGTAAAAGAAGTGGTAAACAAATATGTTGTCTAAAGATACTCCATTTGTTAAATATTTTGAAGTTAAAAATGTTTATACTAGTACAAATGAAATGGAAGAAGACAATATAGAGGAAAATGATAACGAAACTGATAATGATTCCACGATGGAAGAAGAAGAAATGGTACAGTTTGAACAAGAACTCTTTGAAGAAATGATAAACGATAGTGACGAAGATATAGTTAGGGAAGCTATTGATACATTTATATTAGATTCATCGTTGGATTCACCCATATCACCTTTATTGTCTTCTGAATCCGAATCCGAATTGGACTAAGGTAGTTCCCCCACTTTATTATTCAAACAAGTCTTATAAATTGTGAGTTTTGTCATTAGTAAGTCAGCATTTGTTGGAGCTACATGTATGGTTAATAATGTCTCCTAGAGATACTTCTTTTATACAATTAATTGAAATTGTGAGACAACGAAATATTATGTTAGTTCAAGAAGAAGATGAAGTTGAAACAACCGACATAATACAAGATCCTGTAGAAGAAGCAATGGAAATAACAGAAATTGATCAAGAACCTTCAATGATGGAAATGGTTGAAACACAAAATGAATCTCAAGATGTAGAAGAAACTGTTTCATATTCAGTTTTTTGGGAATTTGCGTCAAATATATTTGTTATAATTCAAATTGAAGCTATTAATTCTGAAGAAGTGGTGGGGGAAACTTCTCCCCACCGTTTCCCCCACCACTAGCTTAAAGTTGGTGGGGGAATGTTCATAAATGTGTTGGTTATTTGCGTAGAAGCTTATTCGTCAGGAAACTGTTGACTAAAAATGTTCAATCCTAACGCAACTACAGAACCTTCTTCGAGTAACTGTCGAGTACAAACGTTTCGTGCTGTACCTTTTGAACCTTCGTACTATAAAATGATAGGTATTCATGAGATTGCAGTCAATGATCAGAAAATGTTCAAAATATTCTGTTCTCGACTTAATAGAACCTTACGTCTACCACCAAATACGTTTACTTACAGGCTACCTCTGATAGACAAAGATGATGTAAGCAAAATACCAATGATTCAAGTGAAATTTCTGGAAGATGGAATTCTTGTTAATTTAAGAGAAGTATATCATAATGACTATTCGAAAAGAATAGCTTTCAACTTTCTTAAGGAAAACATAGGACGTGAAATATACCAGTATCCAGAACCATTTTACAGATACCTTTTTGAAAATGGAGCAAGTGTAACGGTGGAAATAAGTATTAAATTAATGTAATTCTCCCCACCACTAGCCTAAAGTTGGAGGGGGAAGTGCATAAATGTGTTGGTTTTCTGCGTAGAAGCTTATTCTTAGAGATATCGTTGACCAAAATGTTTCGTCATATTCCTTATGATCCAACTTCTTCGTTCAGGGAGAATCAAAGATTGAAAAGACTAGAAAAGGAAAAACAAGACCGACAAGATATGAACATGGAGTTCAATCGACTACAATTTCAAATACCTGGAATTGCAATGGGAGCACCAAAATTGAAAACCCTACACTGGGCTGGAAGTTACATAAAGTATTTAAAACTACAAGTTGAAGCAAGAGATTTAAAATTGAAGAAATTGGAAATGGAAAATCGAGAAATGAAAAAACTAATATCACACATGTCTGGTAATACAACAGTTCAAAAAGGTGAAGAAGAAGGAAAAGAAATATTAGGAATCTAAATTATCAACAATCTTCTTAGAGAATGGGGAATAGATCACTTTGTGGTAATGGAATAACATGCCACTTAGTGATCTATTCCCAGTTCTCGCTTGATATACAATGACCTTGACCTATATAAAAGTGGTGGGGGGGGGAAATCATATAAGAAAGAGGTTTTAGATGTAACTATCAGTATAAGTCTAACACGATGGATAGGTTGTTGGTTCTGTGTTTACAAGAAATTATCAATAATGGGTTTCTTTACCATTATATTATGAGATCAAATGAGTGTAAAATACCTAAAGCAATTCGTGAAATGCTCATTGAATTTAAAAGAGACAATTATGGATTTGCTATCTATCTTGCTTATACTTTTAAAGATGGTACAAAAATGTGTCATGATTGTGGAAAAGCGTCTGTTTTAGATTTTGAACAATTCCAAGATGATGGAGGTAGGTTAGTTCATCTTGTAAAAGGTCAGATAATGAAATTCGAAACATGTAATAACACCTGCGACATTTGTGCACAGTGTTTGTTTGAATTTATTAAGTATCGTGCATTCAAACCATAATACCCCTTCCACATATAAAGGAGAGGGGGAAAAGAGTGGGGGGTTATAATTAGATGGGGGAACGTGTATAAATGCAGGTTGTTTGAAGAGAGTTTTATTATTGTTGCGGCATTGTAAGAAACATCATGGAATTCGAAGTGCGTCATTTCAAGATTAAATATGAAGAGTGGACCTCTGTTGCAAATTTCATATCATCGAAAGAAGAAGAAAACAAGTTAATGCAAGTTTATTGTTACATAGAAAATGAGGAAAGCCATCACAAGGTGATGAGCTATCTAAACAGACCGAATGTATCGTCGAGGAGTCCTGAATTTGTCAAATACTTGAAAGAGGAAGACGCAGATGTCATATTGGAAGTATGGTATAAAATTTGAAATGTGGAAAAACAAGTATAAATAATTATGGTGGGGGGAAGAATTTATAAGTCGGTGGTGGGGGAAATGTGATAAAAGAAGTAAAACTTAAAAAAGAGTTCACTCTGTGCGACAACAGTGAAAGATGACTGATCCTTCTGCAACACCAGTATTTTCAACTACAGATTGCCACCAAAACTTAGAACCGAAGATGTATTGCAATACTCCAACAACAAATTATTATCAAGCTCAACGGCCGCAAGTATCTCATTGTACTTCAACATCAGTGTTAAAAATGTCAAAACCATATCCAGATTGTATGTACGAGCCTATAACACCATCTTCGGCAAGACTAAGGAAAAACCTAAAAATGAGAGAAAGGTGCAAGAAAGAAAAGATAGAATTTGCAAAATTGCAACTAATAGTGCCTTCCATTCAAGTTGGATGTAGCAGACTGAAAACTTTAGAAAAAACTAACGCATATTTGTTACAATTGTTGGAAACTATTGAAGATTTGAAGAAGAAAAATGGACATTCTACCAAGTAATATTCAAACACTCATTCCCCCAGAAAAACCAAAAAAAAAAGATAAAAATAACAAAAACCCAAAAAAATTAGATGTAGAATAGAGAGCGAGGAATAGATCACTTTGTGGTAATGGACTAACATGCCACTTAGTGCTCTATTCCTCGTTCTCGCGTTAATACCATATGACCTTGACCTATATTAGTAGGGTGGGGGAAATTGAAAGTGGTGGGGGAAAGTGTATAAAAGACGAGTGTACTATAGTCGAATTATTCTGAAAGCGAACTTGTCACGAGTATGGACTTGACTACAAGTAAAGACAATAAGAAACAAAGGCTTCGGGAAATGGCTAAGGCAAGAGAGTCTAGAATAAAGTTTAAGTTTTACAGACTACAGAGATTGATTCCTGGTGTTATGTTAGGTGAAATACGAACAAGAACGGTGGATAAAGCAGCTGATTACATTAATGAGTTACATACAGAACTAATGATAAAACAAGCAAAAATAGAAGAATTGGAACAAATAATAAGACGACACATTGAAATTTCAAACAGTCAACCAATAAACTATGTAACAAAAGATTCAAATTAAACAAAAATAAAAAGGAAATGGATTTGGACTTTGGTTATTGATTGAACACTTCTTAGAGAATGGGGAATAGATCACTTTGTGGTAATGAAATAACATGCCGCTTAGTGATCTATTCCCAGTTCTCGCTTAATCTAAAATGACCTTGACATACTTATCAAAATATCATATAAGCCGAATCACAAAGAGTTATTCCTCATTTACTTGAAATGGCTCCTGTGGACAACACCGATTATCCAAGGAAACATTGAAATATTGTATAAAATTCAACTAGACGATTTTAATATGGAAGAAGATGATAATAACAGTGAAACATCAAAAGTAGAAAGTGTAAATGATATGGATGTAGATCTAACAACATCAGAAGTAGGAAGTGTAAATGATGTGGAGAATGAAAATTTGGATATGGATGTAGTAATGTCAGAATCTTCATCATCGTTTGAATATGAAGAACTACATACTGAAACCCCAACTGGAATAGAGAACACAAATGAACAATCAGTTAGTAGAAGATTAATGTTTCGTCCAAGACGTTTGTTTTCCTCGGATAGTGAAGAAGAAGAAGAGGATGATGATGATGAAATAGTGGTGGGGGAACCGTTATAAAAGCGGGACCGTCAGAGCCCATTTCATTTCTCGGCGAAATTTCGAAGAGTAAACATCGTCAACATGTATCATTGCGATAAATGTTCGGAATCGTTTCACGATGAAATTCTACTAGATATACATAAAGAACTAATTCACAACAACACAGAAGAAGATCAAGAACAACAAGAAGAACAAGAAGAACAAGAAGAAATAACAGCAACATCTTCAACTACTTTACCGAATCTACAAGTATTTGCTTTACCCGGTAAAGTAGTAATGCATCATAAGATTCAAAATGAAAACTTGAACTTAGAAGAATTTATTAGAGAAGCAAAACCAATCGTAAGTAAAACTTTAAAAGAAGAATTGAAAAGATTGAACTTTCTTAAATTTGGTTTACTACTAGAAGCTATGTTTATAAATGCACAAGAAGAATTATCACCAAGAGGATTCATAACAAAAAACCGAACCATCATGGAAAGTTCAAACATTGATTCAATAGTCGAGAATTGTATAGAAGAAATATTAACTAAACTTCAGGAACACGAAGGAAGAGGATCCGGATGGAGTCTTACAAGTATTGAAGTATTAGATATAAGAGTTCACAAACACGGATATGGACTAATGGGATCTAGTTACATTCCTTTGCCAAAAATAATTGAAAATACAAAATCTTGTATTAATGTTCAAAATGAAGATAATGAATGTTTTCGCTATGCTATGACGACAAAGTTTGTATCACAAAATCCATGTAGACCCAACCAAGAATATGAAGACGCAAGACACAGGTACAATTTTCAAGGAATAACATATCCCGTTTCTACGAAAGATATATCAAAATTTGAAAAGAAAAATCCCGGCACGTCTATTAATGTTTTTGCATTAGATAGTTCAAACAAAGTGTATCCTTTACGTATTGCAAAAGAAGAGCTACCAGATCATACGGATTTACTACTACTAACGCGAGGAGATGTGTCTCACTATGTGTACATAAAGCAATTCGATCGTCTTGTTAATAAGCAACTTTCAAAAAATCGAAACAAAAAGTTGATTTGTAAGAGATGTTTTAATTTTCAACGAGAAGGAAGACAAGGAAGAGAATGGTTACAAGAACACAAAAGATTATGTAACAATAATTATGAAGCAAAGATTAATTTACCTTCGGAAAACAGAGCATTCGTTACATTTGAAAAGGTTCATCATCAATACCGTATCCCTTTAGTTGTGTATGCGGATTTTGAATCAACACTTGTTCCAGTTGAAGATGAAAATTGTGAAGCAAGAAAAAGTGTAAAGTATCAAATGCACAAACCAAACAGTTTTTGTTTAATGGTCAAATCAACATTATCAGAAGAACATTTAAACAGATATGGATTAACTTCAGAACCTCTAGTATATCGTGGTGAAAATGCGGAAAAAATATTTCTTGATCACCTATATTCAATAGCTGGAAATACACAAAGATTATATACAAATATTGTACCAATGAAACCGATGGACGAAGAAGAAGAAATTCAACATGAAAATGCGACTCACTGTTTCTTGTGCAAAAATGATTTTACTATTGAGAATTATAAAGTTAAAGATCACGACCACCTCACAGGATATTACAGGGGTGCTGCTTGTAATAAATGCAACTTGAGCTATCGTTTACCACTATTTATCCCTGTGGTTCTGCATAATCTTAGTGGGTACGACGCTCATTTTATAATACCTGAATTAGGAAGAGACGACGTTAAAATCGATGTGTTAGCTGAAACTTCAGAGAAGTTCATAAGTTTTTCCAAAGAAGTTGGAAATGTCAAACTAAGATTCTTGGACTCCTACCGATTTTTGCCGTCGAGTTTGTCTAAACTTTCTGAAAACCTAAGGAAACAAGATTTAATCGAAACAAAGAAGATTGTAAATAGCGACAAACTGGATCTGGTACTTCGAAAAGGTGTTTTCCCATATGATTACATAGACAGTTTAGAAAGATTTAATGAAACATCACTACCTCCAAAAGAAGAATTTAAAAGTAAACTGTACGACATGGATATATCTCAAGAGGATTATGATCATGCATGCAAAGTATGGAACGAATTAGGATTTAGTACATTGGGGGAATATTCAGATTTCTACGTTAAATTAGATGTGACTTTATTATGTGATGTGATGGAAGAATTTAGAAATACATGTTTTGCGTCATATGGATTAGACCCTCTTCATTCGTACACTTCGCCTGGACTAGCGTGGCAAGCCATGTTAAAAGAAACAAATTGTAAAATACAACTTCTTACAGATATAGATATGGTGTTGATGTTAGAATCAGGAGTTCGAGGAGGATTGACGCAAAGTGTAACACGTCATGTCAAGGCGAACAATAAATATTTGCCCGATTATGATGCATCAAAACCAACAACATTCCTGGGTTATTTTGATGCAAATAACTTGTACGGATGGGCAATGTCGAATCCCCTTCCATATGATAATTTCAAATGGATAGACCCAGAATCAATTGGAAACATAATGGATATACCGAAATATGGAGAAACTGGTTATATATTCGACGTCGATTTTGAATATCCCGAACATCTTCACGACGAACATTATGATTTACCACTTCTTCCGAAGACTGAAATTTCTCCAACTGGAAGATGGCCGAAATTATTGATGACTTTAACCAACAAGTCTCGGTATGTTGGACACTACTGGATGATACAACAGGCCTTAGACTTGGGATTGAAAATTACAAAAATTAATCGAGTACTACAATTCTCTCAATCTTGTTGGTTAAAACCGTACATTGACAACAACACAAGAAGAAGAGCCGCCGCTACATCAAGTTTTCAAAAAGATTTCTTCAAACTAATGAACAACGCAATATTTGGCAAGACTTTGGAAAACAAAAGGAAACATGAGGATATCAAATTGGTAACTGATCCAGTAAAACTACAGAAATTAGTGCAACAACCAAACTTTGGTTCATCTGTAATTATTAATGAAAATCTAGTTGTTATTTCCATGAACAAGAAGTCAGTTCTAATGGATCGTCCTTTGTATCTAGGAATGTCAATCTTGGATATTTCTAAAACACACATGTACGAGTTTCATTATAAGAAGATGGTTAACTATTATGGAAGAGAGAACATTGGTATTGCATATATGGATACGGATGCACTAATTTACTGGATTAAAACAAATGACATGTACGAAGATCTACGCACTTTTATGTATAAAGATGATTTCGACTTTTCCGATTATCCCAAGGACCATCCAAATTACGACTACGACAGAAACAAGAAAGTATTGGGAAAATTTAAAGATGAAACAAATGGTGTGCCGATGATGGAAATTGTAGCATTAATGTCCAAACTATATTCATTTCAACTGTACATAAGCGAAAGGAACGAACATCAAGTCACGAAGAAAGCCAAAGGAATAAAAACCTCTTTCCTGAAGAAGAACGTACAGTTTGAACATTATAAAAGATGTTTGTTTGAAAATGTTGAAACAACTGCAACATTTAACACCATAAGAAGCTTCAACCATCGTCTTTTCAGTGTGAAGCAAACCAAATCGGCATTGAGCTATAAGGATGACAAGAGATACATCCTTGAAGACAACATAAGAACTCTGCCATTTGGACATTACTCTCTAAACCCTATCGACCAGTAAACCTATTCTTCGTCCTCTACCTTCTTCCTTTTTTCCTTTCCGTAAAGAAGAGGGGACATGGCAAGCCTAATGCCATGTTCCCTCTTTTTTACACTAATATGAAATGGCCTTGACCTATATTCAAACTATATAAAAGAGAATGAACTGTTGTACGCATCAGTATTTTTACAAGCGATGTGCAAGCAACACCTGAAGATGGAAAGTGTGAAGGACAAGATTGTAAATGAACTACATAAACCAGCAAGAAGAAGATTTCCAAGAAGAAGTACAATTATTAAGGGAATGAATGATCTGTATCAAGCTGATCTCATTGAAATGATACCGCACAGTAAATTAAACAAAGGTTTCAAATATATTTTAACAATTATAGACTGTTTTACTAAAATAGCTGACGCTTTACCATTGAAGGATAAGACTGGTAAAAGTGTTACAAATACAACTCATAAGAGACAATGCAAATATGTTGATCATCTTCAAGCAAGATGAAACAAATTTAAAACATATATATAATGATCATGTAAATGCGGATATGGCATTTGAGAAATTTAAAGAGATGTGTGGCAAAGCATGGAATGAGAAATATGGCTTTCTCGTTATTATGAAGGAAGAAGATATTAAAAATGGTAGATATCGTATAGGGTTGGATAAATTTGTATTTATGCGTTGAACTACCGATGCTACATCTAGTTACACGCTGAACTTCACAGTGTAAACATGGTGAATCAAGAAAAACTATTGAAAGAAATAAAATCACTCAGTGATTCTATTAGGGAGAAGAATCGTGCATTGAGGATGGGTTTAAGTGAAAGAGAAGAATTTCTAGAGACTACATTTAAACCTATTACGGAACCTTTAAAACAGATATCAGAAACTATTGGTAAACCTCGTTATGAAGGAGATGTTTTACTACCAGTTTCTAAACAAGAAGTACAAGCATTAAAAAAAGAAGAAGATGATGATTCATATACAAGTGCTAGTGAGCAAGAAGAAACAAAAGAAGAAGAAGAACCAATTGTTGAAAAGGAAGAAGAACAGCCAATACCTGAAGCTGAACAATCTATTCCAAATTTAACTCAATTGAGTAGCGATATATTACAACACGGACCTCTTGGAAGAAAATATATAATGAAAATGCTACATGACATGAAATCAAACCCGAATTTGAGTAAATCACACGTATACGGAGCAAGAATTGATGGGAATGAATTAAAGATCGGCGATTCAAAGCTTGAAATAACACAAGACGATTACATCATTATTGGTGAGCATAGATATAAAGGAACAAAAGGACTATATGAATTAATTTTTAAAAACATACCACTAAGATATTCATCCAAAGATTTAAGTGTTTTTAAGGAGATACTACAAAATACTAACGCTCATAAAAGAAACTACTTAAAGGATGCAATGATTAATCGTTCACGTGCAACAAAATATAACATCGTTATAAAAAAGTTGTTTCCTCCACGAAAATTGCCAACATTACGTACTGCACCAGCGGTGAGACAACCACTGAAAAGAAAATCTTTATCACTTATGGATTTATCACTTCTTGAACAACATGGTAAAAAGAGTAAAGGAGATACTTCAACATCTGGCAAAGGATTGATGAAAAATCTATACAATACGAATGTGATTTACTACAACGACATCAATAAATTGGTTGATAGAATGAGACTATTGCATGAAGCCATGGAAGCCGGTCATACAGGTTTAAATAATGAATGGGTAGCTCTGATTGACGAACTCAGGAATCGCGGCATAATCGTATAATTGTCCGCGGATATATAAGAGTTGCAGGCGTATAATGTGTCAGTTCTAACATGAGCGTCGACAAGTTCGGACGATACTCCGCGTTAGGAGTGCAAGTTGGAGAAAACAGAAAAAGAAGTGGATTACCGCAAACACCCGAAGGTGACTATAACATAAATAATAAACGTTTAAAGTTTGTTAAAGATCCAGAAGAAGATGGAGATGCAACAAATTTAAAAACAGTAAAGGAGGAAACATCTACAAGTTTAAAACTTGACAATAACCAACTGTATGATGCAAAATCTCACAGGGTTATTAACGTTGCAAAACCAGTCAACAATGGAGATGTTGTTAATAAAGGCTATTTTCTATCTGCGATGGAATACGCTTTACTGTTGGAAAAGACTAAAAGTGGAAAAAAGTACAATGCTTTAAATTATAAAATAACTAATGTGGCAGATCCAACCGAGGATACAGATACAATCAATAAACGTTATTTGCACTCTGTAATACCAGAAAAGAAAAAAGATGGATTTTCCTTCTATAAATATACTATAAACGATATTGGATATCCTAAAGAAGAAAGTGATGGTGTTAATATAAAATACATTAAAGATAATTGTATTTTATATAATGGTGCTGTTATTGATTGTCATGGAAAAGTGTTGTCCAATCTGAAAGATGGTTCAACTCCATCGGATGCTGCTACCGTGAGACAAATGAATGAAAGCTTGAAGAAAGGAACATCCGCTTTTGTTAAACAAAATCAGGTGGTGTCAAAGAAAGGTGATGAGTTTATGCAAGGAAGTGAAAAGTTTACCTTACTACAACTACAAAATGACAAGTGGGATGGAAAAAATAAAAGATTGTCAAATATAAGTTTAGGCACGGAAGAACATGATGCTGTTATTTTAACACAAGTACCACAACTATCAGCTACTGGTGTTAATTTTATATGTAAAGGTAGACGATTAACCCAAGTTAAATCTGGTATAGATGATCAGGATTGTGTTGTTGTAAAACAAACTATAGTTAGAGATAAAATAAATAACGTATATGATGGAAAAAATAGAAGAATATCTAACATATCAGAAGGAATAGCTCCGAATGATGTTGCTACTATTAATCAAGTTATAGCAACCTCTAAAAACGATCCATCTGTGTATACATGTAATGGTAAACGTATCACAAATCTTGATAATCCAACAGATTACAAAGATGCTACTAATGTAGAGTATGTAATGAATCTTGTAGGTAATGCAGTTATTGATATGCATAATCATTTGATTAATGCATCGATGAAACACAATAAAATCGAAGATTCTCGGAGAAACCAATGGATTAAAGATGAAATCATTGATAGATATTAGTAAAACTTTTGAATATTTAAGTATGGAATACACAAAAAAAGGATTCATTATCATAAAGTATTTCATAGAGTGAAGACGTTGGTTACATAAAACAGCATAATGAAGACCGTATCGCTCAGTCGTCGTCAAGACAGCGGCAAGAGAGGACGTGGTTTAACATCAGCTGCATTATCCCTGCTCAGACGGATTCCAATTGGTGCTGTTGTGAATCGAGCGATAGACGCTTTACCATACGAATTACATCTGCCCGGAGGTTATCAATATTGTGGACCTGGAACTAAGTTGGCAAAACGTTTAGCAAGAGGAGATCCTGGAATTAATAGATTAGATCAAGCTTGCAAGGAACACGATATAGCATATTCAAAGTATAAAGATTCAACAAATAGATCAATAGCGGATAAAATTCTAGCGGAAAAAGCTTGGCAAAGAGTAAAATCAAGTGACGCAAGTATTGCAGAAAAAGCATCGGCTTGGGCAGTAACTACAGCCATGAAGACGAAAGCTAAATTTGGTGCTGGAAGACGACGTCGCAGAGGAAGACCTGCAAAGAGAAGAGCTCCCAAAAGAGGTGGAAACATTAAGAAGAGACGTCGTAGAACTCGTAAAGCAACAGTAAAGAAAGCTTCTATTTGGTCAATGGTAAAAAACGGAGCAGGTTTATACCTAAGACCATACCGTGTGTACTAAATAAAAAGAATCAATTGATAATTCCAAATAAAGCTTTAACAAATCATCAGTTAAATGATAATGTAAAATGTTTAAAAATACCATGTTTTCGAGGAGTTTTTATGAAAGATGCATTACCAACTAAAATATGGGAAAATGAAACTGGAATAGTAAATTTGGATTCCACCTATGGTCCAGGCACTCATTGGGTATGCTATAAAAAGCTCGGACAAACCGTTTACTACTTTGACAGTTTTGGCAATCTACCACCACCAAAAGAACTGCAACATTATTTTCGAAACTCCAAAAACATTTTTTACAATTACAAAAGAGAACAACCTAACAATACTGAAATATGTGGGCATTTATGTTTGGAGTTTCTAGCAAAAAGTGTCAGTCAGCTTTAAGATGTCATCGTATACAGTGTCACTGAGTGGAAATTCATCCACATTGAAAAGTACGCTGTTCCCAGCATTGCGTATATCCAAGGAAAGATTATGGGAAGCGGCATTACTTGATTTGACTACCTACAACTCAATTCCCAATGTTACGGAAGGAAAAAACAATTTACTACATTATTATGAAACTATGGATGCTTCAGGAAAATACTCAGAATTGAAAATAATTACATTTCCTACTGGAGCTTATGAAATCGATGATATAAACCAATTACTACAGAAACAACTCGGAGAAGATAATATCACCGTTAAAGGAAACAATAATACTTTAAAAGCAGAAATAACTTCGAAATATTATATCGATGTCAGCTTGGAAAACTCCATTGGCAGTTTACTTGGATTTACAGATACAAAAAAGAAAATCTTAACTCCTGGAACTACTCATTCAGGTGATACAACTGTTACAATATTGAAAGTCAATAGTATCGATGTAACGTGTAATATTATATACGGATCGTATAGAGAAGGAGTGAATCAGCATATTTTACATACATTTTATCTAACAGTGGCTCCCGGTTTTAAAATTGTTGAGAAGCCACAAAACTTGATATACCTACCGTTAAACACCAGTTTCATTTCAGACATCGTACTGAACATATTGGATCAAGACGGTGTTAGTGTTGACTTTAGAGGAGAAACGATAACTATACGGATACACATCAGAGCGGCAACATAAAAGTCGACATGGGATTATCATTTAAACCGCAACGGAAGAGTCGGGAGCTCAGTAGCTCCTCGACATTGGAAGAGTTAACATCGGACAACATTCGTTTTCTACAGAAGATTGGATTGAAACTTAACAACGATGGATATCCTGGATATATCTCAAGGACCGACATTCGACGAAACACTATGGGAGAAGGAATATCACACGCACAACCCTTACACTTCATCAAAATTAAACAATAACGATGAAATAAGGATTCCCATTCAACAACAAGATATTTACACATTACCGTGTGAAAGTTATTTATACATCGAAGGACGAGTATTAAAATTGGATGGAAAAACTGCTTCAACAGTTCCTTTTATAAATAACCCGATGGCATATCTTTTTGATGAAATAAGATATGAGATATCAGGGGTGACAGTTGATTCGACAAAAAAAGTTGGTATAACAACGACATTGAAAGGATTAACATCATTAACACCGCATGAGAAGAATTCAATAGTCACCGCCGGATGGGTTGCCCCTGATAAAGACACTATAACACCGGATTCCAACGGTCACTTTGATTTTCATGTGCCCTTACGATTGCTTTTGGGATTCGCTGAAGATTATAAACGAATAATAATAAATGTCAAACAAGAATTGGTATTACTCAGATCTTCAACTAACAAGGACTTGATACTTGCGGACCCTACAACTACGGAGGATAAACTGGAATGGCAACTACAATTGGATAAAGTTGTTTGGAGAGTACCTCATGTAAGATTGGCCGATGAACATAGAATTGTATTATTGAGAAAATTAAAATCTGACCGTGATATTGTGATGCCATTCCGAAGTTGGGAATTCCATGAATATCCTACACTACCTCAGACAGAACGACAAACATGGACCGTCAAGACATCAACTTACTTGGAACGAGCAAGGTACATAATACTCGGTTTTCAAACTAAGCGAAAAGATGTTATCACTGCAAATGCCGGTCAATTTGATAACTGTAAAATAAAGAATTGTAAAGTTTTCCTAAACTCTCAATTCTTTCCGTATGACAATTTGAATGTCATGTTCAGCAAAAAACGTTTGTCCATTTTATACGATATGTATGCAAGATTTCAATCGTCATATTATGGAAAGACTAATACACCACTATTATCACCTGACCAGTATTATTCCAAGGCTCCGATAATTGTAATCGATTGTTCAAAACAAAATGAATCGGTAAAATCATCAAGTGTGGATATAAAAATTGAAATGGAATTTGAACAACCGGTAGAGGATGGAACTTCAGCATACTGTCTAATTCTACATGATAAAATAGTTACTTACACACCGCTGACCGGAATTGTGAAGAATGTACTTTAAAAAGAATTAGTACAACGACTGCAGATTTTTGAGGTTAGAATTATCTGTCTCAATTTTTGAGGTTAGAATTTAGTTTGTGAAAGACAAGTTAAAGACAAACATTAATGTGAGCGTATAAATTTCAAGGATTCCACGAAAACATAAAAGTGAGAAAATCATGAGTGGAAAATTCATTATATCTTCGACCGTCGTATGGGAAACATCGTTCGCAAGATGAGTTCTACTAACGGAGAAGAAAATACACCTCTAATGGATGATAATAGTTCAGATATAGAAAAACAAGTTGAACGAGAAATGGACGAGTTCCTCAAGTTTAACAAACATAAGAAGAGAGAAGAAGAAAAAGAAGAAGGAGAAGCTGAAAAAGAAGTAAAAAGAAAAAAGGTTGAAGTTAACATTACAACTAATATTTTAACAGAAGTATTTCTTCGGATTTTCTACCCCATTTCTTCATGCATGACGAAAAGTATTTCAGTCGGAATTTTAAAATCATTGGATTATTCACCGATTGTTATTTTAAATCATGGAAATAAAATTGTTACATTCACTGAAACTTCTTGGGAATCATTTATGAAACATTTACATCTTTTGGAATGCTATTTGAGTAACAACACATTTGGAAGAAGAACAAGATTAAGTTAATTGGAATCAAATATTGAAGTTGATATAGTGAAACATCGTGGAGGACAAATGGTTCGCTTCAGAGATTTAACTAGACATGATGTAAAATTACATTTGACTAAAGAAGAATTTTACACTTTAAGTTGTACTACCGGTCCCGTTACCAGATATTTGAAACAACTAATATTTTCAAGTGCAATAATCAAAGACTATCTAATCGATACATTGGACAGACAACCTTTCGTTCCAATTTTATACGGTCCCGTGGATACTTCAATTTTTAATCGAATACCTCAAGAAGTGGATATGTGGAGACAATTGAACAACTATCACACCAACTTTAATATCGACGAAGAAGCGCAAGAAGTTAAAGAAGAACAATCGTGTTTGTAATACAAGTCAGTTGCTGACGAGACTTCATCATGAACAAACGGGTTTCGTTTTCTAACGCGCCACATATAATGGAAGTTAAAAAAGGTATAATTGAATTTCAAGCTTTTCGAGGAAATGATGAAAATTTCATTATAAAAGAATTAGTAATTTTGGATATGAACACATCTGTAGTTTATCATTACTTATTCAAACCTCCATTACCATTCAATAGACTAACAACTAAAGCGAAAGTTACAAACAAATGGTTGTACAAACACTTTCACAACTTAAAATGGGATGAAGGTTTTATTAATTATAACATGATGCCGCACATTATGAATCATTACTGCAAAGAATTCAAAACTATCTACACAAGAGGATTGGAAAAAGCTAATTGGATACAATCATTTACAAGCAACGAAGTGATAAATGCAATAATAAATAGAGATTTCCAATGCTATTTCAATGAACTTTGTATTTCATCAAAGAGTTTTAAACATCGAAGGTCACAGTGCGCTTTGAAGAATGCCTACCGCTTGAATAATTTCCTTCAACAGAATGGTGGGGGTAATGTCGGTAATAAAAGTGAGAGCGCTACCATGACGCAGCATGAGTATTACTCGAACCTCCAAAGAGACAACATCTCCGACGGACATTATTATTAACAAGAAGATTAACAAGAAGATTAACAATAACATCAAGATGGCATCGCAGAACTTTCTTCAAAATTTGGTTGATCAATTCAACGCTCATTCAAAATCAACAATCTTACCGACGAAGAGATGTTCTGAACTAAAAGAAGAAAAACATTACATCATACATACAATCAAGAAGATGGACACTTCAGTTGGTGATGCTATTAATTGCACATTGAGCGAGGCGCCGTATACAGTTGGTGACGAACCGAAGTTTCAGATATTCCTACCGAAACGATTTGTACAACTTTTACAGAATGAAGATCTTCGTGTTATTCAACCCGGCGCACTCTATTTGGTTTCACACGGACCGAGTGGAAACAACTCAACTGAACTAACTATTCATGTAACACCTTCTACTAACTAGTTTATACATAGCATTGTAAATATATGTGTTTGTAATGGTTTCTCAATAAAGATGATATAAAACAAAAAAAGATAAAAGAAGCAACATATTGTTATGTCTTTGTACATAGCAATATGTTGCTTTTTTTAAAAATTCCACGGGATGACCTTGACCCAATTTTGTGTGATAATAAAAGTGAAAATCAACTTGTGAAATTCATCAGTCTACGACTAGCTTTCGTACCGTACACATCTCGCTCTCTATAACTAAATACAAAACTTCAACATGTCCCTAAAGGTCAAGTGTGCATCTTACGATACCAATACCATTACGAGTTTTGAAAAACTTGAAGATTTAACCAACGAAATGCGAGTTTTACTTACCGGTGGTTATCACTTAACTGTTGATGTTAGTGCTACTAATGTAAGGATGTTTACTAAAACAAAATACTGCGATGATGAAGTATTTCTTTCTACACAACCTACAACATCTTCATCGCCGACTGGTCAACATAACATCAAGTTTCACAAGTATTACCAATGTTAAATAACTTTTAACAAGTAAAATTAAAGAATCACGTGATCAATGTCAAGTTGATAAAAAGGGAATGATACTTGTATAAATAATCATTCGCTTCCCGACTCTCGCTGCGTGAACACCTAATTTTAAAGATGTTATACAGAATGATGATTGAACTTGATGGAAAGATCTATGGAAAAGATTACAACACTGTTGAACAAATGACTGAAGATTTAAATATATTAACTAAAGAAGGATATCAAGCTAAATTAATTTTAAAATTTCCTGAAGTACATCCACTATCGACTGAAGAACTTATCGCTATGGCTAAAGCGGAGAGAGAGAAAAAGGCTGAAGAAAACAAACAGAAACAGACAAAGTCTGAAGAAGATAAACAGAAATAAACTTCTTAAGTATAAACATTCCTTACATTAGTAAGGTATAATTTTTTAAAACTTCGTTTGGATGACCTTGAAATTACCCCCACCACTTTTTGTAGTACATAAAACTGACTATTCAACACTATACACTCTTATTCTTTCACTGGACTCAGCAGCATCAACATGGAAGAACAAAAGTACAAGTACGAACCTCGTTACTGTTGTGAACAACAGTGTACAGATTTAGGACCAATGATGGTGGACGGGTTAGCTTGCACTAAATGTGAATTTTTTGGATCTTGTTACTGCAAGTGCAAAACAAAACAACTACCGCCACCGGAATTGCGAACTTTCAAATTTTACAAATCAAGATATTTTCATACATGCTGTCCTCAAAGATGTTTCAAATTTCATCCTCTCGATCTAGCTCATTGTCAACGCACCAAGTCTCATCAAGATGATTTTTGTACACATATGATAAAAAGATGTAAATACAGATCAGATTGGTATTCCGATCCTGTAGAACCATCGAATGTGTAATTTCAGTTTTACACTCTTTTTTAAAACTTCAATTGGATGACCTTGAGATTTCCCCCACCATTGGTTTTTAGACTTCCCCCCACCATTAGTTTAAGTTTTGTATCTTATTGAATCCACCTTTGAATTATTTCACTTCCAACACTCTAACTAACAACATGGGATCGCCTTTCGTCAAGTTTCAACATATAATAACTGACAGAGAAGAATTGGAGGAAATATTTCAAAATTTGCTTTCTGTCATGGATAGATATCCTATGAGATGGATCAGACTTGATGTTCACTATTTACGTCCTCGTGATTCTTCATCATCGAGTGAAGACGAAACAACGACTACTACTTCAGCTAGGATATTTCAATTTTCTTCATCATCGAGTGAAGACGAAACAACGCCTACTACTTCAGCTAAGATATTTGAATTGAAAGACGAAGAAGAGGAACTTAGCTATTTACTTGGTCACAAGCTCATGCTCACCGACAAATAAGCGTCCTTCCTAAGCGCCGATCTTCATTCAATCACCGACTCTCGCACGATGAACAACTCTCCGTTGGCACGAATGAATTCTAGTTTCGAAGTAAATTCTAAAGAAGATTTGCAAGAAATATTTAATACTTTACACGAAATTGTTAGTAAATTCAACACTGTTAAAATGAATCTGGAAATAACTTACGCCTGTCCTATTTGTGATAAGGTTGAAAGTTCTGATGAAGATAGTTTGCTGAATCTTACTCCACTTACACCTCTACAATCAGACACGACAACAACAAGTACGGAAGCAAATGGTGAGCAACCTCCTTCCCCCACCACTTCTTTGTGATTCAACTTCCCCCACCACTTCTTTGTAATTCAACTTCCCCCCACCACTTCTTCGTTTAACTAACGTTCCTCGCTTTCATTTCTCATTCCGTCTCCAACATTTGAACTATCAACATCACTTGTTTCAAAATTTCAAACACCAAAAAACAACACTAATGATGGATATGATGGATGAAGTTTCCTTCGTCACAAGGATGGAAGAGGAAAAGATGAAAGAAGAAAAATTGAAATTGGAAATTAAACGTTTGCAATTGGAACGGGAAAACCAACTCGAGATATTACGTTTCTTCAAACTTGTCAAATACGTCATCTGGGGACTCTGCCTTTACCTTATCCTCGTCGTCGGCGTTTGCTTTTACAACTCCGTATTTCATCACAAAAATTCAACTTGTATTGCACATTGATTGTATTTGTTTTTGCACATTGATTGTATTTGTTTTTACGAATAAAGTTCAAAACTTAAATCTACCTATCCCGCTATCACCGGGTAGTTCAACTCTCAGAACTATTTCCTGTGCTAGCGGGATAGGCTTTTTTAAAACTTACTCGGGATGACCTTGACATACTTTCCGTAACCCAATTATCAAGTTGAATTTCAGTTTTGAACTAACTTTTAATTTATGCATACCTCCCCCTCATTTAATATACGACCGGAAGCTATGTGCCCCGGCACGTGGCTTCCGGGGCAGCTGACCTGAGCCAGAAGTAACCAAATCTAACTACTTATAATGGGATGTATTTCGGAATTCATGTAGTTGTTTATTTTTCACAAAAAACGTTAGACAGTCCAAAATATATAAACATGGGAAAGTAAGAAGATTATGAGATTTAAAAACACCTTTACATGAATCAGTTTTTTTCATCCCAAAAATGATCCTCAGGGCCTTTTTTTGCAAACAAAAAACCTTATGGTGTTTTGCCGTTTCAAATCCCCAAATGGCAATACCGTATGTAAGATAAGGTAAGAAGCACCCATAATAAACTGATAGGAGAATCTCTCTATTCGCAAAGAATTTAAGTCTGCGGAGAATGAACATACAGCAGCTAAGTTTTTTGCATACCTTTTCTATGTGAGAAGAAAAATTTAGATGGGAGTCAATAACCAAACCCAAAAAAATCCGTTTGATGAGTGGACTCAATTTCAGTGTCACCAAAGATCAAACTAACTCCTGAAAGGTCTTCATTGGGATGTTTCAGTTTGAAATCTATGAACTTTGTCTTATCTGTGTTCACGCTAAGATGATTTTCACTGAACCACTGCAACAGTTGACAGCATTTAATGAAGACATCTACTTCTAAAGTGTTTCTGCACTTATTGGACACACTAAGAGAAGTGTCGTCTGCGAAAAGACACAGGTCAACTCCAGGGACACTGCAGGAGATATCATTAATAAATAACAAAAAAAGAATTGGCCCAAGGACCGATCCTTGAGGCACTCCAGAACTAACACATATGTCATGGGAATGATGCTTGGATAAGCTTCCGCGCTCATCCATGTAGGAGATCTCAACAGATTGCTTCCTCCCAATGAGAAAAGAAGATATCCATTCCAGTGCCTTTCCTCTAATCCCAAAAGTGTGGAGTTTTTGTATAAGAAGCTTGTGGTTCACCATATCGAACGCCTTACTGAGGTCAATGAAAATTCCAAAAACACTTTCTTTTTCATCCAAAGCTTTGGAGACATTATTAATGAAACTAAACATGGCATCTACGGTTGAATAATCTTTCCTAAAGCCAAATTGCTTGTCAAAGAGAATATTGTTTGACGATAAAAAAGGTAAGAGACGATTCAAAAAAAGTTTTTCAAGGATCTTTGAAAAAGAAGATGTTAAAGATATTGGCCTATAGTTGTCTAGAAGAACAGGACTTCCTTTTTTGAGCAAGGGCCTTATCACTGCCGATTTGAGGGCTGAAGGGAAAATACCCTCCTCAAACGAGACATTTGATAAATAAGACAGTGGACGTGCAATACTTTCAGCCACTTCCTTTAAAAGATTGGAAGATATTTCATCTTTACCAGAAGAATTGCTCCTTTTAAGACACTTAATGACACCAATGACTTCTTGATATGATGAAGGAAACAAATAAAGAGAAGAACAAGTACTTGGCAATCGGATGCAATCTTTGGATGCAACAGGGTCATTAGAAAACAGATTTTTTCCTATATTTGAAAAGAAAGAATTGAAAGAACTGGCAATGGAACTGGGATTTGAAAGAAGTTTTTCACCATCCATAATCTGAATATTCTTGTGAGGCTTCGAAGACTTACTGGGAATCATTTCATTCACTATGTTCCAAACAACTTTTGACCTATTTACAGATTTATTCAGAAGAGCCATGACATTGCTCACTTTTGCTGCCCTAACAGATTCCCTGTACCTCCTTTTCAAGTTGAGGTAGGATTTTCTCATAGGATGATCTGAAGGCAGATCCTTCGTGGATGAATACAGATGAAGAAGGGTCTCCCGCATTTCTACCATTTCAGTATTAAATTTTACCTTTGTGAACGATATCTTGTTTTTGATTGTGGTTTTTTTGCATGGGAAAGATAAATCAAAATAATAAGAAAAAATGGACAGAAAACAGTTGAACTTCTCTTCTAGATTGGTAGCAGAGAATACATCTTGCCAATTTTCATTCTTGATGAAACACTTAAAAATACGAATTATTGTCGGCACAAAATGATCTCTTTACGATTGACTTCGGAATTTGTGATTTTAAAGGTTTTGATAGTTCTATATTCATCGACTGGGCGTGATGATCGGAGATTCCTGATATGATGACCTCAGTATTTGATAACGATGGAGGAATATTACAAAAAAAATTGTCAATAAGAGATTTTGATCAATTGAATTCACGGGTATATGAAAACACTGTGTTCCGCAATCCAAAACTCAACATTAGGTTGATCAGTTGTCGAGAAGCATTATCATCGATTGACAAATCAATATTAAAATCCCCTGCAACTAGGATTCTGAGACTGTGCTTTGTAAGAGATTCAAGACAGTCTTGAAGGGATTCAAAAAAGAGATTGATGCTGTCAACTGTGTGGTGGGGTGGTCGGTAAAGAGTCAATAAAAAAATAAGAAATACTATCACTCTCAAAAGTAGTAAGAGGATGGACACCGTCGTTCCGTTCCGAGTGGGAAGGGAGGTGGTCCAACAAGGAAGAAGTTTTCGTTACTCTATTTTATTACCTATAAAATAGATTAAATCACGGGCGAAGCCGTGACGGGCAACAGCTAGTGTTTTATAAAACAACATTGTTTACATTTTGTAATTTTAAAAAGTAAACAAAACAGAAGACGTTCAATAATTTAGAAGAGCCAAAACATCTGTTACCGTATTCATTTAATTTAATCAGGTGACATTCTTAGATTAAGTTGGTGAAGTTCACTCTACTGGCTTTCAATAAGGCAGTTTATACATAATAATCCTCTTAATTATAATAATACTTATAAGTTTTCTGAAATCCAGCGGCACGGTCTCACCGCGAAGTCCCACCTAACGAAACAGACGGCGCGTGCCTAAACACGAAGCTGAATATGGTAAATTTTCACTTCCTAAATTAGCAACAAAAAAAAGCTGTAACTAATCCTTGTTTTCCATCGGTTGAACTCGTAAAAATCGCTGAGCTTACCTCGAAAACACTTAGTTAAATAAAATATATGCGTTCAAAAGTAGCCTAAAATTGTTACAAAAATAGTTTCCTACGCACAACAAACATTCGTTTAGTTTTTAGTACAGCATTTACCACTAATAGGAATTCCATGTAACTTCGCACCGAGTTTCCTATCTCGACGTAGTGCATACCTTTGTGTACAAAGATTATGTTTATTAAATTTAAATATCACAAAATGAAACAAATATGAGTTTTTCAAAAAGCACTTTGATTGCACTTCGTAAATTTAAAAGGTAAACAAAGCAGGCGTTTGGCAATATTATTTCGATTCGTTTCAAAAGAAGCTAACTCAAAACACTGCTAACATATTCATTTATTTCATCTGCTCACATTTATGATTTGTTTTACACAGAAAATTATTTTACATAAAATTGTGCTGGCAATCCTCCAATCCAATAAATTGTTTTATTGCCAATATTGGTTTCAATTATCTGTATAAGTACATTCGAAAATAAAATATTTTATCTTCAAAACTAGTGAATTGATTTCAACTGATGTAGGTTTGGTAATATTTGGTATTAATCTGATACCAAATCTTCTACTTGCCAAATACTTGCCAAATCTTCGTCAAATTAACAGGCGAAATTTTAGAGTTGCACCCTATTGCCCATGGAATGTTTGGACCAACGCATTTCTTGGGTAGGAAATAATCCCGGTTCGCTGGCCTCCTATAAGTGACAGAAAACTGATAGCCCCATAAACAATGCAATTTTTGTGCAGTTTTAATGTAACAACCTTTATTGCTTAATCCGCCTAGTGTTCAAAACATGCGTGATAGGCCTATTTATTGTACTCCCTGAAAAACTGTAGGCTACTAGCGGATTTTTTAAACTAGAAACTGTGGGAGTTTCATACATCGCAAAGTAAAGGCGTTGCTACGGTTAGTTATTAAAAAAAATCACAATATGCTATCATTGCAATTTACCTTGATTGATATTTTATAGTTAGATGATTGACTAATGTTCATATCAAACAATATTCAAATGTATATTCAAAATAGAATAATATAATAGAACTGTTACAATAAAAACCGTATCCGTATCCGTACCCGTATCATCATTGTTTCAACCCTTCTTTTAATCAGCTGTGCAATATTAAAACAATATAGATTGACTTTCGTCTTAAACCACTTCGTTAGAACACAAAGAAGTTATGCAGCAGACATGTAGTATGCTAGGCGCCACGAAATTACGAGCTCGGAAATTTAAACAGCTGGAAGCTGATTTACATTAGTCTTACCTAGCGATGTTGTCGGTTTTGTTTTGTTTTCATGTTTTCCTATTATTGTAGTAATCAGTAATTAATAACGAATGAAAACAGCTGGATAGGTCGGCACAAATCAGCAACACTGTTTTAAATTCAGGCTCGCATTTTCGTGACTTGCAGTTATTCTTAGGTTGTCTTTACTCAAATTCGGAGGCGGGAAACTCCTGTCACTTCCGTTACGAATCATGGGTTTTAGCATGGGTTCAATATTTCAATGGGTTTAGTATTTCAATCTCTCAATGCAGTTAAATAGCTAAATTCGATCCTATAAACAACTGTAGTGTTCCTCACACATTTTTACCTCCTGTGTAAAAATCAGACAAACGAATACATAGTGTTCTGTTTATCTCTAAAACTTTTAATTAAAACTCTGTTCCTACTTAAAAACTGTATTGTTAAACCCAAATATGATAAAAAATAATGATATCATACCCAAAAACACAAAGTGTTGAAGAGTTGCCAAGTCCAAAAATGTATGATATCAAAATTTCTTCCAAGTCAATGACATTGGTTTTAGAATAGCTACTCGACAAATTGATTTGATCTTTTAATGCTTGTTAAACATTCTGTAAAACATTATTATTATATTTCGGGACCGTACTTGGCCAGCAGATGTTTTAACAAAGTTAGACCGTTTACGAATGGGGATATATTGCGATTAATGGGAAAATATTGAATTTAAATTTTCTGTTTAAAATTTTTACGTATCGGCTGGCCAAGTACGGTCTCGAAATATAATAATAATGTTTTACAGAATGTTTAACAAGCATTAAAAGATCAAATCAATTTGTCGAGTAGCTATTCTAAAACCAATGTCATTGACTTGGAAGAAATTTTGATATCATACATTTTTGGACTTTTTGGCAACTCTTCAACACTTTGTGTTTTTGGGTATGATTACTATAACGAACTAGTAAGTTTACCGAGTAAATGCTCGGCCCCCTGGTAGTAAATTATTAAATTAAAATGACAGCGTTCCAAAGTCTCTTGAAGGTGATACCATTTTATAATTAAATTACATGTCAATTTAAATAAAGCAAATTACGTGCTGCAAGTGAACTGTGATCGACGAACAGTGACTGAAACCAAAGTAAATCAAGAATCAAGTAAATCTAACAGTGGGGATTAATTTGACACACAATTTAATAAAGTTTAGTTTACTTTATCTCGATTAGTTATTAGTAGAAATTGTTGCACAATGTACTGTTATGAAAACCTTAACTTAGGTTTTACCTAAGAGAGTTCCTATTTTAATCTTGTCCACTTAACAACAAAACGGAAAATAGGAATGTAGTATTAACCTTTGTCGAAACATGTCGTAACATTCGCACACACCAATATTTATCAACATGAATGTTTTTACAAAATGAAAGCAATTTACATGTATAATTTGTTTTTCATAGTATGAAAAACAATTATAAATGTAATTGAAAATATAAAAAATCTCAAATAACTGTTTTTTTGCTGCATTTATTAATTTTGGTCATGGTATTGCCACACATCAGCAGTACAAACCAAACTTCGACAACAGGACTGATTCCAACTCTTCCACATCAGATTTTTACAACAATACTATTATAGTCTCCGTTCGTATACACAAGACATGCGCGTAGCAAAAATGTATTAGCTATCGTTGATTTTACTATTATGTACTTTTCTCCGTTGATTTATCATAACTTCATTGAACATACTGTCAAATTCATTTGGACTTCATAACTTACTGTCTATAAAGATTTATACCAAATATGATCTGAATACAACCATCCGTTACAGAAATAAAAATTATTATGTGTAAAAAACAAAATGGCGGCTGTGTGAGTAACTAAATACTTCCGGACAATTTAAATATGATATTTAGATATGTTTTCAACCCAGGAACAATGCCCTATAATATTGGTAGGGAGTTCTGAAACACCCTATATTTTTTTAACCAAATATTGAAAAAAGATGTTATAAAATGGGGGTTTTCTAGGTGGAGGGCTTGTACCTATTTGACCGTGGAAATAAGTTGTCACGTAGCTCTGGAGTTGGGAATCTAAATTCGTCAAGTTTCTCGCACTTTCCTTAAAAATCCCGTTTTACCGAGTCCTTGTGCAAAATTTTCATTGATTTTACACGTTCTTGGGCGAGGTCTCCTTACCCATAGTCAACAATGACCATGATCCCAATAACAATAGATTTTAGTACATTACATTAGAAATGATTCGGAGTTCACATTTTTTAGACTTCTACGATGAAAAAATAAATCGTTTTTATAGATTGCAATTAAGGTAAGACAGTAATCGATTGCCATTGCATAAGGTAATCAGCATAAGGCGATCAACATAAGGCAATAGAAGTTTAACGTTTTGGTCGCCGTGATGCAACAATCTGTGCTTTGGAACCGATATTGCAAAGCTTTACGCGATAATTGGTGGGTTTGTTGTGCGGATTACTGACGGACGTTTTAGCCACAACAAATATTATTTTAGTGGATCATTTAATAATTCGACCGATCAATATTCATAACAATAGAAAAAGTTCAAAAATCATCAAAATTCATCGACAAATGTAATTTTCGTTTAAAAGTAGATCATAGTTATTAAATTTGCATGATATCTTATTAAATGTGTTATTAAATTTGTATGATATTGTCACAGAAATTCAAAATACATGTATATGTATGTTATTAAAGTTGATTATAAACTAAATTCAATGGTATTACTAACTTGCGATTCAACAATAATTGTATTTTTTTCATTATAGGTTACAGTAGGTTTTATATTAGAGACGTTCTATCAGTTCATTCTAGCTCTGACGGTTAAGTTTCCATATTAAAAGAACAATATATCGTAAGTTAATAATTATCATTAATTTAATAACGACAATGCACTTTTTATTGATAAATTTGGGTTTTCAATAGGTAGCGTAAAATTGTTTATTAATTTTGTTACAATTTCGTGGAGTTCTTAATAAACAGATTAGGTTTAAATGCAATTTGATTATAGTAGTACTCGTATCGAGATAAATTCAATCCAACAACGTTATACTGTAGTCTTTTGGCACTATCGATTTAATGGATAGCGACAGCATAGCCCAGTGGTGACTAAAATCCTAATAATTATTCCAGACCAGCTTTCAGGGCTCACAACAGTTACACGTCCAATTAATACACTGACTAATCACTGCTCAGTTACGCGAAATTTGATTGATTATTATTCAGTAATGCTCACAGCTATGTATGATAAGTAATTATAAAATTTTCTTTGCATTTCAATAGCTATATTCAATTCACACATAATTTCAAGCTTTTTCATTACCTTTGCAAGCAGTAAGAGAAATGTGAGGGGTCCTAAGTGTACTTTTGTTGCCATTTGACATAATTAATTTTAACTAAAACAGGCCAATGTTAGGTGCAGTAGTAACATGAATGGGGTTGGAACGTTCCCCCTCAAAACGTTATAAAAAGTCTAAGGTGTAGATTAGTCATAAACAATTACTAACAAAAATTTAAATAAATAATAATATTTTCATCTACTTAGTAAGACATCAATTTTAAGATGCGTCGGTGATTTCAAATACCCCCGTCACATTAGACCTGCATATTCAGCGTATTTACAATGGGATTAAATATATGTTGATATAAATGAGCAGCACTTAGTAGTTACGATTAAATATAATTGTTTTGCGGACATTTTCCATCACTGATTAGTAAACAAAATTCACGACGTTTCGGGATCTGGAATGTGATCCCGTCTACAGGTGTAAGAAGTACCTAGAACATACAAAGTTAGTAAAAACACGCCAGGCAAACCTGGAGAAGTCCATAGCCAAACCTGAAAACAGAACAGGCAGCCAAAAAAATTAAATAAATACTAATAAATTGAAAACTCACTCAGTAATCTGTGAAAGCAGTAAAAAAACAAGACAGAAACAATTCAATTGGAAAACTGCCTGTTCTGTTTTCAGGTTTGGCTATGGACCTCACCAGGTTCGCCTGGCGTGTTTTTACAATCTTTGTATGTTCTAGGTACTTCTTCCACCTGAAGACGGGATCAGATTCCAGATCCCGAAACGTCGTGAATTTTGTTTTCTAATTAGTGATGAAAATATCCGCAACAATTTACTAAACAATAACATTAACTCACGATCACGAACAATGAACTTTAAACACAGAATTAAGTATAATTATCATGTAATCCATACCAGAAAAAGTAAAATATTTTATTTAATTTATTTACATGGTATTGAATTAATTACAAACAATTAAATATTTTCAAGAAAAATGTGCATAGCTAGAGTATAATGCAAAGAGAATGATCCATTTATAAATTTCAAAATATAAACATAAATTATAACAAATTTAGGAAATCAGCTGGTCAGCTGATTATGTTCAGACATCTATCTCTATCTTTCTCTCTCCCATTAAACATTTATCCTAATACGAGCACTGTCTGAAGGGATGTGTGTTTCACCATCTCGAAATCCATCAGGTAGATTTTGCTTAAACTTTGCATTTAAGAGTATTTTGGTCCAAAAATAAGTTTAGAAACAGCCGCTATCCCGGGAAAAATCAAATTTGGTCTAAATTTAAGTAAAAAAATCGTAATTTTTAACATTGGTCTTATGGGTTGCTATTTTCTAACGAAATAACAACGAAAGGTAAACAAAATAAAAGGAAAGTCAATGTTAAGCAGTCTTTTTAAAACAGCTGTTAACTGTGAAGAGGTATAGTTGGTTGTTGGTGGAAATTTTATAGCATTATTACCATGACACTATAACAAAAGTGAACTAAAACCAACGAGCAAGGCTCTGCTAGCCTGATACTTTTCTATTATAAGATCATGAGACTTAGTACAAAGGTTTGCCGCAATGAGGGGTTTTGCCCAAATATTTGTTGCTCATAATTTAATGAAGGTATATACCAAATTTGATTGAGAAATGTAAAAAAGCGATATACAATGTTTGATTGGTTTCCCATAAGCATAACTTGGAAAACTTGTTTTTCAATTTCCTCTGTAACCTGTGAAGCTAAGTCAATTATTTAAAATACTAAATTATTTGTTTTTATTAACGTTTTCAAGAGTCTCTTTAAAAATAATGAATTAAAAAGTCATGGGTAAAAAATGCCAAAACCCCCATTTCCTTTTGAAACCCCAAAAAACCCCTTTCTCATATTCCGATCAACTTGGTTTTCGAATTTAACCTGAAGAACGCTTCCCTACACCTCCATACCAAATTTATGATTTATATTTGTTTATATGTTCATATGATTTATTATTTATGTTTCCAAAGACAAATGATATTTTCAATGTTTATATTTTTCAGTTACTCAATTTTGGTTGTCTTGGATGTTAAGTAACAAATAATACTACTCGTTTATTTATAACTAAATGTTACTTTTGTATTGTATCAAAATGAATTGCTCGATTTCGAGCTAGACTAGTTATTGTTGTTATTTGCCTGGAAATAATAAGACTCTCCCCCCTCCAAAACAAGGTGAAGGTCGTGCAGTCACTCATTGTCCTGTGCTTCGCGACGTTGTCGTTTAGTACAGTTAATATATATTTTTAATTCCTTCTAGTTTCTTTGGAAAATATTGGTTTTATCATTGGTATTAACTAAAAGTGAGGTTTGGTCGATGAATAGTACCACCTAAGAGGCCGAGTGCAAGTAGTGTTGAGTTTAGCCAAATAGATCAATGATTAAATTTATAGATAATCATCTGTAGTGTAAGAATTTCAAATCAATTTTATTATTGATGAGGTCTTATCAACTCGCATTTAGATTTTTTAGATATACTTTTATAAGAAATAAATTTTCGTTATTATGAGAAAGGACTTAAATGGTATGTGTAATTTTCTTCATTATTATTATTATTATTATTATTATTATTTTAAGAGGTCGGCAAGTTTCTTTTTGCCTTACTTTGCCACGTCCACATAGACTATTGATTTGTGAGTGGATCGTATTGCACAAAGTAAGGGGATGAGCCGCTACACGGTATAGACGAATGGTACTGATAAGTCACTGGCAGAACGCGGATTCAAACCCACGTTATCGCTGCCATGGTCACGAAGTCCGTCCACCGACAAACCCAAATTGATGCTAGGCGTACTGAAATATTAAAAAAAAATTAATAAGCTGCAACTACGACCTTACTAACAAAGTAATTAGGAAGGTAATAACAACTGAATTTTATTTCAACATCATCAGTTTCCTGTGGCGAAAACTTTACACTGTATATTAAAGACACGTATTACAGCCACGCCTTCCATCTAATGTATAATCCACTTTAGTAATGTTCAAACAAGTTCACTCAAACTGTATGGAACCAAATTATCATACAATACGTTGTAACTGCCAGGAACAACTTCGTTGCACATCCCACACGTTCCGGCATTTCATACTCATTGTTGTGTTTAACCCAGACATATTTGTTTAAATCGAACAAAACATAACTTTCGTATGATAGGTTCTATAATAAGGCATATCAGAAAACCCAACCGCTTGTTTCGTAAAGGTAAAATATAATATTATAAAATTAAGAAAGGAGATATTGAATAAAAGAGATAAGAGAACAAATGTATTCGTCTAGCTTTTCAATGCACGTCCAGATGTTTAGACTTTATCCTAAACCAGTAGTTTGTGAATATAAAATGAATTGGCACCTTTATTTTACTACCAGCCTACTTGTTGCTCGAATTCGAGCAATTTATTTTGATACAATACAAAAGTAACATTTAGTTCTAATTCAACGACATCCAACCAATCCAATATTGTGAATATCAGTAATCACAAAAAACTATACGTATTTACAGATGTACATTAACAGATGTTAAAATGTTCAACCCAAAGCCAAGTTAATTTAGGTGTTTCACGATAAAAAGGATGACTTGGATTACCTTATAAGATGTATAGATCCATTTATTCAGTGAGCCGAAAGGCCGTCCTAAGCTTCTCACCTCTCATCGTGCCTCATACAATTTCTTCAATGTATTATTTAGGGGGTTTTATATTGTGGGTATGAGCAGGTTGATTTAGATTTTTTTACATTATAAAAACTGTAATATTAAGGAAATATTGTAAAGTATCTAAATAGGTTATGATTTTTTGTTTGTTTAAAAGTGGGTATTCACAGCAGTTAAATCTCCGGTATTGAATAAGAGGATTTTAAGATGTTAATTATATTTTTAACATATTTAGCCACAAAATCATTTACTGAAAATTTATTGATAATCTAAATCAAATGTAATATACGAAAGTTACATGTAAATGATTAGGCCTAAGTTGCAGAAAACGATTAAAATTATCCCATAATGGTCAGCAACCATTTAGATTTATTTACTTCTTTTGAGTTACAATTTTTTTCTTCTTTCAATTGTAACAAAATATATTTTTTTACTTGCCTTGATTATAAAATTAATCTAATATTAATAGTGTTTAATATCACATTTTTGTGTTATAAATCTTAAAAATCTTTCCTCAATTGTTATTTTTAAGAACATACTTTTAATATTGGCTTAAAAAATATCATTTGTCTACAGAAATAAAAAAAATTTTTTTGCAAAATGATGAGAGCAATATCTTTTCGTATACTGCAGAATTTAGTTTTATTGAAAAGGTACGATGTGGTTCATGAGTCAGAGATCCTTTATTCCACTTACAAATATTCTAAGTATAATTGTTTTTGACAATATATCTTCATGAGTTGTAAAAGATAAGAAAACTTAACACAGTAAATATGTGCCAAGATAAAATCAATTTTCAGCTCTAAACATTTCTTTCTAAGAATAAGGCAAGATGTATCAGACACCCCTCTTTTAGAGTATTACAATACCCAAAGTGTTGTGAGGCGAAGTTTGAAATGTTTCGGTCAACTTTTTATCCATTATTTATCAGCGGAAACTATTTTCTGAATCAATGTCTTGATTGCTTGCTATGCAAAGAGAGAGCCTTTAACTTTCATCTACCTTACATAATCTAACCAGATATCCTTAAAACTTCATACAACAAACCAAGAAATTCTCTTTATACAAAAAAAAAATAAATAAATAAATAAAATAATAAAATAAACAAATTCATCGAATGGTTTTTGTGAACTAATCAAGTAGGCGTGATTAGAAAAGTTAACTCCCATACATAAAGGTTACAATCATTCAGGTAGCGGAAAATATAAAAATTTAAAATGAATTTTCTTTAACAAAATAAAAATGAAATGAAATGAAAAAAAGGAAAACTCAAATATAATTCTAGTGAGGTAGTTGAGTATTTATTTCAAGTGTATTTTAATTTACTATTCTTTTGGAAAAATATATGTTTTTTTAGAAGTAGGGAATACTTCCTACAGACGTTGTGTAGGACTCACATGAGCCGTACCCACTCGCCACACTTCTAAAGAGTACTATTAAATTCACAAGTAAAAGTAATAAATATGAAAATGTAAATTTTATTTATTTTCATGGTTGGTGGTCATATGCATAATATTATCGAAACCCATACTATAACAAGTAGTTAGATATTTTGCACATTGTAATTTTAATACTGTGTACATTCAGTCTGTTGTAGCTTTTTAGTTATTTTGCTTCTGTGTATATGTTACACTCAATTGCCGAATTCAGACAATGTACGAGATTTTTACCCACTCCGCGACGTGGATAGTGATGAATACCCACATCGCGGAGTGATCATTTTATTCGGACGTTGGCCGAAGCAAAATACCTAGACCGCTGAGTGGGTAATTTTAAGAGCGCAAATGCCGAAATAAACACATTCTTCGGTGGTTGAGTAAAACCACGATACCCACACCACGAGGTGGGTAAATTTGATTGCTCTCGTAGTGGTATGGGTATTTGTAGTTTTCGCAAAAGCCAAAGAGCGTTTCTCATTGGCCAGACATGAAGGTCTCGACATTTTACCCTCTCTACCCATTTCTCCTAGTAATAAAGTCAAAGAGTCACTGTTGGTGCGATACGCGATGTTCACGCGATAAGCAGTCGTTCAGTGTGAAATAGCTAACTTGAGGTTTAACTTATTTTAAAATGCTGTTGTGTATTGGGGTTTTATTTCAAATTAGACTAATTCAACAACTATTTAACATATGTTTAAAATTAACAGATTTTATGGATTAACTGTATTTTACTGATTACGTTCTTATATTGTATAAGTTTCTCCTTTATAAACATTTATGTTCATCACTTTTACATGTATTTCTTTTCCATATATTAAAATTAATTTAGCTACTTTTAGTACTAATGTGCAATGCTATTTTAATTTAGCCCTCTTAAGAAAATGGTATCAATATTTTTTCCAAACAAAATATTTGAGTTTATTTACGTATTTATGACATATTCCTCTTAGAAACTGTGAATGCAGGCTAATAGGCGTTTGCGCAAACTACAAACACCCACACCACGACGTTTGCACTCACATTTACCCAGGTCGCGGTGTGGGTACCGTATTTTTACTCAACAGCCGAAGAACGTGTTTATATGGGCATTAGTGCATTTAAAATTACCCACTCGGTGATGTAGGTATTCCGCATTATCCACATCGCGGAGTTGTTAAACATTCGGTCATTGTCCGAATTCGTCCATTAGTGTAACATGTATAATAATATCAATTTGAACGAACGGTGTTTTTGGCTTCTAGGGACCTCAAAACGAAATGTATCATGGTCCCGGGCTTAAATCTTACCATGACTACTACTGTAATAGCGTATTCCCTATAGGGAAATTCGCTAAAATCATATCTTATTTGTAAATTTTAATTTTGTTTACTTTAAAATCGTGTTTAGCATCATCATTATCTGATCATGCTGTAATGATGTGCTCATTAGAAGAGTATGAACTGTCAAAAGCAAGGAAGACTTTACCAAAAAAAGCATCACCTAATAACAAGAGAGATTCGGGAAATACCGAATAAATACATTGGCTACATTGGTAAAATAAATAATGATAACCATAAGAGTAAGTCTTCGTCTCCAAGTAGAAGTAAACCAACTCCAAAGACAGTTGGTGATGATTTTTCACTGGGTGGAAAAGTACGGGAAAAGGATACGGGGGTGCCAATCCACAGGTAAACCCCAAAATATCCCCATGAATTCCCCAAATTTCCCCGCAGTGTTACGAACTTATGTTATCCGCTATAAAACAAATGAAATGCTGGGGGGTTATACTATAAAAATGTGTAAAACCCAAAAATGTTGGCTATACAGTATATAAAATCAATGGCTAGAAGCTGTTGAAACTGTGGAGTTAGATTGTTTCTGTAAAATGTGTTTTGTGCGTAAAATTTTCAGCTGTAAAGTGTGCGGAGCCATGATAATACTTGTGAGGAGACGCCTACTCTTTAAAAGTTAGCCGACATATGACAGGGGGGATTGGCAGTTGGGGTTTACCTGGGGATTGGCACCCCTGCATCCTTTTCCCGTACTTTTCCACCCAGTGCTACACTCTGTCGGATATAAGGTGAACTAGGTGCAGCCACACGTGCTACACCCTGTTGGATAAAGTGAGAACTGGACGCGGCCCTAGTACACCCTGGTGGATTAACCGCGAACCCTTACGCCAGCCGTCGCCACAGACTATCTGACACATTTACAATCGCCAATTGTAATCCCAATTAGTCGTACGGGACATTTCCTGCACACCTGCAAGTGATCCACTTTACAACCGTCTACTATTATACTTATTGCTGCAATACAAGATTTACCTGTACAATTGCCAATTGTAATCCTACTTAATCGTGCACTGGACATTTCTTGCACACCTGCAGGTGATACACTTTACAACCGTCAACTATTACAGTTATTGCTACAATACAAGATTTACTTGTTCAATCAACAGTTGTAACCCCACTTGATTATCCACGGAACATTACTTGCAATCCTGCACCTGAATAATTAATTAACTTCTGCGGCTACCGATACTTTTCTTAAACTATCTATCTATTTCTCTCTTTCTCTTGTAGCCGTAGCCACCGCCGTCCGGCAAAATGACTGAGCTAAACTTTGTCGGATTTAAGGTGAACTAGGTGCAGCCACACGTGCTAAACCCTGTTGGATAAAGTGAGAACTAGACGCGGCCCTAGTACACTCTGGTGGCCAAACCGAGAAACCTTACGCCGGCCGTCGCCACAGACTATCTGACACATTTCCACCGCTTCCCGACAATTACCCCGGTGGCTCAGAGGTAGGGCGCTGGCTTCACACGCCGGCGGGCCGGGTTCGAATCCTGCTCTCGCCACTAATAAACTTTGTTCTTAAACTCTAACCGCTACAACCTTCCCCGTCGACGATCCGCAAACAAATGCGCTCCCGAAACTCCATCCCCTCCTGTAAACCCTCCCTCGCCTCCCCATCCTTCCCTCAACCCCACGGTTACAGCCGCCACGTTCGAACCCACACCTGCCGGTTCGAACCACTTGGCCCTGACCTGTGCCAGAACCGGCCAAACCCCACTACTAACGTAATTGAGGTTTTTATTGCGATAACTATTTGAGTTCCATTTATGACTGTAATTTTGTTTAAAATTAGATATCGACTAACCATACCCATAACTAGAACATACACACTTTAGCAATGTGATTATTCCTCTTTTAGCTTACAATTTTTGTTTAGGTGCTCTATGTGGCCACAACACTAGCACTTAACGTTATACCTATTCACGTGACTGAAACCTCGATGAGTAGTTCGCTGCGAGGTGCCCGCAAAAGCTACGTTTTCCACCTTTTGAGCTTCTTTTAATGCATTTCGTTAACCAGTGTATCCTCATATCCTCCTTGGTTAGTATAACCTCTTTAGTATAAATAGATATATGCTCTTGTTATTGTAATGTGTTTAATACTTATAGCTGTTAAAATTGTAAATTAATTAATTTCCTAACCAATATTAAACAAATGTAGAAATAAGAAACGTCTTTCTTTAATGGCTTAAAGTTCCCGTACATCTGGATTTATATTTATCAATTTACTTTAGGTTTTGAAAAAAAAACTTTACGCTATGCTCTTTTGTCATAATCATTTAAATCGGTTGAAAATTGTAGGATGAGTTTCTTGTACAAAAAGAGGTCGCCTTTTAAATATGTAATAGTGTACTCGTTGCTCTAAATCGAGCAATTTAGTTTAGATAAGGATAACAATTTTTATTTACTGTAACAAATAAGTTTTAATTTACAATATGATGATTTTTTAATCTTCAAACCAATAATAAATTTTAAAAAATCTGGCGCCCCTAGGTGCAATTGTTTTGAATTGGGTCACTAAATTTTCATAAAGCAAAACGCCACGATATAATTAATAGATCGTCTTCGCTCAATCGCTTCATCCGGCTTTCATTTTTAAATAAAACCAAAACTCACCTTCTAATAAAAACAAAACAGAAGTTCAAATACACTGTAATAAAATTAAATTTGTTTTAATTTTTAGTTTTTATAAAGTTAATTATTAATAAAAATATTTTGAACTCATTCAGTCAATAGCTAGAACCACAACTTTGTTTTAAAACAAACGAAAATTTTACTTGAAATCAAATCAATTACTTGAAAATAATAAAAGCATCTGTAAATAATGTCCATTACATAAAACCACATTTGCAATTTAGCTTACCATAGTTTATTCAACTCATTGAAATATAGTAAAACGCCGTTAATTATCAAATGACACACAATGTTAATGAATGTGTGAAATAGAAGAAAACAGTCCATGAAACTTTTAATACGTATTTTTTTATGTAATTATTACGCCGACTTAAAATAAATAATTTTAAGTTAAAACTTTTCAAGATGAGTTATTTTAGCGAATTTCCCATAGGGAATAAGCTATTACCGTAGGTCTCATGGTAAGACCTAAGCCCGGGACCATGTTACTTTTTCGTTTTTAGGTGCCCAGAGACCAAAAATAATAGTCATTAAAATTTATATATATATATATATATATATATATATATATATATAGTAGTGTATAAGTGGGGCTGCTGGGCCATGACGTCATCACGATGACGTCAGCAGTAATGACGTCATCAATGACGTCACGAATGACGTCACTAATGATGTCATATGACGTCACATGACGTCACACCTATGACGTCATGGTGACGTCATTACCGCTGACGTCATCATGATGACGTCACTGACGTTAATTAGGTCAAGGTCACGCAAGAGTACAAAAAAATTTTTTTTGCACTTTTGCGATTCCTCAAATTTTGTTGAGAAATTGAAATTTCTTGAGGAACCACAAAAGTGCAAAAAAATATTTTCTTTATTCCCTAGCGATCAGACTCTTGACCTAATATATCCGTCAGGGGTCAATGACCCGTCCCAGCAACCCCACTTGAAAAAAAATAATTTTTTACTTTACTTACCCACCGAGAGACTGAGAGCCGAAGAATAATTTCTTCAAACACCCGACAGTGCGACAAACGACACGCGATCCGAACAGCACCGCGTCCGAAGACGTACTGACTTGTACACAGACGGTATCCCAGGTACCCGGCTCAGTGGTGGGGATAAGGAGGTGGTGGGGGTAAAGTGGTCAGAAGGAAGAAAAATTTATTTTTTTACAAACAACTTGTCCCAGCCGGTTCTTTACCGGACCTCCGTAACTCGGATTGGAAATATTTCCTGAGAAATATTTATTTTTTATTCTTTCTCAGGTGATGTTGGAACTTGGTCGGGAATTGGAGTCACCAACGTAACCTTACTGGCAAAAGTTAGCTCGTCTAAAAGTTTCTGAAACATTTTATCATCCATAGTGATATTTGTGTCCCTTGAGTAAAATTTTGGATTATTTTTGAAGCAACGTTTCATTTTTGTTAAAGTGGAAGTCTTGGACACCTTAACAGAATTATTTTGCTTGGCCAGCAAAAATTTTACTCTTAATAACTTTTCTCGCAAAGTTTCAGCCATAGATGTGTCTCACAGTAAGGTTTGGATAAAACTGAAACACTTAGTCCAGTGTTGTACCTTAGCTGGAAGTAGTGGGGGAACACGGCTATAGTGAGGGAATGAGTAGTGGAGGGGGTAATGCGGACTGTTGTTGACAAGTGTAGAAACAGTTTGCTGGGAACTGTCCAAGGAGTAACACGTACTGTGCAGAAAAATTAACCGAGAGACTTGTGTAAAATTTAACTCCAAGAAATATTTAATGTAAGACTAAAAGAGGTAGAGCCAAATGAAAAATAATTTTGTAGGAGACGGGTATGGATCAGTTTTGTAGTAAAGTTCAAAATCCACTTGTGTGGAATAAAATTAAATTGTGAGCGAAAAATATTTAGCCACACCTGCAAAATACAAGTGTATGAAAATATTAGGAGACCTGTATAGCTAAATAAAAATAAATTTTGTATCAAACAGTCTTCCAACATTTCAGTTTCTAAGTCTTAACAAGTAAGGAATAAAATATTAAATAATGAGTGGAAAATAATTTGTTAAGTAAACGTAATTGTAGCAGTGTAACAAAAATTCATTCCGTGCAAAACAGGCTAGGTTCTGTTTTGCTAAGTTTATTAAGAAGGAAAAATAAAAATTTACTCACAGAAAAGTCTCGCGGCGGCGAGGTGTGGCGTGTTTGTTGGCTTGCAATAAACTGACTTACCTTCTGTTGAGCTACATTTGGCTAGTTGGCCAAGAAACCAGTCTGTTATATAAGCATTATGTAACCGTCTCTGCCGGCTGTGCTGAATCCGGCAAGCTAAAATATTATTCTATAGTACACCTGACTTAGACTGAAAATATTCTAAGTCCCAAGACCCCCCCCCCCCCCCCCGGCTCCGGACGAGAAGTGGAACCCCCCCCCGGGGAGGAGGAGGTGGCATAGCCCGAGGCGTTGCCATACCTTGACACGTGTTGTATAATGAGATCCGGTTGGTAATGTATTCAGGTGTGGCTCTTGGAGATTGTCCAATGCCGCAAACAAGTACGTGTCGAGGTCTGGCTGTTTACGTAACCAGATCCGGTTCCCCCACTCCTGACCGGCTTAGCTTCGGTTCTCTGAGGCTTTGCTTCCTCGCAGTTGGTTTCAAACACTTCAGCTGAGTGGTTGAAGCTCTGCCCTACAGGATTCGCAATGTAATGTTGGCGCCGCATTATATTGGGAATTCTTTTAGTCTAAGGCATGGCATGTGTAGTGTTAAGAAATAATTTATTTTTGTGCTTGCTGCTTCTGCTAGGTCTTGGTGTTGGATTTATTTAGTCTAAGTGTTGTGTGTTGTAAAATATTTCTTTGTACTAATCTTCACAGGTTGTCCCCAAGTAGAAATTTTTCTAAATTCGCATCTTGGAGGTACTCCTCCGTAAATTGGCAGCTTAAGTGTTAGGCTTTTGAAACTTAACAGTCTCTGTAAAATAAAAATTTTGCGAGGTTCAGAACCTCAAGAATTATTTGTTACCAACAATAGCATGGCACCTAACGAGCCTGGGGGTAGGCCCCTGGGGATCCACCGTTAGGCCATCGGCCAGCGGCGCTGCTGGACTTCATCACTCGTCACTGGCAACATACGGGTGGTTGGCATCCTTCAGCACGAGGTGCCGGAGCTATTTGTGGCCGGTCGGTTAGGCGCAATTAAACCAGCAGGCTTGGTCATGATAGCTCCTCAGTCATGGTTAGCATGGCTTCTTCCAAATTATTGTAGCATGTTTCCCTTAAGGAAACTCAAAATTAAATAAATAATTTTTATTAAATAAATAATTTTTTATTAAATCGCCTTCCCCTAAATGTTGAGATCCCCCCGATGCCTCTGGCCGCCGGCGGTCTTAGGCATCGGGGGGATTTCTTTTTTAATTCTTGAACGACCTTGACCCATATTCATGTGTGAATAAAATAAAATATTTTTGTTCCACATGTTATGTAGGTCAGTCATGACTTAGGCGGATTTTTGCCTGAGTTCTGGGACTGCTCAGGACTTAGAGCGAGATGCGGCTAAGTGTTGGCTGTCCAAACTGTGGTTGGGGACGCGACAAGGTCTGACAGGGACAAGGTCTGACAGGGACAAAGTCTGACAGTTTTTGTGGCAGGTTTTGTCCGAGACGGCCCGCCGCCTAATGACGCGGAATGGAATGTGTCAGACTTTGTCCTTGTCTGACCTTGTCCCCGGCGGGCCAAACTGAAAACTGTCAGACTTTGTCCGGACCGGTCCAGACAAAACCTGACACTTTTTCTGACACAAGGCCCGACGATTTTGTGCGCTGCCCTTTCAACTAATAAAGTCCCCAAGGAAATCAAATAAACTGGATTGTAATATTCTAAAGGAGAATTAAATTTCTCACATATTGCCACCATGCATTTTTTTAAATACACAATATTGGCAGCTAAAACTTGCCTCCTAATTAAATAAATGTGATAACCCACATTTTCAATTTACTTCTTGTAGATCAGATTTGTTTACTATTTCACCATAAACCTTAAAAAAATAGAGCTCTTATAATTATTTGCACATCTATATGGATGAAGCTTTCCAACAACCTATTAATTATTAAAATCGGTCCAGTAAAAACTGTAGATTTAGTTGTTCAAAGTGAAATAAAAAAATAACTCCAATCCAGTACAGTATTTTAATTTGAACGGTAATTTTGAACTGATGTGTTAAAAATACATCAATTGTGAAAAGAGTATTTATTGAATATTGTGTGAAAATTACACGTTTCTTAGTTTTACGGTTTTTTTAGTTCTGAGTCCTTAAAGTCAGCCATGTCAACGATAATAGCAGCGAACGCATCTCCACCCAATTCCGCGACGCTGGGTTATAGTTGTCTAGCCAGTTTTTCGTATTACTTATCGCTATCGTGTGATTTATTTTGAGTTAGTGAAAGTATTATTGAAATGTATTAATTAATAACAAACATAACCTAACCACCGCAGCACGCTGTTAACTTGGATGAGTGCGTGTAGCAGGCCCGGTGTCTATGCTGCGGGCGAAGATGCGTTCTAGCCCAGTCAAAATAGGTTCGTGTCGGAAGTAATTCCGGAGGAGCTGAATTTTTCACAGTTGATAGACTATGATAAGGTGTGTATTTTCCCAAAAGTCCCGAAAATCCCCCTTGAGCTTTCCGCTCTACGCCCCTTTAAAGTTAAAGTTACAGTATGTTAGAAAACCAACTACAGTTAAGTAAGGAGAAAAGCAATCAAAGTGGCGTTCCTTTTATTTTGTTCCCGATAAAATTTGCTACAAAAAGTGTCATTACCACTTATTACAAAAACCTTAAAGTTTTGTGGCAAAATCGACACAAATGTAAATACAAATACAACACGATGTACTATTTGCAATAATTGTTTTTTTTTAATCATAGGTTATAAGAAATACATCTCATATAAAGCAGCCTGTATTTACAGAAATAAAATACCGGCGGGCGGTTCGGCGCGGCGCATCGGCGGCGTGTGGGAGGCAAATGTGTCAGGTTTTGTCTTTGTCAGACCTTGTCCCCGGCGGGCCAAACTGAAAACTGTCAGACTTTGTCCGGACCGGTCCAGACAAAACCTGCCACCACAGGAATGTGGATTGGAATGTGTCACATCTTGCCCTTGTCTGACTTTGTCTTTGTCAGACCTTGTCCCAACCGAGCCCGACGAAAGTGTCAGGTTTTGTCCCTGTCTGACTTTGGTAGCTTCCCCTGTGGTTCAACCAAATTTTATTTTATATTCACACATGAGTAAGGGTAGCAGGTATCCAAGAGTTAAAGTCCTAAGGGTAGGTGACCCCCCCCCCCGGCGCCAGACGAGAAGTGAGCCCCCCCCCGAAAATTTTTTTTTGAAAAATTTTTTGACCTTGACCAAAAATTTTTTGCTCCGGACGAAAACTGCCCCCCCCCTCCGAAATTTTTTTTTTGGATTTTGACCTTGACCAAAAATTTTTTGCTCCGGACGAAAACTGCGCCCGGGGGGGGAGGTGCCAAGCCAGTAGTGTGAAATTGTTACTTCCAGTACAAGTTAAAATAGTAGTGGTAAATTGTTACCACAAACACAAATTTGTGTCTTTAAACTTCTAATGTAACTTAACCCATTTAAATGTAGGTGCCAAGCCAGTAGTGTGAAATTGTTACTCCCAGTACAAAAAATAGTAGTGGTAAATTGTTACCACAAACACAAATTGGTGTCTTCAAACTTCTAATTTAACTTAACCCATTTAAATGTAGGTGCCAAGCCAGTAGTGTGAAATTGTTACTCCCAGTACAAGTTAAAATAGTAGTGGTAAATTGTTACCACAAACACAAATTTGTGTCTTCAAACTTCTAATTTAACTTAACCCATTTAAATGTTGCTACTTAAAGGTAGCACCGTTTTGGTGCTACCTTTAATGTACTATTTTCTACATGTCCAATTTTGCTTTATGTTTTTAAACAACACTTTTAATTTCCGGTTTAATGTAAAACTATAAAATATGTTTATATATATGAATTATTAACAAAACCTTAGTTTTAACATTAAATGTTATTAGGAAACTTCTAATTGAGATTAAGCCATTTAAATGTTGCTACTTTTAGGTAGCACCGTTTTGGTGTGTACTATTTTTACATGCCCAATTTTTGCTTTAGGCTTTTAAACAACACTTTTAACTACTGCTACCAGTCTACCACTGAGGTATCTATGAAGCGAGTTTGGTTCATCTTTTTTTCACTCTAGTTGCTAAGGTGTTTAGGAATGAAAGGTTAGAATTACTTTTAAGGTTAAAAAAAAGCATATGGTGCGAACAGAAAGTTCACTATTGTTTTAACATTAATGGTCATTAGAAAACTTCTAATTGAGCTTAACCCATTTAAATGTTGCTACTTTAAGGTAGCACCGTTTTGGTGCTACCTTTGGTGTACTATTTTTACATGTCACAAAATATATGGGTCTCTGCTTGACCCCGAGACAGGTACTTGGCCCCGTTTCTACCCATCATTAAGTGTACTGAGACTTTAGGTTTTTAAACGACACTTTTAACTACTGGTTTAATGTAAAACTACGAAATATGTTTATATACATGAAATCTTAACAAAACCTTAGTTTTAAAATTGAAGGTAATTCGGAAACTTCTAATTGGGGTTAAACCATTTAAATGTTGCGAATTAAAGGTAGCACCGTTTTGGTGCTACCTTTGGTGTACTATTTTTACATGTCCAATTTTGCTTTAGGTTTTTAAACATCACTTTTAACTACCGGTTTAATGTAAAACTACGAAATATGTTATATATATATATATATATATATATATATATATATATATATATGAATTCATAACCAAACCTTAGTTTTAACATTAAACCGTATTTGGAAAACTTCTAATTGCTGACTCAGAGACAAGTACTTGGCCCCGTTACTGTCCATCATTAAGTGTACTTAGGCTTTACGTTTTTAAACAAGACTTTTAACTACTGGTTTAATGTAAAACTACAAAATATGTTTATATACATGATAACTTAACAAAACCTTAGTTTTTAACATTAAAGGTAATTTGGAAACTTCCAATTGGGCTTAACCTATTTAAATGTTGCTACTTAAAGGTAGCACCGTTTTGGTGCTACCTTTGGTGTACTATTTATTCCTTGTCAATTTTGCTTAAAGTTTTTAAACAACACTTTTAACTAAGTGTTTAATGTTAAAGTACGAAATATGTTTATATATGAGCCTCTGCTGACTGTAAAACTACAAAATATGTTTATATACATGATAACTTAACAAAACCTTAGTTTTTACATTGAAGGTAATTTGGGAACTTTTAATTGAGCTTAAAACATTTAAATGTTGCTAATTAAAGGTAGCACCGTTTTGGTGCTACCTTTGGTGTACTATTTCTTCCTTGTCAATTTTGCTTAAAGTTTTTAAATAACACTTTTAACTACGGGTTTAATGTTAAAGTACAAAATATGTTTACATATGAGCCTCTGCTGACTCAGAGACAAGTACTTGGCACCGTTCCTGTCCATCATTAAGTGTATTGAGGCTTTACGTTTTTAAACAAGACTTTTAACTACTGGTTTAATGTAAAACTATGAAATATGTTTATATATGAGCCTATGCCTGACGCAGAGACAGGTATTTGGTCTTGTTCCTGTCCCTATTTAAGTGTACTGAGGCTGTAGGTTTTTAAAAAACACTTTTAACTTCTGGTTTAATGTAAAAAACTACGAAATATGTTTATATATACATGATAACTTAACAAAACCTTAGTTTTAACATTAAAGGTAATTTGGAAACCTCCAATTGAGCTTAACCCATTTAAATGTTGCTAATTTTTAATGTAGCAACCGGTAGCACCGTTTTGGTGCTATCTTTGGTGTACAATTTTTTTTTTACATGTAAAATTTTGCTTTAGGTTTTTAAACAAAAATTTAAGTATTACGTTAAGGTCAAACTACCAAACATGTTTGTTATCTACATGAATTATTAACAAACTTTTAGTTTTAACTTTAATGATGATATAGGAATTTCTATTTATGTGTAAAGTTTAACATAATTAGTTTTGTATTTGATTTTATTATTGTTTGGAACACTTGTTATGTGTTGTAGTCAAGCAAGTCTTATTTTGGCATAAAAAATAATAATCTTTAGCACATGTATGTAAAGCTAATTTTTTAAGTTCAATTTATTAAATGAAAATGAATGTGGCATTAATGTAAAATATATTAAAAATCAGTTTTAAAAAATCTACAGGAAATTGTCAACAAATTTAAAATGTATCATATTACTGTTAAATGTGCAGTATTTCCCCTTCATTTTGCATGCCCAGTTGCGCTTCATCATTTATGAAAGTGGTTTTGTTGAGTATGCCCTTATTATTGACATACAATTGTGTATGCGCAGTAGTACTTGTCTACTGCGCATGCGCAGAAGGTTTCCACCACTCTTTGTCGGGTATATAAGCAGGTGGGTTAACCATGCATTTCATTGTTTGGCGAACTTTTGCCAAGTGAACATCTTATTGACAACTTCGGTTATTCCGGATATTTAAAAGGTGTATGCTATTTTTGTTACATTTGACTTGAATATGTCTGAACTGCAGTGTTACATGTTTGATAGTAAACCTGTAGCTGTATTATTTGATCGTGAAAACAATCCATGGTTTAAGGCTAATGATGTATCAGAAATTCTAGAATATAAAAGACCGCGAAAAGCAATAAATGATCTAGTTAAGGAAAAATATAAAAAGTTATGTAAAGATATTGATGGAAACAGTTTAGTGCTACCCTCTAACTTTCAAAAAAGTACCGTATTCATCAATGAACCAGGTTTATATTCCTTAATTTTATCGTCCAAGATGAAATTAGCTAAGCGCTTTCAAGATTGGGTGTTTGAAGAAATACTACCATCAATTCGCAAGTATGGAGAGTATAAACTAAAAAGAGAAAACCTTAAGTTGACTCACTCCTTACGTAAAGCGTTGTCAAATAATCAAAAACTAATTGAAACGTTAATTGATCAAATACCTAAAGTTGCTGTTATACCTGATGATATGGATTTAAAACATATCTTTTGTGTATTGGAAAAGTACACATACTATGAAAAGTATGGAGTAATGGAGTACAAGTGCATTCGTACAGAGAGGAGACGATATAAAAGAGCACTGAAAAGAGCAAAGGAAGATGGTTTTGTACCAAGTTTTACAAGATATCCTGTACCAAACAGCATAAATATCTTTAATAAAGCTAAGGAGGTTATGAATACTTATGGTATGCATTACGAATGTTCTTTGAATAACATACTGACCCCCCATAATTTTGTAAATATTGTAAAAATTATTCTTAATGAATAAACTGTATGAATGTATGTATGAATGTGGGACTTATTAGATTGAGAAGTTAAGGTATTAACTTTAGCTACTCATTTGAAAAGTCTGGTGTGAATGAAGGTCACTGGCGCGGTTGACTAAAAGACCCGTAAACCGTGTGAATGTGTGTGTGTGTGTGTGAATGTGTGTGTGTGTGTGTGTGTGTGTGTGTGTGTGTGTGTGTGTGTGTGTGTGTGTGTGTGTGTGTGTGTGTGTGTGTGTGTGTGTGTGTGTGTGTGTGTGTGTGTGTGTGTGTGTGTGTGTGTGTGTGTGAATGTGTGTGTGAATGTGTGGAAAACGACGTACACCCACCTCCTCGCGGTGTTTTCTGGGTAACGCTAAGAGGTGTACAACAAATGTCTTGTAAACCACATGAATTAATCTATTTGTATTTTTTTTAATATACATTCATAGGTATATATTTATACAATAATAACATTTATTTAAATTAAACAAATTTAAAAGCATTTTAAATGCATACAATTTATAATTGTTGTCGCAAAAACACCTCGTGCTTTACTAATAATAGATGAAAACGATATAATGTATGTATTAAATATGAGTTTTTTAATTAATGGAGCTAGAAAAAATAAAGATAGCATTAAATTAGTGTTACCATAAAATTTGTTTATAGAACAATAAGTTGTTTCTTCATAATTATAGGTTAATATATAAAAATATTTCGAACCTGATTCCCTTATACAAATAATGAATAACAATCGCAATAAACACTTATCTTTAAGATACAAATGTGGGTAGCACTGAATCAGTGGTACCTTTAAATAATGTGAAAAGCCTTATATTTGGAAAAAATTATACATTTGCCTAAATAATACAATTTACATGTTTTCCTTCAAACTAACTTTTTAACACACCGATTTTGAACCATAAAAATGTTTTATATACTGGTTTTTAAGATCTATATTTAGGTAGCACTAAATTAGAGCTACCATTAAGTTAATAAAATAGCTACATACATTTATAATTATATTTTATTATTAAATCATTAAATATATTTAATTTATTCAATATTTATTTGACTGACTTTTTTACAGCACAAATAAGTATAAAAACACAAAATCTGAAACAAATCAGTCATTTTAATTTTAATGTAAAATAATAAAAGCTCAAAACTTAATTCTTTAAAAAAAAAAAATAAACAAAACTAGCAACAAAATATCGGTGTTATCTTGAAATATTTATAGAAATTATAATATAGTATGGTTTTATTAATTTAAACTAAATTGAATTCATCCTTATTCTACACATAACGGTATAACCATTCATTCTGAACCTTAATGCTTAGAACTCTGACATATTGTCTTTATTTCAAGATAAAGCTCAACATTTCATTATAAATCTTGTTAATTTTTTAAATCTATCTTCTTATTTCTATAAGGGTTTTGTCTGTCACGTCCCTTTTTCTCTCGACCTACTGAACCGATTTTTAAGATTGAGGTGTCATTTTAAAGCTTAGGATATACCGCAGTGACGAATTGTAATTAAAAAGGTCATATTGTTTCAGGCTTCGACCTCCCTGGCCTTTGACTTATTTCTAGAGGGCGCTTTAAAATGTTGACCAACTTTTATTGCAAGTTCTTTAATGTGAATTGTAATCTAACAGCTGATTACCTTCAGATGAATTTTAAAAGCATGAATTTTTTAATTAGTAAACAAAAATAGATCTCCGTCACTTCATAATCAGCATTTACGTACTGTAGGTGAGATTTACTCATACAGAATCATAAAACGCGCAATTTGCGCACGGGCCACCTCGTAATATAATAAAAATATAAAACACATTACCTTTAAACTAATTTACCAATAGGGAATATGCTATTACGGTATTAGTCATGATAAGACCTAAGCCCGGGACCATGATACTTTTTCATTTTGAGATCTCTAAAAGCCAAAAACACCGTTTGTTCAATTTGATATATATATATGTATGTGTCCATAAATACGATAACTTTTGAATGGAACCTCTGATTTTGATGAAATTTGGTACAGGGGTGTAAGCCTGTATCTACTTAATTGAGTTTGCGAAACATAATGATCGGATTATGGGAACGAGGTTTATGGGGTTTCTAAAGGGTTAAAATTGGGTTTTTGGCATTTTTTGAACCTCAATTTTTAAAATTCATGAATTTTAACTAAAACCATTCAAAAGAGCTTAAAACAACAAACCATTTAGTATTTTGAATTTTTACCTAACTTAAATGGTTATTCAGAAAATCCAAACACTATGTTTTACATGTTATTCTTATGGGAAATGAACAAAACCTTCTATCTTGCTTATTTATTGAAATATCTTGATAAACTTGGTATGTACATTAATTAGAGAGCGTTTAACTTATATCTACTTATAAAACGCATATGGCGGCAAACCTACGTACTCACCTCTATGGGTTTTATGGAAAAATTAAAAAACACCATAACCTGATAAAATTTGGTATGTACATTCACTAGGTAGGGTTTAACTTATATTCATCAACGAAACCCATATGGAGGCAAACCTACATACTTTAAACCCCCATGGATTTTATGAGAAAATAGAAAATATACCAAAATTCCATTGGAAACTTGCTGAGTAAGCAGGTCTGCTGCGATGGGGGTATTATATTTATAGTTACATTAAGGTAGCATTATTTTGATGCCACCTTTACATAAAATATATTAATTCAATTATCTTATTGTTTTATTGTGTGTTTACATTAAATTTAGTCTCCATGTGGGAATTGAGACACCAATTTTTGGAAAATGAATGCATATAATCATGGGATATAGTCTTTATTCTGTAAACCCGGCTTACCCCTTAATCGTTTCCCTTTAAATTTTCATTTTAAATTTAAAGTGGAAACTCTTCTTTTTACAAACAAATTTGTGCTTTTATCATTCACTTTCTTTGTTTAAATTAAATGTAGTCCTTTTTATTCTACTTATAAAGCAGAAAAGATACTGGAAAGATTTCTGGAACTTAAATGATATAGTTTTGGAACTTGAATCATTATTCCGAACATACAATTTAACTCTCCAATTGTAAATATAAGATGAGAAAAGCTAAAATTTCTATATTTATAGTTATAGTTATAGGCATTTAGTCAAATGCCTATAACTCAATAATGGATTGACGGATTAGGACAAGCGATACATCATTGAAAAGGTCTATGTAAGACTAACATTTTAGTAAAAGAAGAATTTGGTTATCTTATTTTAGTCAAAAGTCATGCGAATTATTTCAAATAAATACCCAAAAAACACCGTTTGTTCAATTTATATATATATATATATATATATATATATATATATATATATATATATACCAGTCTACCACTGAGGTACCTACGAAGCAAGTTTGGTTGATTTCACTTTCTCTCGAGCTGCGTTAGTCTTAACATGAAATTTATCAGTTATTTCAACTTCTTTTTGCACTAACGTAACGTTTTGTTGTCTCACAATTTTAATTAATTGCGCAAAAGAAGTATCTCTAGGAGATATTCTTAACCGTATATGTAGCTCCTGCAAATGCAAGCTTATTAATGACAAATTCACAACTTATAAGACCTGTTTAAATAAAAGACAAAGTGGTAAGCATCTTGACGGCACAAGGTGCAAGTACAGACTAGAAACCTGGAGGTTCATAGCCCGCCATTTATGAGTTTTAAAAATGGGGAGGGGGAAGGAATAAGGATTGGGAAGGGATAGGGTGGGGGAAGGGTAGTTTGGTTATTAAACGACTTGCGCTGTAAAATAGCCGCCAACATCCACACCTTGTTCGTAGCACTCCTTTATTGTTTGTGCCCACTGCCGCATGCGGTCTCTATCATTTGGTGTTACAAGAAAAGAATTACAATCATCATACAATATAAAGGAGCCGATTCGTACGTAAGATCCTGAGTCCAACCATTTATGAGCTTCAGACATGAATTTATCTATTGTATCGAATGGGGATTGTGGATCAATTGCTATAACTTTGAGTTCTTCATTAATTTCAACGGTATAATCATCATCTTCATCATCATCTTCACTGTCGTTATTTAAAGTGTCTTCAGGTTGTTCAAAAACATCAGAAATTTCGGAGGAATTGAAATTTTCATTGAGACGAGGAGGCATTTTGAAGCAAGTAATATTGTAAACAGCAGAGACGAAACAACAAGAGTGGCTTGTAGTGTGCCGTGGCAAATTTTGAAGACGAAAATTCATTGGATTTTCTTACTGTATTTGCCTCACGTCACAGTGCACTGGCCGTCGGTCTTGCCGAGGCCGTTTGCTTTCCAATTCTGTTTCTTTCAAGCCTGGCGGAAGTGCCAGTTCTTTTGGTCCAGATGTTCTGGAAAGTTCTCGAAACCTTCCTCGTGTTCTGTGGCTTCCGGCGTAGTTGAAAGTTTTCATGAAAAAGTTTTGCTCTTCCCACTTTGTCTTTGGTCGGTGCCACTAAAGGTTCTTATTGCCGTCTCTTTACGAGATGGCGTACTTCTAAGAAGACACAATTCACGGGTAAGTAAGATTCATCTTTTCTATTTCACATTGATGTATATCCATTGTTCACAGAATGATTATTTGTTGTCATTTTTCAAAAAAAAGAAGAGAAATTTCTTCTTTCCCACTCTGCCAAAATTGCAGTGTGAGTTTCTGCTGGAACATCCAAGTTGAGGTTAGGACAATTTCAATTCAGATTTAAGGTGAGAATTGTTCACCAAGTGCAAGAATATTGTGTTTATTGTCAGTCAAATTTTGTGTTTTTGGAAAACCCATTACTCAGAGCTGGTTGACAGAATCCAGCCACCTTGTCACATTTTGCTTGGACTAGGCCTAGCCTAGCCTGAACTGTAAGTTCCTTTCAGATTTTGTAGTTTACATTTTGTATGAGCTTTAAGTGTAAAAATTTAATGTATTATGCTTATACAAGTTACTTTACTCCTTTCACAGACATAGATAGGCTTTTCATGTATGAACCAGCAAACAATGTGCAAGTAGCTTCATGAAATAGTAACAAACCAAACTCATGCAAGGAGAAAATAAATAATTAGGCTACTCATTAGGCTATTACTTTACGGAACTGATCTGCCTTTTTTTCCAATTTTCCTCAATTTTTGGCTAAACAAGTTCAATGCAATTGAGTTAGGAATAAAAATGTAAAAAATACAGAAACAAGTAACACATTGTAACAACATAGGGTTTAGGAACCGTTTGTTATTGTGAGTGGAATTGTGACAGGGCCCATGGATGACGGTCACGCTGCCCACTGAACACTTGACCCGATGACTGCTGCGCCACTCGGCATGGAACCAAACTGCCTGCTGTCCTAGGCCTACACCTGCAGGTGCCCATGATCACCCACGCCGGATGACACTGCCGCCCAGGCTATGACCACCATAGGCCTATTTCACCTTGGGGTCACCTGCGCCTTCTGGCTCCACCGCCCAGACTACCCCGGTAGGCCTAACCTCTGGGCTCCTTCTACGGCTGAGGTCAGTGTTAACCATTACTACTGCGTGCCATCCACCATCTCAGTGCAGTGATTCCACCTGGACTTACCATCTTGCCAAACCAACAACGGTGTGAAGTTTTGGGCCCATGTCAGGCTAGGACTTTATTCTTGCAATAGTACAAATTCATATTATGTTAAATTGATCTTGTTTAGTCTGTAAGGTTTCTATCCAATTAGGAGCCCGCCCTTTTCAGCAGGAGGATACCGGGTGGAATTGGTTCTTCCATTTTAAATCACTGCCGAGACAAATTCATCTTAACTTATTTTTTTTTGGCCAATTTTAAAAATCTTTTCACTAATTTAACTTCAACTTTTCAACTTCAACTTTTCAATTTTCAATAGTAATAATTTTTTTTAAGAGATTTTCTTGAGGGCTGTGCCCTATCTGTAGGCTAGGCTGGCAGGCCTAACTAAGTTTTTTCATTAACCGCTGTTGCGGAAGGTTATTTATCAGGCGATCATTTCCGTAAATCGTTAAATTGTTATTTATTGTACCTTTTATGTAATGTCAATGTGTGTTGTTATTTATTTATTTATTGTTCAGTATGGTTATTGGTGGCCACCTTAAATTTAAATTTTAAAAAAAGGAGAAACAGCATTTACTAAATTTTAAGTTGAACCAAATCTTTAATTATGTTTGCCAACACTCCAAACCAAAATATTTGAAATATTTTTAACAATATCAGATGGTTATTTATCAAGTTAAGGTATTTGTTGTGAATGTCTGTGAAACCATGTTTAATAAATTTTACAGATGAAAATAAAATGGATTCTGTTGGCCAGCTCTTGGGTGTTTCTTGGGTCCTTTCCGCTCTTCCTTTGAGCCGGCCTCTGCCTTTGACTCGCTTCCAAGGGTTTTGCCCTGTCGAAGGCGTTGAGTCCGGTTTCAAAATGGTAGCAGAGCGTGGTTGGCCACTGGAAATGCAGTTTTGTTTAGGCCATGTTTAGGTTTTTGGTAGTGTTGGAGGACCCAGGTATTTTTTGTTTGTTGTTGTTTGTAAGTTTGTTCATCAATGTGGATAGTGATCGCCTGATTGTCAAATTTTGTGTGTTTTTGATCATTCAAGTGGGTAGTGGGACCTGTTGTTCTGGGCCCCGTGAATGTTTCTCATCCTGGTCCCGTAGCCTCAGCAGCTAAGTTGTAAATTGTTTGTGGAACGTTGTTTCGTAATTTGTAATCATGGCGCTCTCTTTGACTCCGGAGCATCTTTTGAAGGATGAGCTCGTTTTCGAGGTCAGTGCGAGAGGAGCGAATCCAGCTGGCGATGCGCGGTCTCTTCGCACCCAGCTGAGGGGTTTGTTGGCCAGCGGTTTCCCCAGTTCGTGGCCGGCGAAGTTGGATCCTGAGTCGGAATTGAAGGCATGCATGACCAAGATGGAAGAGTGGGAGGGGAGACTGGAGGAGTTCAGGGAGGAGACGCTTCCTGCCAGAACGAGACTCCGACTCCTGTCTCGCCTTGTCCACTTGCAGGGGCGAGTGAAATTGCTTTTGGAGTGTGGCAATCGCAGGGGTGATGATCTGACTTGGCTGCAGGAATGTTTGAAGTCCGTCGAGGAGCTGTTGGAGGTGCTTTCCGCTAAGCCTCCTGGCGCAGCTACGGTTCCTCCTCCTGCTGATTCCCCGATCGTTCCGGTTCCCCCTGCTTTTCCTCTGACCACATCTGAGGGGAATGCAGAGTGTTCCACTGACAGGCCTGAATTTGGACCTTTGGCGAATGCGGGCGAGTCTCTGGCTGCGCCTGTTCTGTTGGTTGAGCCTAAGACACCAGCAACTGCACCATTTTCGCCCGGCGCGTACAACAAGTTGCCGAACCCGTTGACGCCGTTGCTACAGGCCTTGCCCTGTGTTGATGGTCTTGACGTCCACAGGCTCCTGAAGTTTCTGGCGGACGTTTTCCGAATGCGAGAGATTCCGGGCGTAAGCGACTCACTTCTCCTGAGTTTGCTGATACCGTATTGCCGTTCACCCCTATCTGACTTGCTGAATGCTGTGCTCAGCAGCAAGGGCGATTTTGAGGAGTTTCATCGTCAGGCACTCGACATGTACGTCCCCGGACGAATGCGGGAGGATTTGAAGATGCAGATGTTTTATAGGTGCCAAGGATTGCGGGAAGGCCTCGCGGCATACGTGACGGCTGTCCGCTCTGCCGGACGCGTGTTGCGCGTGGGCTTAAGTGAAGCTGAAGTTGTCCAAGTGATCCTGGATGGTATCACTCCTGAGGAGCGCTCTCGACTGGTGTTTGCCACCAAGCCTGACTCATTTTCTGGCCTCGATAAGCTGGTTGTGGGTGCTAGAAATGTGCAACTCATTGACCAGCGCAGAGATGAGAGTGCTAGATCCACCAATGCCAGGCAGTCCCGTCCGTTGGTGGGACAGGTGTCCTCACCATCGGCAACTCCTCAACACCGCACGCCCCTCACGTGTTATGGGTGTGGTCAGCGTGGCCATATTCGCCGTTTTTGTCGTCAGGTCTCGTCCGGGACAAAAAACGGGGAAGGCGGGGGTCTACCCCGGTAGGCCCCCGACTCTTACCTAAGCCAGCGCCGGAGGCGACGAGCCCAGCCGATCCTTTGTCTAAAGGTGTCGCGGGCGTAGCGACTCTTGGCATCAGGACCCAAAGACCTGTTTGTCCCTACGTTGACCTTCTCATTGGTGACTCAAATTTTCCGGCCCTCGTTGATTCTGGAGCTGCAGTGAGCCTGATCTCCACCGATTTTCACCGCATTTTGGTGGAATCTGGGGCGATCCTCCGCTCGGAAGATGTGTCCCTGACTTGTCTCACGGCAAGTAATGCCCCCATGGACGTTTGGCTCAAGGTGGCTTTCAAGATAAAAATCCAAGGATTTTCATGGGTCTGGGATTTTCTTGTGTCCAAGGATCTGGGCGTCCAATGCATTTTGGGTGCGAATTTCATTAGAGAGACCGGCCTCATTGTCGATTTGCAGCGAGATTGCTGCTACTTCAAGTTTAACCGTGACGTGCTGGTGCCTTTGGTGGCCCCTACTCCGTCAATGTCTGTCAGGGAGGTGGAGTGCCCGGAGGAACCGGATAGCGTTTCTAAGGGCGACAGTTTGGGTCATTTGCCTCCGGAGCATAGGAAGGCTGTGAGGGACTTGTGCTCTCGCTTTCCTGATGTGCTCACTCCCCGCCTTGGTCTCACAAGCCTGATGGAATATGAAATTCGACTCACTGATAAGGAATCTGTGCGCAGCCATCCGTATAAGCTTGCGCCCCCTAAGATGGAGGCCTTGCGAAAAATCATTGATGAGCTTTTGAAGGAGGGAGTGATTGAACCTTCCAGGTCTCAATACTCCAGCCCTGCGTTTTTGGTTCCAAAGCCCAATGGGAAGTCACGGCTAGTCCTCGACTACCGTAAGTTAAACTCCAAGATCGAGATTGACAGTGTGCCGCTGCCTGACCTCCATTCGGCCTTTGACTGGTTTGGAAAGGCGAAATTTTTCACTGTGTTTGACTTGAATCAGGCCTATCACCAGATCCCTCTGAAGAAGGAGTCCCGACATGTCACCAGCTTTTGTGTGCCATGGAATCTGTACCAATTCACGCGTGTCCCAATGGGAATTGCCGTGGGAGCTCAAACCCTGACACGCTTGTTGGATTCGATTTTCCATGACATTAAATTCAAATATGTGTTCAATTATTTGGACGACTTGTTGGTGTACAGTGAAAACTTTGAGGAGCACATCCAACATTTGGAAGAAGTGCTGAAGCGGCTGCGTGGGGCTGGGCTCACTGCTAACCCCGAAAAGGTATCCTTTGCCCAATCTGAAATTTCCTTTTTGGGGCATTTGGTTTCTTCCCGGGGAATCCGTATTGACCCTGCCAGGACTCAGGGGATCCGCGATTTCCCGGCACCGAAAGATGCAAAGGGAGTTGCCCGTTTCATTGGGATGGTCAATTTCTACCGCAGGTTCATCCCAAAGGTGGCTGAGATTGCTGCCCCTCTTAACGCCCTCCGGAAGAAAGGAGCGAAGTTTGAGTGGGGAGAAGACCAGCAGTTGGCCTTTGACCGGCTCAAGGAGGCGATCATGCAACCCCCGGTGTTGCGGATGCCAGATTTTTCCCGGCCGTTTATTCTCCAAACGGATGCTTCTTCCAGCGCCATCGCCGCCGTTTTGTCACAGACCTTTGATGGCGAAAGGCAGCCAATTGCTTTTGCGTCCAGGACCTTGACCCAGGCCGAGAAAAAGGCTTCTTCTGTGTACGAGCTTGAATGCCTGGCAGTAGTTTTCGGAATGGACAAGTTCCGCCGTTTTCTTGAACATGCCGAGTTTCTGCTCGAGACTGACAACCAAGCGGTGTCTTGGCTGCTCTCTCACCCCAGGCAGCTTGGAAAAATTGGTAGGTGGGTGGTGAAAATTGCCGCTTTCAAATTCAAGGTGCAGCATGTGAGAGGGACGCAAAACATCATTGCCGATGCCCTTTCCCGCATGTATCATGACACCCCGTCTCCTGCGGAGAATCCGTTGTGTGGGACTGTCCTCCTGGAGTTTCCTTTGGCTTTCGGGGATATCGCTCCCTACCAGCGTCAAGATCCAGAGCTGGGGCCTATCATGCAAGAAATTGAGGGAGTGGGGCCTCGCCCGCCTTACTCTCTCTCCAAGGGGGTCCTCTGCTGCCGCCCACGTGTGGGAGGTGGCACTCGGATTGTTGTCCCCAGTGTCCTGGTGCCCATGATTTTCTCCTACTTCCATTCATCTCAAGTGGGGGGTCATCTGGGCATCCACAAAACTATCGCAAAGATCCGAAAAGAGTTTATCTGGAAGGGCATGGATAAAGACATCGCCGAAAGAGTGAGAGCTTGTCGATTGTGTTGTTTGAGCAAACCCGCTCAGAACACGAAAATCGGACTTTTGTCCTCGGACGTGGCCAGCCGCCCCTTTGAGAAGGTGTTCATTGATTACGTGGGACCTTTTCCCCGTAGCAGGTCTGGTAACACTTACCTACTTGTTTGCGTGGACGCCTTTTCAAAATTTTGTTGGTTGTTCCCACTCCGTAGGGCCACGACAGATCTCACCATTAAGGCTTTGAGGTCCCGTTTGTTTCAGAATTTCGGTGTACCTGAGCAAATGGTCACTGACAATGGTCCCCAGTTCACATCTAGGGAGTTCCATAGATTCTGTTTTGGCCACGCCATCGAGCACATTACTACGTCGCCGTACTATCCCCAGCCCTCACATGCTGAGCGTTTCAATCGCAATTTGAGAGCGGCCCTGATCGCCTTCCATGCCGAACGGCAAACCACTTGGGACGAATCGCTGGAATGGTTGCAACTGGCATTCAACAGTGCGAAACATGAGAGCCACAAGGCCGTCCCTTTCGAGTTGTTTTTGGGATACCCGCCTTCGTCTCCGCTCTCAAACCTGTGGCGCGTTTCAGACCTTTTGCCCTCACCGGGGAGTGGGGACGTCTGCCGTGCCTGGCGCGCAGCGAGAAGAAACCTGCTGCGCAGTAGGGAGAAAGTCCGGAAACGCTACGATAAGGGTCGCCTCGCCAACCCGTTCAAGGTCGGAGACCTTGTGTTTTGTCAGACTCACCCGTTAAGTTCCGCCGCCGACAAGAGAGCTGCTAAACTTTGCTACCGTTGGTCTGGACCCCACAGAATTCTGAAGTTCCTATCGCCTGTGACTGTGAGACTCGGTCACCCAGACTCGGGTGCTGTGTTCAGGAAGGCTCATGTCTCCCAACTGAAGGCTTTCCGGGGTAAGGATGTACCCTCCAATTGAGGGTCTGTTTTCGGAGGTCCTACGGAATGGGAGGTCTGATCACCCTCTCTTTCCCGTGGACGTGTCCTCCACTGTCATTTTTTTGTTACCAGTGCTGGGCCCAGCAAAATTCCCGGAGGTGAGTGTTCCCTCTGGAAGGTGGAGGTTCACTTACCGTTTTTGTGCCTTCTCTCCCCGGAGGTTTGGTTTTCGTGGGGGAGGTTGTGCCGTGGCAAATTTTGAAGACGAAAATTCATTGGATTTTCTTACTGTATTTGCCTCACGTCACAGTGCACTGGCCGTCGGTCTTGCCGAGGCCGTTTGCTTTCCAATTCTGTTTCTTTCAAGCCTGGCGGAAGTGCCAGTTCTTTTGGTCCAGATGTTCTGGAAAGTTCTCGAAACCTTCCTCGTGTTCTGTGGCTTCCGGCGTAGTTGAAAGTTTTCATGAAAAAGTTTTGCTCTTCCCACTTTGTCTTTGGTCGGTGCCACTAAAGGTTCTTATTGCCGTCTCTTTACGAGATGGCGTACTTCTAAGAAGACACAATTCACGGGTAAGTAAGATTCATCTTTTCTATTTCACATTGATGTATATCCATTGTTCACAGAATGATTATTTGTTGTCATTTTTCAAAAAAAAGAAGAGAAATTTCTTCTTTCCCACTCTGCCAAAATTGCAGTGTGAGTTTCCGCTGGAACATCCAAGTTGAGGTTAGGACAATTTCAATTCAGATTTAAGGTGAGAATTGTTCACCAAGTGCAAGAATATTGTGTTTATTGTCAGTCAAATTTTGTGTTTTTGGAAAACCCATTACTCAGAGCTGGTTGACAGAATCCAGCCACCTTGTCACATTTTGCTTGGACTAGGCCTAGCCTAGCCTGAACTGTAAGTTCCTTTCAGATTTTGTAGTTTACATTTTGTATGAGCTTTAAGTGTAAAAATTTAATGTATTATGCTTATACAAGTTACTTTACTCCTTTCACAGACATAGATAGGCTTTTCATGTATGAACCAGCAAACAATGTGCAAGTAGCTTCATGAAATAGTAACAAACCAAACTCATGCAAGGAGAAAATAAATAATTAGGCTACTCATTAGGCTATTACTTTACGGAACTGATCTGCCTTTTTTTCCAATTTTCCTCAATTTTTGGCTAAACAAGTTCAATGCAATTGAGTTAGGAATAAAAATGTAAAAAATACAGAAACAAGTAACACATTGTAACAACATAGGGTTTAGGAACCGTTTGTTATTGTGAGTGGAATTGTGACAGGGCCCATGGATGACGGTCACGCTGCCCACTGAACACTTGACCCGATGACTGCTGCGCCACTCGGCATGGAACCAAACTGCCTGCTGTCCTAGGCCTACACCTGCAGGTGCCCATGATCACCCACGCCGGATGACACTGCCGCCCAGGCTATGACCACCATAGGCCTATTTCACCTTGGGGTCACCTGCGCCTTCTGGCTCCACCGCCCAGACTACCCCGGTAGGCCTAACCTCTGGGCTCCTTCTACGGCTGAGGTCAGTGTTAACCATTACTACTGCGTGCCATCCACCATCTCAGTGCAGTGATTCCACCTGGACTTACCATCTTGCCAAACCAACAACGGTGTGAAGTTTTGGGCCCATGTCAGGCTAGGACTTTATTCTTGCAATAGTACAAATTCATATTATGTTAAATTGATCTTGTTTAGTCTGTAAGGTTTCTATCCAATTAGGAGCCCGCCCTTTTCAGCAGGAGGATACCGGGTGGAATTGGTTCTTCCATTTTAAATCACTGCCGAGACAAATTCATCTTAACTTATTTTTTTTTGGCCAATTTTAAAAATCTTTTCACTAATTTAACTTCAACTTTTCAACTTCAACTTTTCAATTTTCAATAGTAATAATTTTTTTTAAGAGATTTTCTTGAGGGCTGTGCCCTATCTGTAGGCTAGGCTGGCAGGCCTAACTAAGTTTTTTCATTAACCGCTGTTGCGGAAGGTTATTTATCAGGCGATCATTTCCGTAAATCGTTAAATTGTTATTTATTGTACCTTTTATGTAATGTCAATGTGTGTTGTTATTTATTTATTTATTGTTCAGTATGGTTATTGGTGGCCACCTTAATTTTAAATTTAAAAAAAAGGAGAAACAGCATTTACTAAATTTTAAGTTGAACCAAATCTTTAATTATGTTTGCCAACACTCCAAACCAAAATATTTGAAATATTTTTAACAATATCAGATGGTTATTTATCAAGTTAAGGTATTTGTTGTGAATGTCTGTGAAACCATGTTTAATAAATTTTACAGATGAAAATAAAATGGATTCTGTTGGCCAGCTCTTGGGTGTTTCTTGGGTCCTTTCCGCTCTTCCTTTGAGCCGGCCTCTGCCTTTGACTCGCTTCCAAGGGTTTTGCCCTGTCGAAGGCGTTGAGTCCGGTTTCAGTAGAAGCGGAATGAAGGAGTGAACAACGCTCGCTCCACTTTTATAACGGTATGCTAATGAGAGGGGTAACAGCTAGCTGTGATCGATTATTGACCTGGGAGGTGGAGGAAAGGAAGGAGAGGGGGTATTTATTTGAAATAATTCGCATGACTTTTAACTAAAATAAGATAACCAAATTCTTCTTTTACTAAAATGTAAGTCTTACATAGACCTTTTCAATGATGTATCGCTTGTCCTAATCCGTCAATCCATTATTGAGTTATAGGCATTTGACTAAATGCCCTAATTATCCCTAATTTAAACAAAGAAAAGTGAATGATAAAAGCACAAATTTGTTTGTAAAAAAAAGAGTTTCCACTTTAAATTTAAAATGAAAATTTAAAGGGGAAACGATTAAGGGGTAAGCCGGGTTTACAGAATAAAGACTATATCCCATGATTATATGCATTCATTTTCCAAAAATTGGTGTCTCAATTCCCACATGTAGACTAAATTTAATGTAAACACACAATAAAACAATAAGATAATTGAATCAATATATTTTATGTAAAGGTGGCATCAAAAAAATGCTACCTTAATGTAACTATAAATATAATACCCCCATCGCAGCAGACCTGCTTACTCAGCAAGTTTCCAATGGAATTTTGGTATATTTTCTATTTTCTCATAAAATCCATGGGGGTTTAAAGTATGTAGGTTTGCCTCCATATGGGTTTCGTTGATGAATATAAGTTAAACCCTACCTAGTGAATGTACATACCAAATTTTATCAGGTTATGGTGTTTTTTAATTTTTCCATAAAACCCATAGAGGTGAGTACGTAGGTTTGCCGCCATATGCGTTTTATAAGTAGATATAAGTTAAACGCTCTCTAATTAATGTACATACCAAGTTTATCAAGATATTTCAATAAATAAGCAAGATAGAAGGTTTTGTTCATTTCCCATAAGAATAACATGTAAAACATAGTGTTTGGATTTTCTGAATAACCATTTAAGTTAGGTAAAAATTCAAAATACTAAATGGTTTGTTGTTTTAAGCTCTTTTGAATGGTTTTAGTTAAAATTCATGAATTTTAAAAATTGAGGTTCAAAAAATGCCAAAAACCCAATTTTAACCCTTTAGAAACCCCATAAACCTCGTTCCCATAATCCGATCATTATGTTTCGCAAACTCAATTAAGTAGATACAGGCTTACACCCCTGTACCAAATTTCATCAAAATCAGAGGTTCCATTCAAAAGTTATCGTATTTATGGACACATACATATATATATCAAATTGAACAAACGGTGTTTTTGGCTTTTAGAGATCTCAAAATGAAAAAGTATCATGGTCTCGGGCTTAGGTCTTATCATGACTAATACCGTAATAGCATATTCCCTATTGGTAAATTAGTTTAAAGGTAATGTGTTTTATATTTTTATTATATTACGAGGTGGCCCGTGCGCAAATTGCGCGTTTTATGATTCTGTATGAGTAAATCTCACCTACAGTACGTAAATGCTGATTACGAAGTGACGGAGATCTATTTTTGTTTACTAATTAAAAAATTCATGCTTTTAAAATTCATCTGAAGGTAATCAGCTGTTAAATTACAATTCACATTAAAGAACTTGCAATAAAAGTTGGTCAACATTTTAAAGCGCCCTCTAGAAATAAGTCAAAGGCCAGGGGGGTCGAAGCCTGAAACAATATGACCTTTTTAATTACAATTCGTCACTGCGGTATATCCTAAGCATTAAAATGACACCTCAATCTTAAAAATCGGTTCAGTAGGTCGAGAGAAAAAGGGACGTGACAGACAAAACCCTTATAGAAATAAGAAGATAGATTTAAAAAATTAACAAGATTTATAATGAAATGTTGAGCTTTATCTTGAAATAAAGACAATATGTCAGAGTTCTAAGCATTAAGGTTCAGAATGAATGGTTTTACCGTTATGTGTAGAATAAGGATGAATTCAATTTAGTTTAAATTAATAAAACCATACTATATTATAATTTCTATAAATATTTCAAGATAACACCGATATTTTGTTGCTAGTTTTGTTTATTTGTTTTTTAAAAAGTATTAAGTTTTGAGCTTTTATTATTTTACATTAAAATTAAAATGACTGATTTGTTTCAGATTTTGTGTTTTTATACTTATTTGTGCTGTAAAAAAGTCAGTCAAATAAATATTGAATAAATTAAATATATTTAATGATTTAATAATAAAATATAATTATAAATGTATGTAGCTATTTTATTAACTTAATGGTAGCTCTAATTTAGTGCTACCTAAATATAGATCTTAAAAACCAGTATATAAAACATTTTTATGGTTCAAAATCGGTGTGTTAAAAAGTTAGTTTGAAGGAAAACATGTAAATTGTATTATTTAGGCAAATGTATAATTTTTTCCAAATATAAGGCTTTTCACATTATTTAAAGGTACCACTGATTCAGTGCTACCCACATTTGTATCTTAATGATAAGTGTTTATTGCGATTGTTATTCATTATTTGTATAAGGGAATCAGGTTCGAAATATTTTTATATATTAACCTATAATTATGAAGAAACAACTTATTGTTCTATAAACAAATTTTATGGTAACACTAATTTAATGCTATCTTTATTTTTTCTAGCTCCATTAATTAAAAAACTCATATTTAATACATACATTATATCGTTTTCATCTATTATTAGTAAAGCACGAGGTGTTTTTGCGACAACAATTATAAATTGTATGCATTTAAAATGCTTTTAAATTTGTTTAATTTAAATAAATGTTATTATTGTATAAATATATACCTATGAATGTATATTAAAAAAATACAAATAGATTAATTCATGTGGTTTACAAGACATTTGTTGTACACCTCTTAGCGTTACCCAGAAAACACCGCGAGGAGGTGGGTGTACGTCGTTTTCCACACATTCACACACACATTCACACACACACACACACACACACACACACACACACACACACACACACACACACACACACACACACACACACACACACACACACACACACACACACACACACACACACACACACACACACACACACACATTCACACACACACACACACATTCACACGGTTTACGGGTCTTTTAGTCAACCGCGCCAGTGACCTTCATTCACACCAGACTTTTCAAATGAGTAGCTAAAGTTAATACCTTAACTTCTCAATCTAATAAGTCCCACATTCATACATACATTCATACAGTTTATTCATTAAGAATAATTTTTACAATATTTACAAAATTATGGGGGGTCAGTATGTTATTCAAAGAACATTCGTAATGCATACCATAAGTATTCATAACCTCCTTAGCTTTATTAAAGATATTTATGCTGTTTGGTACAGGATATCTTGTAAAACTTGGTACAAAACCATCTTCCTTTGCTCTTTTCAGTGCTCTTTTATATCGTCTCCTCTCTGTACGAATGCACTTGTACTCCATTACTCCATACTTTTCATAGTATGTGTACTTTTCCAATACACAAAAGATATGTTTTAAATCCATATCATCAGGTATAACAGCAACTTTAGGTATTTGATCAATTAACGTTTCAATTAGTTTTTGATTATTTGACAACGCTTTACGTAAGGAGTGAGTCAACTTAAGGTTTTCTCTTTTTAGTTTATACTCTCCATACTTGCGAATTGATGGTAGTATTTCTTCAAACACCCAATCTTGAAAGCGCTTATCTAATTTCATCTTGGACGATAAAATTAAGGAATATAAACCTGGTTCATTGATGAATACGGTACTTTTTTGAAAGTTAGAGGGTAGCACTAAACTGTTTCCATCAATATCTTTACATAACTTTTTATATTTTTCCTTAACTAGATCATTTATTGCTTTTCGCGGTCTTTTATATTCTAGAATTTCTGATACATCATTAGCCTTAAACCATGGATTGTTTTCACGATCAAATAATACAGCTACAGGTTTACTATCAAACATGTAACACTGCAGTTCAGACATATTCAAGTCAAATGTAACAAAAATAGCATACACCTTTTAAATATCCGGAATAACCGAAGTTGTCAATAAGATGTTAACTTGGCAAAAGTTCGCCAAACAATGAAATGCATGGTTAACCCACCTGCTTATATACCCGACAAAGAGTGGTGGAAACCTTCTGCGCATGCGCAGTAGACAAGTACTACTGCGCATACACAATTGTATGTCAATAATAAGGGCATACTCAACAAAACCACTATTTCATACTACCTTCAAACAACCATGCTAATATTCATTCCACCTTTGGACATCATACGGAAAACATCAAGATGGCTCTGACTGTAAAATGTGCAAATTATGAAGAAGTATTTGTAAGAAATATGGAAGAATTAAACAATATTGTTCAAGAATTTAAATCACTAATCGAACAGGGATACCGATTGAACATGCAAATTTTTGCTTGCAACACCAAATGCCCTCATGTCCCCAGGGATGACGAGCCGCCTAGGTCACCATCATCAACTTCTTCAGCCTATTCCTCCAGATCATCCATGAAGACTCAAGCCAGTCTAAACTTGGAATATTTCTCCTGACTAATATTTATATTTTGTATCCTCTTTGTACTTCAATATGCATATTTTTGTATTGTAATAAAAGAATGATAAAATAAAAACAAAATAAAAAAAAAACCTATCTTGCTACAATATTGTAGCAAGATAGAATTTTTTTAAACCACAAATTGGATGACCTTGAACATGTTCTAACATGTTCAGGTTTTCCCCTACCACTTTTCCTCTTGGAGACCTGAGATGCGGCACTAATGTGTTTCATTACATCTTCATCTTTTGAGCTGCAAACATGGATGTTCCACCACCAATATATGAGGCCGATGAAGCGGAAAGCCTGGGGAGGAGGAGATGCCAGCATGTGGATCTAGTGGAGATGATGGAAAGAAGGATGGAAGAAAGACGGATCAGGAAGGACCATATGCTAATTCAGAGAATTTTAAAATTAGATCTCTTCATAATCTTGGCCTTATTGATTGCAATCTTCTTCTACTTGGTATACGCAGTTGTATACTGCCTAAAATGCATCGAGTGTTCAGATAAAGCAGCCAAATTGCCAGTTTTCAACATTACTCTGTAAATAAAATTTTCTTTTTTAAAACTCCAAATGGTTGACCTTGAACATGTCTCAACCTGTCTGGTTGTATCAATTACCCCCACCACCACAATTCCAAAATACCAATCCTGCAAGCAAGACTTGCTTCATTTCCAACTCAGCTACGCTAGAGGTTACACAACACAATGAAGTGGGAATTACTTGTTGACAACCTTCAATACCTAAAAGAAATTTATGAAAAATTGCACATGCGGCTACTTCAAAATCCAGGGATGGTAATTAAAATGGAATTGGAATACGACTGTCCAACCATCGACGACAGTATGGATGAAGCAGAAGGGGTAGTCCAAAATACACAAGGAACATGTTGCTGTGAAGAAAATTCTTCGACAACATCAAGCACAAGTCCGGACAGCACATATGGGGATGAAGGAGGATTTTTGTAAATAAAATTTTTAAGACCATTTTTTTTTTTTAACTTCAAATGGTTGACCTTGAACACGTTTGAACATGTTGAGCAATGTGGATAAAAAATATTTTTTTTTCTTATGCCTATTGCTGAATAACAAACTCAGTTGTATAGTTTGCAAAATTTTTTTTTTTTCATTTCATATGACCATTTTCCCCCCACCATCTCCTTATCCCCACCACTCTACCTAGTACCTGAGATACACGGAGCGACTTGTTCAGTTGCTGTTCAACTCTTGTGGTGTGCACATCTCACTTTTTGCACTCAATTTACTTATATTGAGTTTAAATTTAAATATTTAGCAAAATATCAAACATTTCTTAATTTTTCGGCAAAGTTTCAAATAACAAAAAAATTTTTTTTCACTTTTGGTTTGATTGAAATTTCACAAGTTCCAAGATCACCTGAGAAAGAATAAAAATAAATATTTCTCAGGAAATATTTCCAATCCGAGTTACGGAGGTCCGGTAAAGGACCGGCTGGGACGAGTTGTTTGTAAGAAAATAAATTTTTCTTCCTTCTGACCACTTTACCCCCACCACCTCCTTATCCCCACCACTGGGCCGGGTACCTGGGGAACCGCCTGCGCCCAAGTCAGTACGTCTTCGGACGCGGTGCTGTTCGGATCGCGTGTCGTTTGTCGCAATGTCGGGTGTTTGAAGAAATTATTCTTCGGCTCTCAGTCTCTCGGTGGGTAAGTAAAATATAAAAAATTATTTTTTTTTTCAAGTGGGGCTGCTGGGACGGGTCAATGACCCCTGACGGATATATTAGGTCGAGAGTCTGATCACTAGGGAATATAAAAAATATTTTTTTGCACCTTTGTGATTCCTTGATAAATTTCAATTTCTCAACAAAATTCGAGGAATCGCAAAAGTGCAAAAAAAATTTTTTTTTATATTCTTGCGTGACCTTGACCTAATTAACGTCAGTGACGTCATCATGATGACGTCAGCGGTAGTGACGTCACCATGACGTCATAGGTGTGACGTCTTGTGACGTCATATGACATCATTAGTGACGTCATTCGTGACGTCGTTGATGACGTCATCACTGCTGACGTCATCGTGATGACGTCATGAGCCAGCAGCCCCACTTTGCCACTACTATATATATATGTGTATGTGTCCCTAGACACGATAACTCTCGTAAAAATGGTCCGATCGACACCAAATTTGGTAGAGATGTGTAATACTACGTTTATTCGGATGAGTTCGTAAACCAGACATATCGACCTATCGGAAGGGGTAGTTTTTGGGGGTTTTGTACCCCAAAAATGGGTTTTTTGCATTTTTCATATGTAATTTTTAAAAATTTCTAATTTTTATTTTGACCATTGGATTTAGCTCAAAAAAACACACAATTTAGCATTTTGAAGCTTCTCTCTATCTCCATTGGTTACCGAGATATTACAAAGTCTAAAGACAGTACGTTGTATTTTGAGTCTCCAATGTTAATCTTATGGAGAATAAGGATGTGTTAATATTTCACTTATTAACCAATGTTTTTGGATGAAACTTGGTATTCAGCTTCATTTGGTTGAGATTCATCCATTTATATTAACAAATCTTGGTTTTTTTGCTTATCATGGCAGCAAACCTGCATACTCTTTTCCCATGTTAATCATATGGAGAATAGGCAAACTCCTTTAGCAACGGACAGATATTGATGAAATTTAGTGTATGGCTTCATATGGTCAAAATAATTTTTTTATGCTAAATACCTACTTTTAGTGTTCCCCATGGCAGCATACCTGCATACTCTTTCCCTACATTTATCATAAGGAGATAAACATTCATTTCCCTATTTATGAGCTTGTGATGATTTTTATTTTACAGATTTATCTGGTCATAATTAATATTACTAATTTGGAAATTCGCTGAGTACGCAGGTCTGCTGCGACGGGGGTATTTCAGATACAACTGCGTAAAACATGGTAACAATCTTGCTTCTGAGTCAAATTACGAAAGAGCAGCAGTGACATGACAGGGAACATTTTTCACACTGGCGAGAACAATTACTTTGAAACATTTGTCGCGTCTCTTTATCTGTAAATCTCTTTCAAGTAAATAATTCAACACTTCAGTCACATTTTTTTTTATGTGCACTAACTAGTGCCATGTGTGCACATTCTAAAGAAACGTGTGGTGTTTAATGCATCTGAGAGCTGTTTGTTTGTTTATATATATATATATATATATATATATATATATATATATATATATATTTAACTGTTGGTAGACTAACATATGGAAAAATACATGAATAGGCTACGAAAATCTTATTATGTTCATTCAAAGCATTTCTGTAACACTATTGAGAAGTTGTGTTTAAGGTTTTGGGTTCTGTTTTAACAACAAGTAACATTCTGACATGTGAAAAATCTAGCAACTTTACTATATATAAAAAGATTCTCAGCCAAAATATCTTTAAGGATGGTTTAGTAATTTTAAAATTAGATTGGCATTATCACTGATGGTTTCCTAATGCATAACATAAAGAGTCCTGTTAAATACGATTTTGGCATTTTACATTGTTTATATGTCTCAGCCATTTTAATATTACGATATATCCTGACGGTAAGTGACCTAGGGACTAGTATAGGGTTGAAGCATTTACTCCCGCGTTCTTGTCCATTATTTATTGGACGGGGCCATTTACTGCAGACCTCCCTTGATCGTTTGACATTCAATCCAGCTTACTCAGCTTCCGTGTGGGCTAGTCTTTGATTTACCTTGCTTGTAGGATATTTTAAATATTATGTTGTACGGTTATATAGTCTTTTTTGTATTATAAACCTTATTTAAATTTTTTTGTAATTATATTGAAATAATAACCATACGCAAGTGTACATTTTTAGCTTGCATCTCCTGCAGTATTTATTTATTTCACATAATTTACTTTTTGTTAAATTATTTATTCAATATTTAACACATAGAAAACAGAGGTTGGTTGAGATGAATTTAAAGTTAATGTTTGTGCATGGCAGTACATTAATAAATTTCTATTTGGGGTGTGAATAATTTGTTAAGAGTTTCACTTGAACCATCAGCACTTGTCACCGTAACTACTGTATAATTATTTCATCCAATTGTAATATAATGTATTTTATCATATATTTAGTAAACTAAGGTAATTATAGACAGTACGAGTAATTGCTTCATTCAACAGTATTGTACTCTCTGTACAACATTTGAGATATTAAAATAGTTTTTGAAACCCTGACTATTTTAAATATATGAGGTAAATTTGAAAGTATAAGCTGGCAATGCTACGTAATAAAAGTCCTTAAAATAATCAATAACTATAAATGGAAATTGGAAGGATGTAACACGAATTGACTAAGCATTCTCAGAAGTCAAAATTACCACAACCATATACTTGATTGAAAGCTCTTGACGTGAAAACTCCAACGGATGACGTAAGATCAATAGAGAGCGTTTAACAATTGCCATGGTGGCTAAAAAGTTGGGTTCATTCTTTAGTATTTTTTTCAGTCTAGGAGATCAGGGGTGTATCTGATCTGAAATTCAATAGAAATCTTTAGTGCAGAATTGCATTAAATACAACTTTTGTGTTTGAGGTTTTGCTCTATCTTGACGTGAAAGCCCGAGAAAAATTAACGATATCCTTCCAAGCTTCATAGCGATCCCCCCTACATGTCTTCAAAATTACCACGTTATATTCTAAGAAAGCAACATTTTAGTGACTAACACATTATTACATTAAAGAATACTAATTTATGAACATTTGTTCTAATTTAAGTGTTGAGATGAGAATTTTACCTGATAAAAACTATAGGATATTACAAACTCGAACCTACCTGAACTCTGTCAAAGTTTTATTTATTTAATATTAAACCTATCAAAACAGGTGAGAAGTAAAATATTTTTTTAAGGAAAACTTTAAGTCTTAGAAAAATATTAAGTCATATACAGCAGTATAGTATATGTCATTTAATAAACACCGTAAAACTAAATAGCAATAGAAAGAAAAATCTAGTCTTCAGATCAGTATAAAGTTTTTCGTCTATTTATAAATTTGGTTTTATAGAAATACATAGAAGAAAATAAATGCTCTTGGGTTAAATCTAATAGGAATTGATGGCTCTTGGAGGCTATAACTCCATACAGATTACTTGACCAGTCCTAACGGTAATTTTAAGACCAATAAAACAATGACGCAACAAAAGGAAGGGATTCGCTATTGGTAGTCTCATTGATTAATTGTTTCGTCCAACTCTGGCCTGATATTGAAGTATCTCCTTTCACTCAAACAGAATTTTTATTTCTGTTTATAAACACAAGCAGTGTCTTTATCTTTCATAATCTAGAATTAGCATTTTATAAGAGGTTAAGATTGCTTCAAATTTTGGCATGAATTAAACCATTTCTTATACTTGTTTACACTAATAATTGACTGGAAAAAGAGTGGAAATAATTTAAACTGTTTTCTGTTTCTCGTGAAAGGCTGCTTATAACTAATTTGTTTTATGATATTTTATCCTCAAAGAAATGCCAATCAACCAAAACAATTTAGTCTGGGACGTTGTACCTGGGCTCCAATCGTATGCTGGGACGTTGTGCCTGGGCCTTAATCGTATGCTGGGACGATGTACCTCGGTCCCCGTCATATGCTGGGACGTTGTACCAGGGTCCCCATCGTACGCTGGGGTGTTGTACCAGGGTCCCCGTCGTATGTGGGACGTTGTAGCTGGGTCCCCGTCGTATGCTGGGACGTTGTTCCTGGGTCCCCGTCGTATGCTGGGACGTTGTACCAGGGTCCCCATCGTATGCTGGGGTGTTGTACCAGGGTCCCCGTCGTATGCTGGGACATTGTAACTGGGCCCCAATCGTATGTTGGGACGTTATACCTGGGTCTCTGTCGTATGTGATTGTGAAGCGTGTGGTTAGCCGGAAATTTTAATCAACAGTGTCGATCGTAAATTACTGATAGTTAACAAAGCCATAAATTTGCAGAACAAGAATGTTCAGTCATAAATTGTGGGGTAGAAAATGGAGCTAACTCGACACCCCACCAGGGGATAAAAGTGATCACCACGATGTTTATTGTTAAAATGTTCTGGGGGCTTCGTTCAGTTTTTCGATGGTATAAAAAGTTTTTAGTGTAAAGTTCATAATACTTTTTATAAATGTACCCAAATTAACAAATTTTTTAATTGATACTTACTAGACATTTTGAGAAGTTTAAATACTGAATTTACGACATTATGCATAATTAACATTAACGCTGTTGAAAAGAGTTAATATTTTGGACCGCTGTACTTATAATACGATAGAACATTATTCCCTGACAAACTTATCTCTATTAGTCTAAGTTAATGATTAAACCTAATTTTAATTTTTTTTAATCTCTTCAGTTCATACTAGTATTCAATGAAAAAACAAAAAACAAATCAAGATCGTCCAATTCGACAGGATTGGCAGGATTCGACGATAATTTTTTTTCGTGTAGTTAATTTAAATTCTTAAGAGATCCGTAAACATTTTTGCTGTAATTTATTGTTTAAAATATTTCATTATTTTATCATCACTTATTTGACGTAAATAGAACTTTTCTCGTTTATACTAACATTTACCCACCACAATGGTTTGTGTCACTAGTAGTGTAGAAAAGCCACTCCTGGCCCGGAAGTGACGTCACCGGAAGCCACATGCCACGGCACGCAGCTTCCGGTGGGCCAGAAGTGGGGACAATAGATGTCGGGGTGGAGATGGCGAGAGCGTCGGCGGTCGGTTGAGCGAAGAGTGCGCATAAAATAGAAGTTAGTTCAAAATTGAAATTCGACGGTGTTAATAAAAACTCTAATAGTTGAACGAAACTAGAAGTTAGTGTAAAACTGAAATTCAACAATCGGGGTGTTGAACTAAATTTGCGCATAAATTAAAAGTTGGTTCAAAGCTGAAATTCAACGATTGGGAGTTGAACTAAATTCGCGCATAAATTAACCGGGGTTGAAGTAAAACCTCGCATAAATTAAAAGTTAGTTCAAAATTGTAATTCGAAGGTGTTAATAAAAACTCTAATAGTTGAACGAAAATAAAAGTCAGTTGAAACATTGCGCAGCCATAACAAGAGAGAGAGAAGGTAGATAGAAGTGTTAAGTTCCGCGGATAGAACGAGAATGAAGAATGAAACATGACGCGTCGAAATATATGCGTGACTGTAGATGTCAGATGGTGAATTAATTTAATGGGGGGAGTGGAGATGGCGCTCGGTTGAACTAAAATTGCGCATAAATTAAAAGTTGGTTCAAAACTTAAATTCAACAATTGGGAGTTGAACTAAAATTGCGCATAAATTAACCAGGGTTGAAGTAAAACTTCGCATAAATTATTAGTTAGTTCAAAACTGAAATTCAACAACTGGGAGTTGAACTAAATTTGCGCATAAATTAACCGGGGTTGAATTAAAACTTCGCACAAATTAAAAGTTAGTTCATGTTAGCTGAAGAGTGTACAGGAGAATGAAACAGGAATTGTCGTGAGCGCGCTTATATAAAGAAGGGTGGGGGTAAAATATGAAAACCTGTTGAACACAGTCGATAGGTGTAACAAGTTCGAAGTTGTGGAAACGTAACATCGAACGCAAAATGTTGTGAATAACACTATCGTCAACGCTAACTTGCGAAGTTCTAGCAGAGTATAACGGGTTAAAACTTAATTTCTTCCTTACTTTTGTTAAATTAGTTTTAATCTTTGAAACAGAAGGTTTGGAATTACTTCGTAATATATGTTGTGTCCGCAAAAGTTTCAATTTCAAACATTGCGTATCCATCACAAGAAGTATGTTAGACGTGTAGAAGTGAGAACAAGACAGATGAATGAGATATAACGTCGAGCACGCGAAGGTGATTCAAACAGGACGACATGTGCTAATGTAAATGAAAGTTCAGGTTAGTAGCAATTAGACTTGTATAATGAAGTTGGCGAAACGTATATATAATGAGTAGGAAGGATGCGAACAACACAAATGCGAGTTAATTAATGGTCGCGGCGCGATGAACAATCTCTTTTTATAACGGTTATCGCGTGAGAAGATCTCGGTTGAACTAAATTTGCGCATAAATTAAAAGTAAGTACAAAACTGAAATTCAACTTGATAATTGGGTTACGGAAAGTATGTCAAGGTCATCCCGAGTAAGTTTTAAAAAAGCCTATCCCGCTAGCACAGGAAATAGTTCTGAGAGTTGAACTACCCGGTGATAGCGGGATAGGTAGATTTAAGTTTTGAACTTTATTCGTAAAAACAAATACAATCAATGTGCAATAGCAGGAACTATACAGGTTGAATTTTTGTGATGAACTATGGAGTTGTAGAAACAAACGCCAACGAAGAGAAAAAGGTAAACGCAGAGTCCCCAGATGATGTATTTGAAAAGTGTGAAGAGACGTAATATTCCGAGTTGGTTTTCCTGCTCCATTTCCAATCGTTTAATTTCCAATTTCAATTTATCCTCTTCCATTCTAGTTACAAAGGGAACTTCATCCATCATATCCATCATGATTGTATTAGTGTTTGAAATTTTAAAAGAAGTTATGTTGATAGTTTAAAAGTCGAAGACGGAATGAGGAGTGAAAGCGAGAAATGTTAGTTAAATAAAAAAGTGGTGGGGGGAAAGATGAATTACAAAGAAGTGGCGGGGGATAGATTTTGCTCTTCATTATTACCGTCAGTAGTGTCAGATGGTGCAGGAGTTAGATTTAGTAAACTGTCTTCGTCTGAACTTTCAACCTTATCACAAATAGGACAATCGTATGTTATTTCCAAATTCATTTTGATAGTTGTATAATTATCTACAAGTTCTTGTAAAATATTAAAAATAGCTTGTAACTCTTCTTTAGAGTTTATTTCAAAACTAGAATTCATCCGTGCCAATGGAGAGTTGTTCATCGTTGGAGAGTTGGCGAGTAAATGAGGAACGCCGCCAAGGGAGGGGGCTTATTTAACGGCGAGCTTATGATTAAATAAAAAGCTAAGTTCTTCTTCTTCGTCTTTTAATTCAAATATCTTAGCTGTAGTAGTTGCCTCGTCCTCCTCACTCTGTGATGATGAAGATAATTCACCAGGACGTAAATATTGAACATCAATTCTGATCCATCTCATATAATATCTATCCATTATAGCGAGCAAGTTTTGAAACAATTCTTCCATTTCTTCCCTCTCAGTTATTATATGTTGAAACCTGACGAAAGGTGTTCCCATGTTGTTAGTTAGAATGTTGGAAGTGAAATAATTCAAAGGTGGATTCAATAAGATACAAAACTTAAACTAATGGTGGGGAGAAATCTAAAAGACTTATGGTGGGGGGAATCTAAAAAAAAAACCAATGGTGGGGGGGAAATCTCAAGGTCATCCAATTGAAGTTTTAAAAAAGAGTGTAAAACTGAAATTACACATTCGATGGTTCAACAGGATCTGAATACCAATCTGATCTGTATTTACATCTTTTTATCATATGTGTACAAAAATCATCTTGATGAGACTTGGTGCGTTGACAATAAGCTAGATCGAGAGGATGAAATTTGAAACATCTTTGAGGACAGCATGTATGAAAATATCTTGATTTGTAAAATTTGAAAGTTCGCAATTCCGGTGGCGGTAGTTGTTTTGTTTTGCACTTGCAGTAACAAGATCCGAAAAATTCACACTTAGTGCAAGCTAACCCGTCCACCATCATTGGTCCTAAATCTGTACACTGTTGTTCACAACAGTAACGAGGTTCGTACTTGTAATTTTGTTTTTCCATGTTGACGCTGCTGAGTCCAGTGAAAGAATAAGAGTGTATCGTGTTGAATAGTCAGTTTTATGTACTACAAAAAGTGGTGGGGATAATTTCAAGGTCATCCAAACGAAGTTTTAAAAAATTATACCTTACTAATGTAAGGAAAATTGATACTTAAGAAGTTTGTTTCTGTTTGTTTTCTTCAGACTTTTTCTCTCCCTCCTGTTTGTTTTCTTCAGACTTTTTCTCTCTCTCCGCTTTAGCCTTAGCGATAAGTTCTTCAGTCGATAGTGGATGTACTTCAGGAAATTTTAAAATTAATTTAGCCTGATATCCTTCTCGGGTTAATATTTCTAAATCTTCTGTCATTTGTTCAACGGTGTTGTAATCTTTTCCATAGATCTTTCCATCAAGTTCAATCATCATTCTGTATAACATCTTTAAAAATAGGTGTTGACGCAGCGAGAGTTGGGAAGCGAATGATTAGTTATCCAAGTATCACACCCTTTTTATCAACTTGACATTGATCACGTGATTCCTTAGTTTTATTTGATAAAAGCTATTTAACATTGGTAGTACTTGTGAAACTTGATGTTATGTTGACCAGTTGGCGATGAAGATGTTGTAGGTTGTGTAGAAAGAAATACTTCATCATCGCAGTATTTTGTTTTAGTAAACATCCTTACATTAGTAGCACTAACATCAACAGTTAAGTGATAACCACCAGTAAGTAAAACTCGCATTTCGTTGGTTAAATCTTCAAGTTGTTCAAAACTCGTAATGGTGTTGGTATCGTAAGATGCACACTTGACCTTTAAGGACATGTTGAAGTTTTGTATTTAGTTATAGAGAGCGAGATGTGTACGGTACGAAAGGTAGTCGTAGACTGATGAATTTCACAAGTTGATTTTCACTTTTATTATCACACAAAATTGGGTCAAGGTCATCCCGTGGAATTTTTAAAAAAAGCAACATATTGCTACGTACAAAGACATAACAATATGTTGCTTCTTTTATTTTTCTTTTTTGTTTTATATCATCTTTATTGAGAAACCATTACAAACACATATATTTACAATGTTATGTACAAACTAGTTAGTAGTAGGTGTTACATGAATAGTTAGTTCAGTTGAGTTGTTTCCACTCGGTCCGTGTGAAACTAAATAGAGTGCGCCAGGTTGAATAACTCGAAGATCTTCATTTTGTAGAAGTTGTACAAACCGTTTCGGTAGGAAGATTTGAAACTTCGGTTCGTCACCAACTGTATACGGCGCCTCGCTCAATGTGCAATTAATAGCATCACCAATTGAAGTGTCCATCTTCTTGATTGTATGTATGATGTAATGTTTTTCTTCTTTTAGTTCAGAACATTTCTTCGTCGGTAAGATTGTTGATTTAGAATGAGCGTTAAATTGATCAACCAAATTTTGAAGAAAGTTCTGTGATGCCATCTTGATGTTATTGTTAATCTTCTTGTTAATCTTCTTGTTAATAATAATGTCCGTCGGAGATGTTGTCTCTTCGGAGGTTCGAGTAATACTCATGCTGCGTCATGGTAGCGCTCTCACTTTTATTACCGACATTACCCCCACCATTCTGTTGAAGGAAATTATTTAAGCGGTAGGCATTCTTCAAAGCGCACTGTGACCTTCGATGTTTAAAACTCTTTGATGAAATACAAAGTTCATTGAAATAGCATTGGAAATCTCTATCTATTATTGCATTTATCACTTCGTTGCTTGTAAATGATTGTATCCAATTAGCTTTTTCCAATCCTCTTGTGTAGATAGTTTTGAACTCTTTGCAGTAATGATTCATAATGTGCGGCATCATGTTATAATTAATAAAACCTTCATCCCATCTTAAGTTGTGAAAATGTTTGTACAACCATTTGTTTGTAACTTTCGCTTTAGTTGTTAGTCTATTGAATGGTAATGGAGGTTTGAATAAGTAATGATAAACTACAGATGTGTTCATATCCAAAATTACTAATTCTTTTATAATAAAATTTCCATCATTTCCTCGAAAAGCTTGAAATTCAATTATACCTTTTTTAACTTCCATTATATGTGGCGCATTAGAAAACGAAACCCGTTTGTTCATGATGAAGTCTCGTCAGCAACTGACTTGTATTACAAACACGATTGTTTTTCTTTAACTTCTTGCGCTTCTTCGTCGATATTAAAGTTGGTGTGATAGTTGTTCAATTGTCTCCACATATCCACTTCTTGAGGTATTCGATTAAAAATTGAAGTATCCACGGGACCGTATAAAATTGGAACGAAAGGTTGTCTGTCCAATGTATCGATTAGATAGTCTTTGATTATTGCACTTGAAAATATTAGTTGTTTCAAATATCTGGTGACGGGACCGGTAGTACAACTTAAAGTGTAAAATTCTTCTTTAGTCAAATGTAATTTTACATCATGTCTAGTTAAATCTCTGAAGCGAACCATTTGTCCTCCACGATGTTTCACTATATCAACTTCAATATTTGATTCCAATAAACTTAATCTTGTTCTTCTTCCAAATGTGTTGTTACTCAAATAGCATTCCAAAAGATGTAAATGTTTCATAAATGATTCCCAAGAAGTTTCAGTGAATGTAACCATTTTATTTCCATGATTTAAAATAACAATCGGTGAATAATCCAATGATTTTAAAATTCCAACTGAAATACTTTTCGTCATGCATGAAGAAATGGGGTAGAAAATCCGAAGAAATACTTCTGTTAAAATATTAGTTGTAATGTTAACTTCAACCTTTTTTCTTTTTACTTCTTTTTCAGCTTCTCCTTCTTCTTTTTCTTCTTCTCTCTTCTTATGTTTGTTAAACTTGAGGAACTCGTCCATTTCTCGTTCAACTTGTTTTTCTATATCTGAACTATTCTCATCCATTAGAGGTGTATTTTCTTCTCCGTTAGTAGAACTCATCTTGCGAACGATGTTTCCCATACGACGGTCGAAGATATAATGAATTTTCCACTCATGATTTTCTCGCTTTTATGTTTTTCGTAGAATCCTTGAAATTTATACACTCACATAAATGTTTGTTTTTAACTTGTCTTTCACAAACGAAATTCTAACCTCAAAAATTGAGACAGATAATTCTAACCTCAAAAATCTGCAGTCGTTGTACTAATTCTTTTTAAAGTACATTCTTCACGATTCCGGTCAGCGGTGTGTAAGTAACTATTTTATCATGTAGAATAAGACAGTATGCTGAAGTTCCATCCGCTACTGGTTCTTCAAATTCCATTTCAATTTTTATATCCACACTTGATGATTTTACCGATTCATTTTGTTTTGAACAATCTATTACAATTATCGGAGCCTTGGAATAATATTGGTCAGGTGATAATAGTGGAGTATTAGTCTTTCCATAATATGACGATTGAAATCTTGCATACATATCGTATAAAATGGAAAAACGTTTTTTGCTGAACATGACATTCAAATTGTCATACGGAAAGAATTGAGAGTTTAGGAAAACTTTACAATTCTTTATTTTACAGTTATCAAATTGACCGGCATTTGCAGTGATAACATCTTTTCGCTTAGTTTGAAAACCGAGTATTATGTACCTTGCTCGTTCCAAGTAAGTTGATGTCTTGACGGTCCATGTTTGTCGTTCGGTCTGAGGTAGTGTAGGATATTCATGGAATTCCCAACTTCGGAATGGCATCACAATATCACGGTCAGATTTTAACTTTCTCAATAATACGATTCTATGTTCATCAGCCAATCTTACATGAGGTACTCTCCAAACAACTTTATCTAATTGTAGTTGCCATTCCAGTTTATCTTCAGTAGTTGCAGGGTCTGCAAGTATCAAGTCCTTGTTAGTTGAAGATCTGAGTAATACCAATTCTTGTTTGACATTTATTATTACTCGTTTGTAATCTTCAGCGAATCCCAAAAGCAATCGTAAAGGTACATGAAAATCAAAGTGACCGTTGGAATTCGGTGTTATAGTGTCTTTATCAGGAGCAACCCATCCGGCGGTGACTATTGAATTCTTCTCATGCGGTGTTAATGATGTTAATCCTTTCAATGTTGTTGTTATACCAACCTTTTTTGTCGAATCAACTGTCACCCCTGATATCTCATATCTTATTTCATCAAAAAGATATGCCATCGGGTTATTTATAAAAGGAACTGTTGAAGCAGTTTTTCCATCCAATTTTAATACCCGTCCTTCAATGTATAAATAACTTTCACACGGTAATGTGTAAATATCTTGTTGTTGAATGGGAATCCTTATTTCATCGTTATTGTTTAATTTTGATGAAGTGTAAGGGTTGTGCGTGTGATATTCCTTCTCCCATAGTGTTTCGTCGAATGTCGGTCCTTGAGATATATCCAGGATATCCATCGCTGTTAAGTTTCAATCCAATCTTCTGTAGAAAACGAATGTTGTCCGATGTTAACTCTTCCAATGTCGAGGAGCTACTGAGCTCCCGACTCTTCCGTTGCGGTTTAAATGATAATCCCATGTCGACTTTTATGTTGCCGCTCTGATGTGTATCCGTATAGTTATCGTTTCTCCTCTAAAGTCAACACTAACACCGTCTTGATCCAATATGTTCAGTACGATGTCTGAAATGAAACTGGTGTTTAACGGTAGGTATAGCAAGTTTTGTGGCTTCTCAACAATTTTAAAACCGGGAGCCACAGTTGGATAAAATGTATGTAAAATATGCTGATTCACTCCTTCTCTATACGATCCGTGTATAATATTACACGTTACATCGATACTATTGACTTTCAATATTGTAACAGTTGTATCACCTGAATGAGTAGTTCCAGGAGTTAAGATTTTCTTTTTTGTATCTGTAAATCCAAGTAAACTGCCAATGGAGTTTTCCAAGCTGACATCGATATAATATTTTGAAGTTATTTCTGCTTTTAAAGTATTATTGTTTCCTTTAACGGTGATATTTTCTTCTCCGAGTTGTTTTTGTAGTAATTGGTTTATATCATCGATTTCATAAGCTCCAGTAGGAAATGTAATTATTTTCAATTCTGAGTATTTTCCTGAAGCATCCTTAGTTTCATAATAATGTAGTAAATTGTTCTTTCCTTCCGTAACATTGGGAATTGAGTTGTAGGTAGTTAAATCAAGTAATGCCGCTTCCCATAATCTTTCCTTGGATAGACGCAATGCTGGGAACAGCGTACTTTTCAATGTGGATGAATTTCCACTCAGTGACACTGTATACGATGACATCTTAAAGCTGACTGACACTCTTCGCTAGAAACTCCAAACATAAATGCCCACATATTTCAGTATTGTTAGGTTGTTCTCTTTTGTAATTGTAAAAAATGTTTTTGGAGTTTCGAAAATAATGTTGCAGTTCTTTCGGCGGTGGTAGATTGCCAAAACTGTCAAAGTAGTAAACGGTTTGTCCGAGCTTTTTATAGCATACCCAATGAGTGCCTGGACCATAGGTGGAATCCAAATTTACTATTCCAGTTTCATTTTCCCATATTTTAGTTGGTAATGCATCTTTCATAAAAACTCCTCGAAAAAATGGTATTTTCAAACATTTTACATAATCATTTAACTGATGATTTGTTAAGGCTTTATTTGGAATTAGCAATTGATTCTTTTTATTTAGTACACACGGTATGGTCTTAGATATAAACCTGCTCCGTTTTTTACCATTTGCCAAACAGAAGTCTTCTTTACATTTGCCTTACGAGTTCTACGATGTCCTTTTTTAATGTTTCCACCCCTTTTGGGAGCGCTTCTTTTTGCAGGTCTTCCTCTGCGACGTCTTCCAGCACCTAACTTTGCTTTCGTCTTCATGGCTGTAGTTACTGCCCAAGCCGCTGCTTTTTCTGCAATACTTGCGTCACTTGATTTTACTCTTTGCCAAGCTTTTTCCGCTAGAATTTTATCCGCTATTGATCTATTTGTTGAATCTTTATACTTTGAATATGCTATATCGTGTTCTTTGCAAGCTTGATCTAATTTATTAATTCCAGGATCTCCTCTTGCTAAACGTTTTGCCAACTTAGTTCCAGGTCCACAATATTGATAACCTCCGGGCAGATGTAATTCGTATGGTAAAGCGTCTATCGTTCGATTCACAACAGCACCAATTGGAATCCGTCTGAGCAGGGATAATGCAGCTGATGTTAAACCACGTCCTCTCTTGCCGCTGTCTTGACGACGACTGAGCGATACGGTCTTCATTATGCTGTTTTATGTAACCAACGTCTTCACTCTATGAAATACTTTATGATAATGAATCCTTTTTTGTGTATTCCATACTTAAATATTCATAAGTTTTACTAGTATTTATCAATGATTTCATCTTTAATCCATTGGTTTCTTTGAGAATCTTCGATTTTATTGTGTTTCATCGATGTATTAATCAAATGATTATGCATATCAATAACTACATTACCTACAAGATTCGTTACATACTCGATATTAGTAGCATCTTTGTCATATGTAGGATTATCAAGATTTGTGATACGTTTACCATTACATGTATACACAGATGGATCATTTTTAGAGGTTGCTATAACTTGATTAATAGTAGCAACATCATTCGGAGCTATTCCTGCTGATATGTTAGATATTCTTCTATTTTTTCCATCATATACGTTATTTATTTTATCTAAAATTATAGTTTGTTTTACAACAACACAATCCTGATCATCTTTACCAGATTTAACTTGGGTTAATCGTCTACCTTTACATATAAAATTAACACCAGTAGCTGATAGTTGTGGTACTTGTGTTAAAATAACAGCATCATGTTCTTCCGTGCCTAAACTTATATTTGACAATCTTTTATTTTTTCCATCCCACTTGTCATTTTGTAGTTGTAGTAAGGTAAACTTTTCACTTCCTTGCATAAACTCATCACCTTTCTTTGACACCACCTGATTTTGTTTAACAAAAGCGGATGTTCCTTTCTTCAAGCTTTCATTCATTTGTCTCACGGTAGCAGCATCCGATGGAGTTGAACCATCTTTCAGATTGGACAACACTTTTCCATGACAATCAATAACAGCACCATTATATAAAATACAATTATCTTTAATGTATTTTATATTAACACCATCACTTTCTTCTTTAGGATATCCAATATCGTTTATAGTATATTTATAGAAGGAAAATCCATCTTTTTACTTTTCTGGTATTACAGAGTGCAAATAACGCTTATTGATTGTATCTGTATCCTCGGTTGGATCTGCCACATTAGTTATTTTATAATTTAAAGCATTGTACCTTTTTCCACTTTTAGTCTTTTCCAACAGTAAAGCGTATTCCATCGCAGATAGAAAATAGCCTTTATTAACAACATCTCCATTATTGACTGGTTTTGCAACGTTAATAACCCTGTGAGATTTTGCATCATACAGTTGGTTGTCGTCGAGTTTTAAACTTCTAGATGTTACCTCCTTAACTGTTTTTAAATTTGTTGCATCTCCATCTTCTTCTGGATCTCTAACAAACTTTAAACGTTTATTATTTATGTTATAGTCACCTTCAGGTGTTTGCGGTAATCCACTTCTTTTTCTGTTTTCTCCAACTTGCACTCCTAACGCGGAGTATCGTCCGAACTTGTCGACGCTCATGTTAGAACTGACACATTATACGCCTGCAACTCTTATATATCTGCGGACAATTATACGATTATGCCGCGATTCCTGAGTTAGTCAATCAGAGCTACCCATTCATTATTTAAACCTGTATGACCGGCTTCCATGGCTTCATGCAATAGTCTCATTCTATCAACCAATTTATTGATGTCGTTGTAGTAAATCACATTCGTATTGTATAGATTTTTCATGAATCCTTTGCCAGATGTTGAAGTATCTCCTTTACTCTTTTTACTATGTTGTTCAAGAAGTGATAAATCCATAAGTGATAAAGATTTTCTTTTCAGTGGTTGTCTCACCGCTGGTGCAGTACGTAATGTTGGCAATTTTCGTGGAGGAAACAACTTTTTTATAACGATGTTATATTTTGTTGCACGTGAACGATTAATCATTGCATCCTTTAAGTAGTTTCTTTTATGAGCATTAGTATTTTGTAGAATCTCCTTAAAAACACTTAAATCTTTGGATGAATATCTTAGTGGTATGTTTTTAAAAATTAATTCATAAAGTCCTTTTGTTCCTTTATATTTATGCTCACCAATAATGATGTAATCGTCTTGTGTTATTTCAAGCTTTGAATCGCCGATCTTTAATTCATTCCCATCAATTCTTGCTCCGTATACGTGTGATCTACTCAAATTCGGGTTTGATTTCATGTCATGTAGCATTTTCATTATATATTTTCTTCCAAGAGGTCCATGTTGTAATATATCGCTACTCAATTGAGTTAAATTTGGAATAGATTGTTCAGCTTCAGGTATTGGTTGTTCTTCTTCCTTTTCAACAATTGGTTCTTCTTCTTCTTTTGTTTCTTCTTGCTCACTAGCACTTGTATATGAATCATCATCTTCTTCTTTTTTTAATGCTTGTACTTCTTGTTTAGAAACTGGTAGTAAAACATCTCCTTCATAACGAGGTTTACCAATAGTTTCTGATATCTGTTTTAAAGGTTCCGTAATAGGTTTAAATGTAGTCTCTAGAAATTCTTCTCTTTCACTTAAACCCATCCTCAATGCACGATTCTTCATCCTAATAGAATCACTGAGTGATTTTATTTCTTTCAATAGTTTTTCTTGATTCACCATGTTTACACTGTGAAGTTCAACGTGTAACTAGATGTAGCATCGGTAGTTCAACGCATAAATACAAATTTATCCAACCCTATACGATATCTACCATTTTTAATATCTTCTTCCTTCATAATAACGAGAAAGCCATATTTCTCATTCCATGCTTTGCCACACATTTCTTTAAATTTCTCAAATGGCATATCCGCATTTACATGATCATTGTATATATGCTTTAAATTTGTTTCATCTTGCTTAAAGATAATCAACATATTTGCATTATCTCTTATAAGTTGTTTTGGAATTTTGCTGTATGTTTGACCAATATAAATGCTATCGATATTATGATGTCTTCCCATAGCGAAATAATTCCTTATAGTGTCGTGATTTTCACAAGACACATCGTCAATAATAAAAATAGAAAATGGTTTTGCTTCTTTTGGTTGCATAATTGTTTCACTGGCATTAAACTTGTAGAAATTCACTTCAGGTACACTTGCAAGTACTTTATCCAATAATTGATATTTCGGTTGTTGCAATGATTTTGAAAAAATGTATATATTGTTAAAGCGCAATCCTTTAGGATTAGTTATAAGGTTAAAAACAACATTTGTTTTTCCACAATTTGAAGGACCAGTTATTAAACATCTTATCGTATTTGGTAGTAATTCACCATGTTTACCATGATTTAACCTATCATTGTCAACCGTCAATTCATCAATATTATTGATATTAAATCGATCTTTTTGTTGTACAATCTCCATCTTGTATCAAGGTTAAACACACAATGAGCTATTAAATTACTATACCAAGTCTTTTGAAGGAATCCAAGAGTCTTCACTTTTATCGAATCCTAACCACCGGACTTTAACCATATCTTTTTTCCTTTGTAAAACCTTCTCAACAAGATATACATCACCGACATTTGATTTCAACAATTCATGTCCGTAGAATCCACCTTGAAGTAATTCACCCTTGTTATCCTTTAATAAGTAAGTTTCAGGTATAGTTGGTTGCACTTTATAAACTGTAAATACTTCATTAGTCCAATTTGGTAGATACCTTTTACTAAATACACCTTTGTACTTGCTTATACGAATTTTATCGTTGACCTTAAACTTTTTTTATTTGCAACTTTTCCAATTTAGGTGTTGTATTATTTCTGATGCGTTGTAATACAACCTTAGCATTAGCGCTGTTTACTTGGATAGGTTTCATTCCAATGGTACTATGATATTTGTTGTTATACTCTTTTATAAGTTGTGGTAATATGTCATACCACACGTATGATCCTCGTTTTGAAAATTGTTTGTACATCGCTCCTTTCAATGTTCTATTGAATCTTTCAATTATTGAAGCTTTAACTTCAGAATTTGTAGAATAATGATTTATTTGATATTTTTTCATCAAAGCTCCAAAGTCTTTATTAAAATATTCTTTTCCATCATCGGTCTGTAGATGTTTGATTTTGAATTTATTTCTTTGTATCGTTGTTTCCATAGCTTTTGTAACACTTTTACCAGTCTTATCCTTTAATGGTAAAGCGTCAGCTATTTTAGTAAAACAGTCTATAATTGTTAAAATATATTTAAAACCTTTGTTTAATTTACTGTGCGGTATCATTTCAATGAGATCAGCTTGATAAAGATCATTCATTCCCTTAATAATTGTACTTCTTCTTGGAAATCTTCTTCTTGCTGGTTTATGTAGTTCATTTACAATCTTGTCCTTCACACTTTCCATCTTCAGGTGTTGCTTGCACACCGCTTGTAAAAATACTGATCCGTACAACAGTTCATTCTCTTTTATATAGTTTGAATATAGGTCAAGGCCATTTCATATTAGTGTAAAAAAGAGGGAACATGGCATTGGGCTTGCCATGTCCCCTCTTCTTTATGGAAAGGAAAAAAGGAAGAAGGTAGAGGACGAAGAATAGGTTTACTGGTCGATAGGGTTTAGAGAGTAATGTCCAAATGGCAGAGTTCTTATGTTGTCTTCAAGGATGTATCTCTTGTCATCCTTATAGCTCAATGCCGATTTGGTTTGCTTCACACTGAAAAGACGATGGTTGAAGCTTCTTATGGTGTTAAATGTTGCAGTTGTTTCAACATTTTCAAACAAACATCTTTTATAATGTTCAAACTGTACGTTCTTCTTCAGGAAAGAGGTTTTTATTCCTTTGGCTTTCTTTGTGACTTGATGTTCGTTCCTTTCGTTTATGTACAGTTGAAACGAATACAGTTTGGACATCAATGCTACAATTTCCATCATTGGCACACCATTTGTTTCATCTTTAAATTTTCCCAATACTTTCTTGTTTCTGTAGTAGTCGTAATTTGGATGGTCCTTAGGATAATCAGAAAAGTCGAAATCATCTTTATATATAAAGGTGCGTAGATCTTCGTACATGTCATTTGTTTTAATCCAGTAAATGAGTGCATCTGTATCCATATATGCTATACCAATGTTATCTCTTTCATAATAGTTAACCATCTTCTTATAATGAAACTCGTACATGTGTGTTTTAGAAATATCCAAGATTGACATTCCAAGATACAAAGGACGATCCATTGTGACTGACTTCTTGTTCATGGAAATAAGAACTAGATTTTCATTAATAATTACAGATGTACCAAAGTTTGGTTGTTGCACTAATTTCTGTAATTTTACTGGATCAGTTAACAATTTGATATCCTTATGTTTCCTTTTGTTTTCCAAAGTCTTGCCAAATATTGCGTTGTTCATTAGTTTGAAAAAATCTTTTTGAAAACTTGATGTAGCAGCAGCTCTTCTTCTTGTGTTGTTGTCAATGTACGGTTTTAACCAACAAGATTGAGAGAATTGTAGTACTCGATTAATTTTTGTAATTCTCAATCCCAAGTCTAAGGCCTGTTGTATCATCCAGTAGTGTCCAACATACCTAGACTTATCGGTTAAAGTCATCATTAATTTCGGCCATCTTCCAGTTGGAGGAATTTCGGTCTTCGGAAGCAGTGGTAAATCATAATGTTCATCGTGAAGATGTTCTGGATATTCAAAATCTATGTCAAAAATATAACCTGTTTCACCATGCTTCGGTATATCCATTATGTTTCCAATTGATTCTGGGTCTATCCATTTGAAATTATCATATGGAAGGGGATTCGACATTGCCCATCCGTATAAGTTATTTGCATCAAAATAACCCAGGAATGTTGTTGGTTTTGATGCATCATAATCGGGCAAATACTTGTTGTTTGCCCTGACATGACGTGTTACACTTTGCGTCAATCCTCCTCGAACTCCTGATTCTAATATCAACACCATATCTATATCTGTAAGAAGTTGTATTTTACAATTTGTTTCTTTCAACATGGCTTGCCACGCTAGTCCAGGCGAAGTGAACGAATGAAGAGGGTCCAATCCATATGCCGCAAAACACGTATTTCTAAATTCTTCTATCACATCACATAATAAAGTCACATCTAGTTTAACATAAAAATCTGAATATTCTCCCAATGTTCTAAATCCTAATTCGTTCCATATTTTGCATGCGTGATTATAATCATCTTGAGATATATCCATGTCGTACAGTTTACTTTTAAATTCTTCTTTTGGAGGTAATGATGTTTCATTAAATCGTTCTAAACTGTCTATGTAATCATATGGGAAAACACCTTTTCGAAGTACCAGATCCAGCTTGTCGTTGTTTACAATCTTCTTCGTTTCGATTAAATCTTGTTTCCTTAGGTTTTCAGAAAGTTTGGACAAACTCGACGGCATAAATCGGTAGGAGTCCAAGAATCTTAATTTGAGGTTTCCAACTTCTTTGGAAAAACTTATGAACTTTTCTGAAGTTTCAGCTAACACATCGATTTTACCGTCGTCTCTTCCTAGTTCAGGTATTATAAAATGAGCACCGTACCCACTGAGGTTATGCAGAACCACAGGAATAAATAGTGGTAAACAATAGCTCAAGTTGCATTTATTACAAGAAGCAACTCTGTAATAACCTGTGAGGTGGTCGTGATCTTTAACTTTATAATTCTCAATAGTAAAATCATTTTTGCACAAGAAACAGCGAGTCGCATTTTCATGTTGAATTTCTTCTTCTTCGTCCATCGGTTTCATTGGTACAATATTTGTATATAATCTTTGTGCATTTCCAGCTATTGAATATAAATTATCAAGAAATATTTTTTCCGCATTTTCATCACGGTATACTAGAGGTTTCGAAGTTAATCCATATCTGTTTAAATGTTCTTCTGATAATGTTGATTTGACCATTAAACAAAAACTGTTTGGTTTGTGCATTTGATACTTTACACTTTTTCTTGCTTCAAAATTTCCATCTTCAACTGGAACAAGTGTTGATTCAAAATCCGCATACACAACTAAAGGGATACGGTATTGATGATGAACTTTTTCAAATGAAACGAATGCTTTGCTTTGCGGAGGTAAAGTAATCTTTGCTTCATAATTATTGTTACACAATCTTTTGTGCTCTTGTAACCATTCTCTTCCGTGTAGTCCATCTCGTTTAAATTTGAAACATCTCTTGCAAATTAACTTTCTGTGTCGATCTTTAGAAAGCTGCTTATTAACAAGTGAGTCGAATTTCTTTATGTACACATAGTGAGACACATCTCCTCGCGTTAGTAGTAGTAAATCCGTATGATCTGGTAGCTCTTCTTTTGCAATACGTAAAGGATACACTTTGTTTGAACTATCTAATGCAAAAACATTGATAGACGTGCCGGGATTTTTCTTCTCAAATTTTGATATATCTCCTAGTGATACAGGGTAAGTAATTCCTTGAAAATTGTACCTATGTCTTTGATTTTCATATTCCTGGTCAGGTCTATACGCATTATTTGGTACAAATTTAGCTGTCATTGCATAACGAAAACATTCATTGTCTGCGTTTCTAACATTAATACAAGATTTTGTATCTTCAATTCTTTTTGGCAAAGGAATGTAACTAGATCCCCTTAGTCCATATCCATGTTTGTGAACTCTTATATTTAATCCTTCAATACTTAAAAGACTCCATCCCGATCCTCTTCCTTCATGTTCCTGAATTTTGGTTAATATTTCTTCTATACAGTTCTCTACTATTGAATCAATGTTTGAACTTTCTATGATAGTTCGATTTTTCGTTATGAATCCTCTTGGTGATAATTCTTCTTGTACATTTATAAACATAGCTTCTAGTAGTAAACTAAATTTAAGAGAGTTCAATCTTTTCAATTCTTCTTTTAAAGTTTTACTTACGATTGGTTTTGCTTCTCTAATAAATTCTTCTAAGTTCAAATTTTCATTTTGAATCTTATGATGCATTACTACCTTACCGGGTAAAGCAAATACTTGTAGATTCGGTGAAGTAGTTGAAGATGTTGCTGTTATTTCATCTTGTTCTTCTTGTTCTTCTTGTTCTTCTTGTTCTTCTTGTTCTTCTTCTGCGTTGTTGTGAAATAGTTCTTTATGACAGTCTAATAGAATTTCATCGTGAAACGATTCCGAACATTTATCGCAATGATACATGTTGAGATGTTTACTCTTCGAAGTTTCGCAGAGAAATGAAATGGGCTCTCACAATCCTCCTTTTATAACGGTCCCCCTACCACTATTTCATCTTCTTCTTCTTCACTATCCAAGAAAATCAAACGTTTTCAACAAAATATTAACCTTCTACAAAATTGATTGTCCGTTCATATTTTTTAATACTAGTTTTAATTTTCAATATTTTCCTTGTTTAACTATTATTTCTTTATATAACATTATTCACACTTTCTACTTCGAGCGTTTTGCTACTATCATCTCTTTATTCCATTTTAACAATCTGCATAAATACAAGTTCATTTGTCGCGCCGACTCACTATGAATCCAGCTTTCGTACAGTACACATCTCTACGACTAAATTACAACATGTATTTCAATATGAATTTTCCTTATACAAATACTATTTCAATAACTTTACAGCAAAACAAAATTCTAACTTCATAAACTTGATAGGAAGATATGCGAACTTTTAATTCAACCCCGGTTAATTTATGCGCAAATTTAGTTCGACCAACAATTGTTGAATTTCAGTTTTGAACTAACTTTTAATTTATGCGCAAATCTACTTCAACCCCTCACCCCACAAATTTGATAGGGAGAATTACATTAATTTGATACTTATTTCTACCGTTACACTAGCTCCATTCTCAAAAAGATATAAATAAAATGGTCCTGGATACTGTTCTTTTTCACGTCCTGCATGTTCCTTAATGAATTCGTAAGCCAATCTTTTTGAATATTCATTATGATACACTTCTCTTACATAAACAAGATTTTTTTCTTCCAGAAATTTCGCTTGAACTAATGGTATTTTGCTTACATCATCCTTGTCCATCAGAGGTAGCTTGTAGGTGAAAGTATTTGGAGGTAGTTTTTGCGGTTTATCAAGTAGAGAACAAAATTTTCTATAGAATTTCCGCTCAGTGCCTGTAATACTATTAAAAGACAAAGTGGTAAGCATCTTGACGGCACAAGGTGCAAGTACAGACTAGAAACCTGGAGGTTCATAGCCCGCCTTTTATGAGTTTTAAAAATGGGGAGGGGGAAGGAATAAGGATTGGGAAGGGATAAGGTGTAAGGTGGGGGAAGGGTAATTTGGTTATTAAACCACTTGCGCTGTAAAATAGCCGCCAACATCCACACCTTGTTCGTAGCACTCCTTCATTGTTTGAGCCCACTGCAGCATGCGGTCTCTATCATTTGGTGTTACAAGAAAAGAATTACAATCATCATACAATATAAAAGAGCCGATTCGTACGTAAGATCCTGAATCCAACCATTTATGAGCTTCAGACATGAATTTTTCTATTGTATCGAATGGGAATTGTGGATCAATTGCTATAACTTTCAGTTCTTCACTAATTTTAACGCTATAATAATCATCTTCATCATCATCTTCAGTGTCACTGTAGTTATTTAAAGTGTCTTCAGGTTGTTCAAAAACATCAGAAATTTCGGAAGAACTGAAATTTTCACTAAGATGAGGAGGCATTTTTAAAGCAAGTAATATTGTAAAGAGCAGAGACGAAACAACAAGAGTGGCGTGTAGAAGCGGAATGAGGAGTGAACAACGCTTGCTCCGCTTTTATAACGGTATGCTAATGAGAGGGGTAACAGCTGGCCGTGACCGATTATTGATCCGGGAGGTGGGTTGAAAGGAAGAAGAGGGGGTATTTATTTTAAATAATTTGCATAACTTTTGACTCAAATAAGATAACCAAATTCTTCTTTTACTAAAATGTTCGTCTTACATAGACGTTTTCAATGATGTATCGCTTGTCGTAATCGATCAAACCATTATCGAGTTATAGCCATTTTAATTTTCAGGGGGGGGGGTTCCGCTTGAGTGAACACGGGGGGGGGGGTTCCGCTTGAGTGAACACGGGGGGGGGGGTTCCGCTTGAGTGAACACGGGGGGGGGGGTTCCGCTTGAGTGAACACGGGGGGGGGTTCCGCTTGAGTGAACACGGGAGGTTCCACTTGGGCGCTCATGCGGAACCGATCTTCTCACGAGATAGTCGTTATGTGATAATGAAGGCAAATGTTCATCGCGCCGCAACCACTAATTAACTCGCATTCGCGGTGTTCATATCTTTCCTACTCATTACATATACGTTTCCTACTTCATTATTTCAAGACTAATTAACTTGCAAAACAACTGTCTCTGTCTTTGAATGCTGATGAGATTTCATTAGGAACCATTCTTTGCACGCTATATGAAGCTACACCGGCAAACAATGCAAGTCGGAGAGGTCATATAACTGTACAACGGCCTCAGAAAAGTAGATCACGAGACTTAGAGTGTTAAAAATAATGGAGGAGAAACACAACGCTCTAGCTTGCACTTATACCAGTCGGGAGCATTTTTCAAGCGAAGAGTTTTCTTGACTGGAGTTGAAGCCGTAGTAGAAGTAGAAGTTGAACTTGTAATAGAAGAGCAGGCTGTAGTGGAAGTTGTAGTCGGCAGGGATGACATCGTGGTAGTTGTGTTCGCAGTTCGCATCGTAACGTCTGGAAACAGAATGAAACGTTAGCCGTGGTCGATGCGTCTTTTATAACAGTATGCTAATGAGAAGGGTTAATAGCCGTTAAGTGGGGGAAGGTGGGAGGGAAGGAAAGAGAGGGATATTTATTTCAAATAATTCGCACAACTTTCGACTAAAATAAGATAACTAAATTCTTCTTTAACTAAAATGTTCGTCTTACATAGACCTTTTCAATGGTGTATCGCTTGTCCTAATCCGTTAATCCATTATCGAGTTATAGGTATTTTAATTTTCGGGGGGGGGGGGTTCCGCTTGAGTGAACACGGGGGGGTGGTGGGGGGGGGGTGGGGGTTCCGCTTGAGTGAACACGGGGGGAGGGGGGGGGTCGGTCATTGACCCTTCCGAAAGTGGGTCAAGGTCATTCAAGACTTATAAAGAACCAAGGTGATGGGAACAGTAGTAACTGTTCCCACCACCCTGTTTGCCTAACGGTTCCCACTCCCAACCCACTAGTTACGTTCTGCGAGGGACATCGACGCAATTTTGTTTGGCCCGTCCGGGTCCATCCGTAACGGGCCGGTCCGGGTCCATCCGTAACCGTGAATTCGAAGGGAAACTGGAACAGCTAATGCAGAAACGCAACTCTAACACCCACCCAAGCTAATCCCACCCATCATATTCCTAAACAAAATGCAAAAAACCTAGTCCGCTACCTACAATTTGCGGATGTCCCACCCCTTCTAAGTGAAGTTCAACCGAACTTCTGAATTTACATTTAATCTACCCCCTATCATCTAGCTAAAAGGCAAAACAACAACATTAATTATTAATACCTACACGTAAAACTAACAACACATCATTATTAAATATCAAATAATTCAACGCAACCAAATACCATCATTATTCTTAAAATTAATACACCTTAACGCTAAACACAACTTATAGCTAACATCGCAATGCGCAAATTAATTCTTAAATTAAGTGCAACTTACAACTAATATTTACACACCCACACACACATACCACATTGCATTAAAGAACGCAACGTAGTATAAGAAGTTCAAATATATATAGGCCTACTATATATTTGAACCTCTTACCGAGTCGCCAACGACTTTTCAATATGAAAACTCGTTGACGACTGACGCGAAAATCGGGCTCGTATCGCTCCTCGGGTTTTCGAGTGGTGGGGGTAATTAATGCAGTGGTGGGGGAATTGTTTCACTCCAGTACGGTCTTAAATCCACTCCAGTTCGCAGCAGTGTAAAAATGAAACGAAGGAGTGGGGGTGGCGCATGCGCAGCGACGTAAAATCCAAGGTTTGAGGTTAGAACTTTCCGTGCACAGTAGAGCTAAATTGAGTAATACAGGACTCGGCGCATGCGCAATAGCGAGGAGTGATTCCGATCCGGAGAACTCGTTGCATTCGCAGGAGCGCTAAAGTGAGTAATACAGACTAGGCGCATTCGCAGTAGCGCTAAAGTGAGTAATACAGGACTAGGCGCCGTAGCGTGAAGTTGGCTCACTCCAGTACAAGATATAGCAGCATAAAAATGAAACGAAGGAGTGGGAGCGGCGCATGCGCCGTGACGTAAAACCAAGGTTTGAGGTTAGAATTTTCCATGGTGGCTGCCATGTTTAATTCTGTTTCATTCAAACAATAGTAGTTCACGGCTGGCATGGGATGTGAAGTGTGGTAATTAGATGGGGTTAGCAACCGGTCGTGACCGGCCATTGACCGGTCATCGACCCGGCGGGGTTCCGCTTGAGTGACCACCGGGGGGGGGGATTTTAATCTCCATTTTTATGGGGGGGGGGTTCCGCTTCATTAGTCACGGGGGGGGGGGTTCCGCTTGATTAGTCACGGGGGGGGGGGGGTTCCGCTTGATTAGTCACCGGAGGGGGGGGGGGGTTCCGCTTGAGTGAACACGGGAGGTTCCACTTGGGCGCTCATGCGGAACTGATCTTCTCACGCGATAACCGTTATAAAAGAAGATTGTTTATCGCGCCGCGACCATTAATTAACTCGCATTTGTGTTGTTCGCATCCTTCCTACTCATTATATATACGTTTCGCCAACTTCATTATACAAGTCTAATTGCTACTAACCTGAACTTTCATTTACATTAGCACATGTCGTCCTGTTTGAATCACCTTCGCGTGCTCGACGTTATATCTTATTCATCTGTCTTGTTCTCACTTCTACACGTCTAACATACTTCTTGTGATGGATACGCAATGTTTGAAATTGAAACTTTTGCGGACACAACATATATTACTTTTACTAACATATATTAGTTTTACTTCAACCCTGGTTAATTTATGCGCAATTTTAGTTCAACTCCCAATTGTTGAATTTCAGTTTTGAACCAACTTTTAATTTATGCGCAATTTTAGTTCAACCGAGCGCCCTCTCCACTCCCCCCATTGATTAATTCACCATCTGACATCTACAGTCACGCATATATTTCGACGCGTCATGTTTCATTCTTCATTCTCGTTCTATCCGCGGAACTTAACACTTCTATCTACCTTCTCTCTCTCTTGTTATGGCTGCGCAATGTTTCAACTGACTTTTATTTTCGTTCAACTATTAGAGTTTTTATTAACACCTTCGAATTACAATTTTGAACTAACTTTTAATTTATGCGAGGTTTTACTTCAACCCCGGTTAATTTATGCGCGAATTTAGTTCAACTCCCAATCGTTGAATTTCAGCTTTGAACCAACTTTTAATTTATGCGCAAATTTAGTTCAACACCCCGATTGTTGAATTTCAGTTTTACACTAACTTCTAGTTTCGTTCAACTATTAGAGTTTTTATTAACACCGTCGAATTTCAATTTTGAACTAACTTCTATTTTATGCGCACTCTTCGCTCAACCGACCGCCGACGCTCTCGCCATCTCCACCCCGACATCTATTGTCCCCACTTCTGGCCCACCGGAAGCTGCGTGCCGTGGCATGTGGCTTCCGGTGACGTCACTTCCGGGCCAGGAGTGGCTTTTCTACACTACTGTCACTTAATATTCGGATTGCAAATTTACTTTATTAATTAGTGTCAATTCAAATGTTAATACAATTATAAAGAGAAGTTTTTGAATTGTTTGGCTATCATAAACTAATTAAAGTACTATACACATTTTATAGTAACCTTTTATTATTTCCACTGACTTGCATAGCAGTTGCCCAAATCAACTTTCATAATTTAACAACTAGTTACAAAGAATTAGATATAAAATAAATATACTGTATTTTAATCGTAACATATAAGCTACTTTATGTTTATTTCAGAAAAAAAAACTATTCTTTTATCATTATTGTTGTCAATGAAGATGTGTTGTTAACTAGGGAAATGTTTGTAATACTTGGTAATAATTGGGATATAAGGCGAGTAGTGGAAAAGTAAGGCTGCTGGCTCACTTCAAGGTCACCTGAGCGATGACGTCATCGAGGTCAATGACCCCACCGATGACGTCATCGATGACGTCATCGATGACGCAATCGATGACGTCATCACCAATTACGTCATTCTGTGACGTCACACCCATGACGTTGCAGAAATGACGTGGCGATGACGTCATCACCCCTTACGTCACCAAGATGACGTCATCGATGTCACAAAAGGTCAAGGCCACGCTGAAACCTAAAAATTTCCGGCACTTTTGCTGTTTCTCACACTACGCTTCGAGTTTCAGTCAGGTTCCCATGACCTTGACGACTTGGAGCGAAATTAGACAGGAAACAGCAAAAGTGCCGAGGAAACTGCAAGTTTGCAACGTGACTCTGCCTAAACCGTCATGTGACACCGCTCGGGTGACCTTGAAGTGAGCCAGCAGCCCCCTTTAGACCAGTACTACAACCGCGATGTGCACCCTACGACAGACACCGAGCGACTGACTGTCCAGCCCCGCGCACTCTAGGTATATGGGAAGTGGTGGGGGAACTGCGATGACCTTGGAAAACTTGAAAATGTCAAGCTAGGTAGCACCGTTTTGGTGCTACCTTAAATTTTACACGTTGAAGTGTGATGACCTTGAGGTTGACTGTGAACCTGGGACTTAGGATTGTCTTTAACAGCTTGACGTTTTTGCCAGAGTTTAAGTATGGCGACCTTGAACTGGTTAAAATGAAAACCGCACAGCAGATTGCACAACATGGATGTGCACCCTACGACAACCGCCGAGCGACTGACCTCCGGGCCCTGCGTACTCTAGATATATGGGGAAGTGGTGGGGGAAATTTCAAGGTCATTCAAACGGAGTTTTAAAAAAGTCAAAGAGTAGAAAGACTACTCTTGTGTGTCTATACCGATTTCATTGATAGTGAGTGCTTCGGTATGCCAAGTTGATCTGTACTGACACGCTCCTAAATAATGTTTGCAAAAACCTGCAAAATGATTGTTGCACAATTTGCAGCCAGTTAGCTGTTTTAGATTAAATTCAATGCAACGTTCAGGGCAACAAGTGTACTTATGCCCTTTCATCTGGTACACATGGAATGTCTTCAACATTGGTTTCGGCTTCTTCCAAGACTTGCACTTACACATGCACTGACCAAAAGCTTCACATTTTTTACAAGCCAGGCCATCCACCACATCAATGTCATTCGGCCATGAAAAACATTTTTGTTCGCAACAGTAGTTGAGTTGACTCTCCATGTTGATGCGGTGAAGGTGCGCGATGAAATGATGCTGTAGTCAGTGAGAGTGCACCTTAAATAAACTCAGTGGAGGGGGAAAGGTCAAGGTCATTCAAACGGAGTTTTAAAAAAGATGACTAGTCGTCCTCCTCCTCCTCATCCGTCGTACGTGAAGAGCTGTCAGACGAAGAGCCCCGCGCAGGTGCTCCCCAGATGAAATGTATGTCTATTTGAAAGCGCAGGCCGGGATCTTGTACCATCAACTCCTTTAATCTATTACATACCAATTCCACTTTGTAAACATTGTTAATAATCAACACCCAAGGCTTCGGCTGAACATAACGTGTAGTTGAGTCAGCCTCGCAGACAGTTACATCTTCCGGTGATATTGGAGTGTATAAATGTGTAAAATCTTGTTGCTGAGGCTGGCTTGAAGTTGAAGGTTCTGTGCCGACCCTGGTTGCATCAAAATTCAAATCCATTCTACATTCAAGAGGTCCAGGGTTCCCGTTGAATACACAGAGTAATTTTTGATACAAGATTTCCACTTCTGTTGCATCTTGTAAATGAACGGTCCACTGCAAGGGAAATGCTTCGTCCGTAGTGGAGTGAACTTGAGAAAGAGTCCTGTCCGCCATGGTAGCTAAGCAAGGAATGAGGTGAGCTGCAGTCAGTTGTAACATTATCGAAAAGTAGAGGGGGAAATTTCAAGGTTATTCAAATTGGGTTTTAAAAAAGGAAGGAGTGGAGGGGGAAAGTTCAAGGTCATCCAAATGGAGTTTTAAAAAGGAAAACCTAGAAAGTAACATTGAAATCTTCCAACTGATGGTGGCGAGCGTTTTCTTCTGCAACCTTGCCGACACATGTAACTATGCCGTACAGTATGAACAGTACAACCATGATAAGACCGAACAACAAAAGATAGCCGTTTACTATCATGATATTTTCTAAATGGATCTGCTTTCTTCTTATCGCCCTCTCTTGCATCCTCTTCTCTAACTCGTGTACGAAGTCACAGCATGCGTGAGGACATCTTTCATCTGTTGGTAGGTTAGCCATTGTTGATGTTGTAGGTTTGGCTGTTGAAGAAGGAATGAGGTATCTAATTATGTTGTCTCATGTATATCAACAGTGAAGTGGTGGGGGTAGCGAATCAGTGGAGGGGGAAGTTTCAAGGTCATTCAAATTGTGTTTTAAAAAAAACCCTATCTTGTTACTGAGCATATATGTCAGTAACAAGATAGGTGGCTTTGCTCTTTTTACTTCTTTAATATAATGAAGAAATAAACATATTCTACAATTGTAAGGACAAGGAAGACAACCGCTAGTCAGTTGAAGTAATCCAAGTTGTCTGGCTCGGTCTTCATCGACGCCGGTGAGGAAGCTGTCGTTGAAGAGGAATGTCCAGGCTCTTCCTTCGGCTGCCGAAGATTCCGTATATTGCAAGCGTAGACTTGCACGTTTATACGGTAGCCTCTTGCCACCATCAGCTGCAACTCCTTGTACAAGTCGTTCAGCTCCTGTTGCGTTTTGATCGTCACCTCCTCATAGCTGGCACAGCTTACGTTCAGAGACATACTGATGTTGTTCGGTTGGCTGCTGGAGTTGAAATGAAGACGAGGCACAGCGCTTGGAGGTATATGAAAAAGTGGTGGGGGTGTTTTGCATTCAAGCAGGTTTGACTTGTATTGTGGTGGTGGGGGTAACTGTGAAATGCAAAGGTCAAAGGTCAAGGTCACCCGCGAAGTTTAAAAAAAAATGCAACATATCAATATGTGACAAACTTCACATATTGATATGTTGCATTTTTTGTCTTTTTGTATTCTTTTTTTTTGTCTTTTATGGTTTATTTATTTATAAAACATTACAATAACATATGTACAACAGTAAAACTTAAATCTAACACTGCTGCTTGTCGGCGATGTGGATGGTCAACTCGGTGGAATTGCTACCCGTGCAACCGTGGGAAACCAGGTAGAGACAGCCGGGTTGGATGGAGCGCAGATCCTCGTTCTGGAGGAGATGGACGAACCGTTTCGGCAGGTAGACTTGGAACTTGGGCTCATCCCCCGGAGTGAATGGCGCCTCGCTAAGACTGCAGCAGATGGCCTCTCCAACTGTAGTCTCCATCTTCTTCATGGCGTGGATAATGTAGTGCTTCTCGTCTTTAAGTTCGGAACACTTCTTGACGGGTAGTATGGTAGATTTGGAGTGAGCATTGAACTGCTCAACCAAAGTTTGCAGGAACTGGTGAGATGCCATGGTCAAGTTATAGATCGTCTTCTTCGTCTTCTTGCTGGGAGATGTTGTCGTCTCGGAATCTCGAGTAATACTCATGCCAGGTCCCGGTCTGCTCCTCACTTATATAACCCCCGTTACCCCCACCACTCCCCATTTCCCCACTTTGAAGGTAAGATGCGAGTTTATAGGCGTTTTTTAAAGCGCAATGTCTATCTTTTTCATGTTCTGGACTTTTAGTACAAATACAAACATTTTCCATCGTATACTTGTAGTTTTTATCCAAATCCACATCATTAACCGGAACATGAGTAAATCCTTCGATCCATCTTTTCTTTTCCAGCCCCTTTGTGTAAATATTGGTAAACTTGTCTGAAAAGTGATGCATAATGTGATACAAGTCCGTGTAACTTGTAAAACCATCATACCAATCGATATGATGGAAGTGTTTTGAAATCCATCTGTTGGTAGTAGCGGCTTTACTAGTTAAAGATGAATAAGAACATGGTGGTTTAAATAAAAACGAATAAGGAACACTTGTATTGATGTCGAAAAACACAAGTTCTTTTATGATAAATCTATCATCATTACCCCGAAACGCTTGGAACTCAATTATACCAGGTTTGGACTTTACTTGTTCTTCTTCCTTGTCCATTGCGAAGATCACTCGTCTGCTCATGACGAAGTCCAAAGGTCAACTGATTTCCACACCACGGTAGGTACGACTTTTATACCCGGCCGTACAGTTGTTGGCGCGTTGGTGTATATTTAACGTGGGCACCGTCCCCGGTAGGCCTAACCCCACAGTGTTTGATATTGTTTTAAAAATTAACCATCGCTGTGTAGTTAATTGTCATTTAGGTTTCCATCTTTACATTTTCCTTGTTTTCATTTTCATCACTAACACTTGATTCTTCTCCTCCTTCTTCTTCCTCTTCTTCACGTTTTACTGATTTCTTATGTAGTTGAGCGTACTTTTCCAATTGTCTCCACATTTGTACTTCATGAGGAACCCTATTGAATATAGAAGTATCTACAGGTCCGTACAATATAGGTGCGTCCGGTTGTTTGTCCAAAGTGTCTTCCAGATAATCTTTAATAATTGAACTTGAAAACACTAGTTGTCTCAAGTATCTCGTTATTGGTTCAGTTGCACAAGTTACAATAAAAAACTCTTCTCGATTAAGTTGAATCTTGATATCATGTCTTGTTGTGTCTCTAAACCGCAACTGATGATCACCACGATGTTTAACAATATCGATTTCCACATTTGAATCCAAAAGGCCTACTCTTGTCTTTCTTCCAAACATGTTACTACTTAAATAGCATTCTAGCAGATGCAAGTGTTTCATAAACGATTCCCAAGCAGTGTCCGTAAACAAAATCATTTTGGGTCCATGAGTTAAAATTACAGTAGGGGAATAATCTGTAGATTTCATAACACCGATTAAAACACTTTTGTCCAAACTGGAAGAGATTGGGTAAAATATTCGCAAGAATACCTCACTTAATATGTTAGGAGAAATATTATCTTCAATATCCCTTTTCCTCTTGTGTGCATTCTTTCTTCTTTTACCTTTTTCCTCAACATTATTACTGGCGTGGAGTTGTCCGCAAGCGTTGTGTTCATCTCCCTCCGGTTGACCTTGAAGATCTAAAAAGTCGGATATCTCCTTCTCAATATCTACTACATTTTCTTGTGTACCACTAGGAGAAGCCATATTGAATAAGATGCTACCCATACAACAACAGGCAACAAACTGATGAGGAGCGAGCTGAACGCTCTGCTTTTATACTCGCGGAATGCATTGGAATGTAGGAAAACCGGTCTTTTACAATACATTTTTAACAATTCCAGTTAAAGGTGTGTATGTTACGATTTTATCATGCAGAATTAAACAGTATGCAGTTGTATTAGCCGGTATAGGCGCGTTGAATTCCATTTCTATTTTTATATCTACACTTGATGATTTTACCGATTCATTTTGTTTAGAACAATCGATTACAACTATAGGGTAACCATCTAAGTATTTTTCTGGTGATAGTAAAGGTGCATTCGTTTTACCATAATATGAACTTTGGAATCTTGCATACATATCGTACAATATGCTGTACTTTTTATTAGCGAATGACACATTTAAATTATCGTATGGAAAAAATTGTGAATTTAAATAAACTTTAATATTTTTCAAGTTGCAATGATCAAATTGGCCTGCATGTTTGGTGATGGTGTCTCTTCTGCCTGTTTGTAAACCAAATATAATATACCTGGCTCGTTCCACATAATGGCTAGGAGAGGCAAGTCGTAGTGATGGTCATGAAGGTGCTCCGGATATTCGAAATCACAGTCCAAAATATAGCCTTTTGGACCATTCTTTGGAATCTGTGAGATGTCACCGATGGTGGCCGGGTCGATCCATTTGAAGTCAGCGTAGGGAAGCGGATTTGACATTGCCCAACCATAGAGGTTGTTTGCGTCAAAGTAGCCTAGGTAGACCGATGGTTGTTTCTCGTCGAAGCCTGGGATGTACTTGTTGTTAGCTTTGACATGACGTGTTACACCTTGTGTCAAACCGCCCCGTACACCAGATTCTATCATGAGCACCATATCAATATCTGTTAGAAGTTCCAATCGACAGTTAGTTGACTTTAGCATAGCTTGCCATGCTAATCCTGGAGATGTGTACGAGTGTAGAGGGTCCAGTCCATAGGCAGAGAAGCAGGTGTTTCGAAATTCTTCCATCACATCGCACAGCAGAGTTACGTCCAATTTTATGTAAAAGTCGGAATATTCCCCTAAGGTTTGAATGTTTAGTTGGTTCCAAACATTACAAGCATGATTGTAGTCTTCAACGGTGATTGCACTTTCATTTAACTTGCTATTGAAGGCTTCAATCGGTGGCAGACTGGTTTCTTCAAATTTTTCTGCAGAAGTTATGTAATCATAGGGGAACACTCCTTTACGCATTACTAAGTTCAATTTATCTTCAGGTACAATTTTGCTGGTTTCTTTTAGATCTTCTCTTCTTAGGTTCTCAGACAATTTGCTCAAACTAGATGACATAAATCTATAAGAGTCTACGAAGCGAAGTTTAATTTTACCTACTGTTTTTGAGAAACTGATGTACTTCTCCAATGTTTCAGCTAATACTTCGATTTTTCCATCATCTCGTCCTAACTCTGGGATAATGAAGTGGGAGTCATAGCCGCTAAGATTGTGTAACACGACAGGGATAAAGTTTGGCAGTTTGTAATTTATATTGCATGAATTACAAGCAGCTCCTCTGTATAACCCTGTCAGGTGATCGTGATCTCTTACTTTTTGATTTTCTTCACTGAAGCTCTTCTTGCATAAATAACATCTTGTTGCCAAATTGTATTCTTCTTGTTGATTTTGGTTCAAAGGTTCCATAGGTAAAACATTACCGAATAAGCGTTGCACCTTTTCAGCAATGTCATACAACTGGTCTACGAAATGCTTAGCGGCTTCTTCCCCACGGTAGAGTATCGGAGTGGATGTTAAACCATAGTCTTGCAACTGTTCTTCAGGTAAAGTCGATTTTACCAATAAGCAAAAACTGTTAGGTTGATGCAGTTGATATTTGGTTCTTCTAGTCACCTCACCATCCGGAAGCTCCTGTGGTACTAACGTGGATTCGAAATCTGCGTAGACGGCTACTGGAATCCGATATTGGTGAACTGTTTTGTTGAATTGGATGAACGCTCGAGATGGCGGCGGCAGACTAATCTTCACTTCATAGTTGTCATTACAAAGTCTTTGGTGTTCCTTCAACCACTCCGATCCTCCACGTCTCAAATCTTTATTTGTAAAACAAAAGCATCTCTTACACACTGTCACTCTAATTTTATTTTTCGTTAATTGTCGTACAACCAATGCTTCAAAGTCTTTTATCCACACATAATGTGAAATTTCGCCTTTAGTTATCAATAATAAATCAGTATGGTTTCTTTGCTCCACTTTTCCAACTCGTAGTGGATACACATTGTTCGAATCATCTAAGCCGAACACGTTAACAGAAACACCTGGATTTTGTTTCTCAAATTTTGCAATTTGATTAAGACTCACAGGATACGACATTCCTCGAAAGTTGTAGCGGTGTTCGTTTTCATAATATTCCCTACCAACTCTACAAGGATTATGTTTTACATACTTAGTTAGCATCGCATATTTAAAACATTCATTATCCCCGTTTGTAACATTTCTGCAAGAGTTGGTGTCTTTAATTTTCTTTGGTAGAGGGATAAAGCTGCTACCCCTCATACCATATCCATGCTTGTGAACCCTCACATCCATACCTTCGATCGATGATAGCGTCCAGCCAGATCCTCTTCCTTCATGTTCTTGGAGTTTCATTAGCAGTTCATTCAAACATTCTTCTAGAATTTCGTTGATATCAGATGTGGTTGTAAGGGTTCGGTTTTTAGCAATGAATGCTCTCGGTGAGTTTTCACCATCGGTATTAGTAAACATAGCCTCCAACACCAATCCAAATTTAATAAAGTTCAATCTTGCCAATTCTTCCATCAATGTTTTTACAACTAAATTTTTAGCTTGGGTTATAAAGTTTTCCAATTCCAATTGCACATTATTAATTTTGAAATGAGTTACAACTGGTCCTGGCAAGGCTGTGGTGCGCAGTTGTCTTATATCTTCCACTTCTTCTGTATCCTCTTCTTCCATATCCTCTTCTCGGGTACGCAGTTGTCTTACATCTTCCACTTCTTCTTCCGTATCTTCTTCTTCCATTTCCTCTTCTTGAATAAATCCTCCAGCTGTAGATGGTCCAGCCCCGGCAAATTGAATAACACTTGGTCTTCCTCTTTGAATTAACTGTAAATAGCTACCCCAGTCCTTCTGCTTCTGGGGTTTTTCCAAAAACCGATCAATCGCATCCAAGTCTTCTTCACTTAATACAATCTCTTCTTTTCTGTTCTCTTCACGATGCAATTCTCGGTGTAACTGTAGATAGCTATCACAGTCGTCCATCTGCTTCTGGTGGTTTTCCAATAACCGATCAATCGCATCCAAGTCTTCTTCACTTACAACAATCTCTTCTTTTCTGTCCTCTTCATGATGCAATTCTCGGTGTAAAACAAAAATATCTTCGTCTTGAAAAAACTCACCACATATATCGCAAAGAGCCATTTTTTTACAGTTTGGCTTTGAGTGTGCACTCGGTGAATGTCCACGCAATAATGAGCAGCGCGCTCAACCGGGTCCCTTTATACCCGAGGTTGAAGGGGGGGGGGAAGGTGACGTCATATACATCCGGTTTATCAATCATGTAGTAGATTTGGCTTTTAAACGCCCATTTTCAATATATTCTTCAACGGACTTGATAAACCAATGATGTTTGATCTAAATCCACTACTTTGTACAAGTTTTTTCAAAGATGTCTGTTTGGGCAAGTTTATGTGGAACAAGTGGAACTTTTCGGTCCAGGTCAAATATTTTTTTCCCAGAAAAAAAAGTTCGGGGGGGGTGAGGGGGTGGGGGAGGGGGTGGGGGGAGGGGTGGGGGAGGGGAGGGGGGTGGGGGAGGGGGTGGGGGTGGGGGAGGGGGGGGAGGGGGGTTATTACTATATTTAGGTCAAGGTCACGAAAAAAAATTTAAAAAATTAAGCCCCACCTGGGGCACTTGGGTTGTCATCGCTGTAGCCTCCAAAGAGACCCAACTATGACAACAGGGCAACATCCAATGTTGTGTTCCCTTCGCCACGCAAGACTTAAATATTTACTGCATTGGTAACAAATAACTAACAAAACATTTACATAATTTTGAGAGAGGTTGAGGACAGCCCTAGTGGCTTACGTCCTCGGTCCGAGTGCAGAGGCCGCCGCAAATTGGCCACAGCTGTGGTCTGCTTGCCAGCGTACAAACGGACCGGTTCCCAACCCAGCCGCAATATTGCATGCCTGAGAGGACCCATGCTAACATTGGTTTAAAATAGCTTTACACGGGGGTCTACTCCCGTACCCTATCTTTAATATTTAAATTTAGTAATGCAGTAAATTTTTAAAAATCTTTGTGGGTCAAGGCCACACGCACATTAAAAAATTTCGGCCCCCGTACATCCATGGCGAACCACGAATGTTCGGGGACCTTGGGGACAAAAACACAAGTAACTAACAAACTTTCATTTACATAATTTTGAGTTTCCAGAAGGGAAACAAGAGGTTGAGGACAGCCCTAGTGGCTTACGTCCTCGGTCCTAGTGCAGAGGCCGCCGCAAATTGGCCACAGCTGTGGTCTGCATGCCAGCGTACAAACGGACCGGTTCCCAACCCAGCCGCAATATTGCATGCCTGAGAGGACCCATGCTAACGTTGGTATAAAATGCTTTTACACGGGGGTCTACTCCCGTTCCCTATCTTTAAAATTTACTTTGAGCATTGAAAAAGCTCAAGGGGGAATGCTAAAACAAGCGTATACACTTTAGATAAATATAACACACTTACAACACACAATTGAGCTCAACATGGTAAATGCTGGAACAAACACATATGACAAACAAGACACACAGGATAAAAGACAAACAAGACACACAGGAGACATAGGGTACAAGTAAAACACTCTCATATAAAACAATTCCCAATACCCAAACGCAAGCGCAATATCTTAGAAATAATACAAGTCTTAAAGTTAGAGTAGACTTCGCTAAACAGTGAAGGCGCCATTCAGTGTTTAGTGAGGCCTATGGCGGTCCGTCCCGATCGTTCACGTTCAACGCGCGGGAGCGGACTGCGAGCCGGCTGTGGCCGGGCCACCTTATATCCCCACTGGGGCTGCCACGCCCAGGGGTGGGGGAGGGGGTGGGGGTGGGGGAGGGGGGGGGCTCGCACTTTTTGTCGGGGGGGGAGGGGGGGGGGTCACTTCTCGTCCGGAGCAAAAAACTTTTTGGTCAAGGTCAAAAATTTTTACGAAAAAAAAGTTCTCGGGGGGGGGTCACTTCTCGTCCGGAGCAAAAAACTTTTTGGTCAAGGTCAAAAATTTTTCCGAAAAAAAGTTCTCGGGGGGGGAGGGGGTGGGGTTGGGGGTGGGGGAGGGGGTGGGGGAGGGGGGGGGTCACTTCTCGTCCGGAGCAAAAAACTTTTTGGTCAAGGTCAAAAATTTTTCCGAAAAAAAAGTTCTCGGGGGGGGAGGGGGGGGAGGGGGTGGGGGAGGGGGTGGGGGAGGGGGGGGGCTTGCTTAACTTTTTGTCGGGGGGGGGGCGGGCAAGTAAGTTTAGTGGGTCAAGGTCACCCACAACACTTGTACTCTAAGTGTTGGCTATACCCCCACCACAACTGAGTCCCTAGGCTGCACAACACCGCTCCGCCAGTATGTCTCCGGCTTCCATGCGGTGCGTCTCGCTGTTCTCTAACTCTATATGTAAGTATTTTTACAAGTTTTGAATCTAGGTCACTAGACTTTAACTCTGGGACAATGGTCAAGTGGGTCAAGGTCACCCACAACACTTCTACTCTAAGTGTTGGCTATACCCCCACCACAACTGAGTCCCTAGGCTGCACAACACAGCTCCTCCAGTATGTCTCTGGCTTCCATGCGGTGCGTCTCGTTGTTCTCTAACTCTATATGTAAGTATTTTTATGAGTTTTAAATCTAGGTCACTAGACTTTAACTCTGGAACAATATCAACTTGTACTATTTTAGTGTTTTGACTCAAGGTCATCACACTTTAACTCTAGCACGTCGGTTATCGTACCAGAGGTGCTCAATAACCTAACTTGTGATGTTTAGGGTGGCGTTTGTACGCCACGTAGTATCGCCATGAGTGTCCAGTCCGGATTTTTAAGTTATATTAATTTTACTGTGATCTTTTCCATTTCCAATTCGTTTTGCCAAAGAATTCGATGTCTCTTTATAAATTGGTATTTCTTTAGAATAATTGGAGATTGCAGAGATACAATCAGTTTATTTAGAAGACTTTTATTCTTGGAGTTTAACAAAACCTCCACTTTGACTTTGCTTCCTCGCCCCTCACAGCCTAAGCTGTACAGGAATATTTCTTCTAGTGCCAACTCAGCTCTGGAGAACAGTGTGTTGACTGTAGGACAGCTCATGGTGAAGTGATGCGATACTCCAGCGTACAACCTCACCTTCCCCCACCACTGTGACCTTCCCCCACTCCTGCCGTTTCCCCCACCACTTTTCCCTTGACTCCTGCGCTACCAACAGTCTCTTAGTATTGTGCGGACTTTTGTGAGGGAAGCCATGTCGCAGGACACTTTGGGTAAGAAACTTAGTCGTGTTAAGACTTTATTAGTTGCTCAGTGTCCACCGCTCAAAGTCAAGCGGGTTTCAACTTTAGCTAAGTGGCGTAACCTGTTGCGCGGACACCCTACGTTTTATACCAAACAGGCTAATGTAAGTTTTACTGATGAAGATTTGCTTAGGATATTGGAAGAAATGACTTTTCCTTGCAAAGTTCAGTTAGTTACTCCCATTCCTGACGGTTTAGAGTCTTAGTCTCTCAAGCTAATATACCTAGAGTGCGCGGGGCCGGACAGTTAGTCGCTCGGTGTCTGTCGTAGGGTGCGCATCGCGGTTGCAGTAATGGTTAAAGTAAGGCAGCTGGGCTAGTTCAAGGTCACCCGAGCGGTGTCACATGACGGTTTAGGCAGAGTCACGTTGCAAACTTCAAGTTTCCTCAGCACTTTTGCTGTTTCTTGTCTAATTTCGCTCCAAGTCGTCAAGGTCATGGGAACCGGACTGAAACTCGGAGCGTAGTGCGAGAAACGGCAAAAGTGCCAAAAAATTTTGGGTTTCAGCGTGACCTTGACCTTTGTGACATCGGTGACGTTATTTTGGTGACGTAAGGGGTGATGACGTCATCAGCACGTCATTTCTGTGACGTCATGGGTGTGACGTCATGGATGTGACGTCATTGGTGATGACGTCATCGATTGCGTCATCGATGACGTCATCGATGACGTCATCGATGACGTCATCGGTGGGGTCATTGACCTCGATGACGTCATCGCTCAGGTGACCTTGAAGTGAGCCAGCAGCCTTACTTTTCCACTACTAAGGCGATTTCCAAGATAAAGGGATAATGCTATTGCAGGTAAGCCGGATTTACATCTCCACCATAGTGTGGGATCATGGTAGAGCAACACTTTACGGTTACACAGGGTGTTAGCTGTCCACAGGTGTGAACTTTCTTTTAAAAAAGTGTAGATAAGTTCCTTGGGTCAAGGAAAAAAAACAGCGTACAAAGATGGATTGAAAATCCTTCGTCAAGCCGCTAGCCTCCATTTGCTTTTTTACACTAAATAATTTTTATTTTAATAGCGGATGGTTGTATTAAGTTCATTTTTGGTTAAAAAACTATATCATATCAATGTAAATTTTCATAAATTTTTTTTCCAAAGCCCATTTTTAATATGGCGGTCATTTTAATTTTTTGAACTCATATATCTCAAAACCAGTATTTTTTTCAAAATTTTGCGTGATACAAAAAAGTTTCCAAAATAAATTATCTAACCAGTGATACCAAGTTTGTCAGGGTCTGATAGCAAAAGACGATGCCATTGAGATTTTTCTCCATATAATCTTTGATTTTGCATCATAATTAATGCATATTAAGGTCATTTTAACAGACGAATCTCAATATCTCCGTTATATATGTTTGCAGATTCTTACAAATTTCTTAAAATTGTATACGTTAACAGCGTTAATGGAAGGAAGAATTTTTGCTGTTCTTACTTAGAATTCTATATCGAATTTAATATTATATTTGAAATACTGTCTTTACGACATTTTATTGAAATAAAAAATTTTCAACTATAAAGTTTTCTTTTTACATTACATATATTAAATTATGAAATTAATTAGTTTTGTATATTGAATAAATTCAAAATTTAATGTGTAAAAATTTTAGCCATAATATTAGGTAAATTATTTGAGAAAAAACTTGTATATCGGTGTAATATTTTCCGTTTCGGTACCAGTCTCAAATGAATTTACTTTTTAATGTGACTAAAGAAAAAGTTTAGTTTAAAATTGTAAATAAATGTTAAACAATCATTGTTATTTTTATATTAAATATATTTATATACACTGTAAAAGCTATAGATTAAAAAAATCCAACTTAAATTGGTAGTCACGAGATCAAGAACGAACCAAACTCAGGCAAGATTAGTAATGTAAAAATTAATGACGTAAAAAAAAGAAACCAAAAGTGAAAAATGCGATTCTGAAATAAAATTACGTTATACCATAACAAGCTAAAATATATGGAGAAACCAATGCTTAACAGTATCTGACTTAATAAGTCAGACTGTCTGAACATAACAATTTACTCTTTTACGCGTTTTTTCTAGTTTTTTTGACATGGATAAAATAAGGCCAACCGAATGTGTACCAACCTTCTTATAACTTTTGATGTTCTTCCCAGAATGGCAATACTCCCTGACGGCAAACGAGATAACTATTTTGGTATCGGCCCTCGATAGTAACTCAAATTAATGGGATTAGCTTCGCAAAGAATGCTCATGAAAAGTAATAGATCAAAACGCTCTCTTATTTGAGAAAAAATTTCACAACAATAACCATCCATCATAATTTTTCTCAAATTGTTTTAATAAATTTCGCTTATTATAACATGTACTTCCTGTTTCCTTTTTTTCATATCTACTTCCATAGATATTGCCAATTGAATAGACGGTTACAATACTAACCATTGTTCAACAAGTGTGTTTTTTTATTTATTTATTTATTTTTTTTTTTTTTGTAAATATGTTAAGCTTAGAAATAAAGTTCATTTTCATTTAATTATTATCAATCATCAATAATGATGTAGTCATAATGAATGTGTCAATGTATTTTTGTAATGACTAGTGTGAATTTTTATGATAAAGCAGATGTAGTCCTGTTTTCAATAATTTATATATTATTCATTTACATTAATTTTATCGTATAATAATGAAGTTCATATCAGCTTTAATTATGGCAAAAATTTTTTTGTTATAATTTTAAAATATACGTTGTTAAACTGCCCCCTGTTGTTCCTTGTTAATTCTATACTCTTATAGGAGTAATTCATCTAGATATGCATATACAAATATGTACGAAGGGAAAGATTTCCTTCAAGCTTTACAAGCTACATAGGTTTTTATATAAATAATAGTATGTTAAAAGCAAAGCTAGGGAAAAAAATTATTACGTTGTTATCTTTTTTGGACACAATAAAAATGTTATCATTGACGTAAAATTAAATCGAAGACATGTTAAAAACACCTGACTCAACTTTCAAGGTTCGAACAACGTTCCCCCGTACAAAACAAAGATATGCTGAAAACATCTGACTCAACTGTCTAGGTTCGAACAACGTTCTCCCGTACAAAACAAAGACATGCCGATAACATCCGACTCAACAGTCAAGGTTCGAACAACGTTCTCCCGTACAAAACAAAGACATGCCGAAAACACCTAACTCAAATGTCTAGGTTCGAACAACGTTCTACCGTACAAAACAAAGACATGCCGAAAACATCTGACTCAACTGTCTAGGTTCGAACAACGTCCTCCAGCACAAAACAAAGACATGCTGAAAACATCTGACTCAACTGTCTAGGTTCGAACAACGTTCTATCGTACAAAACAAAGACATGCCGAAAACATCTTACTCAACTGTGAATACTCGAACAACGTTCTCCAGTACAAAACAAAGACATGCTGAAAACACCTGACTCAATCGTCAAGGTTTGACCAACGTTCCCCCGTACAAAACAAAGACATGCCGAAAATATCCGACTCAACTGTCAAGGTTCGAACAACGTTCTCCCGTACAAAACAAAGACATGCCGAAAACATCTTACTCAACTGTCTAGGTTCGAACAACGTTCTCCCGTACAAAACAAAGACATGCCGAAAACATCTGACTCAACTGTGAATACTCGAACAACATTCTCCCGTACAAAACAAAGACATGTAGAAAACATTTGACTCAACTGTGAATACTCAAACAACGTTCTACCGTACAAAACAAAGACATGCCGAAAACATCTGACTCAACTGTCTAGGTTCGAACAACGTTCTCCCGTACAAAACAAAGACATGCCGAAAACATCTGACTCAACTGTGAATACTCGAACAACGTTCTACCGTACAAAACAAAGACAGGCCGAAAACACCTGACTTAACTGTCAAGGTTCAAAAAACGTTCCCCCGTACAAAACAAAGACATGCTGAAAACATCTGACCCAACTGTGAATACTCGAACAACGTTCTACCGTACAAAACAAAGACATGCCGAAAACATCTGACTCAATTGTCAAGGTTCGAACAACGTTCTCCCGTACAAAACAAAGATATGCTGAAAACACCTGACTCAACTGTCAATGATCAAACAACGTTCTCCCGTACAAATTATAGACATGCCGAAAACATCTGACTCAACTGTGAATACTCGAACAACGTTCTACCGTACAAAACAGAGACCTGCTGAAAACACCTGACTCAACCGTCAAGGTTCGAACAACGTTCCTCCGTACAAAACAAAGAAATGTCGAAAACATCCGACTTAACTGTCAAGGTTCGAACAACGTTCTCCCGTACAAAACAAAGACATGCCGAAAACATCCGACTCAACATTCAAGGTTCGAACAACGTTCTCCCGTACAAAACAAAGACATGCCGAAAACACCTGACTCAACTGTCTAGGTTCGAACAACGTTCTACCGTACAAAACAAAGACATGCCGAAAACATCTGACTCAACTGTCTAGTTTCGAACAACGTTCTCCCGTACAAAACAAAGACATGCTGAAAACATCTGACTTAACTGTGAATACGCGAACAACGTTCTCCCGTACAAAACAAAGACATGCTGAAAACATCTGACTCAACTGTGAATACTCGAATAACGTTCTCCAGTATAAAACAAAGACATGCTGAAAACATCTGACTTAACTGTGAATACTCGAACAACGTTCTCCCGTATAAAACAAAGACATGCTGAAAACATCTGACTTAACTGTGAATACTCGAACAACGTTCTCCCGTACAAAACAAAGACATGCTTAAAACATCTGACTTAACTGTGAATACGCGAACAACGTTCTCCCGTACAAAACAAAGACATGCTGAAAACATCTGACTTAACTGTGAATACTCGAACAACGTTCTCCCGTACAAAACAAAGACATGCTGAAAACATCTGACTCAACTGTGAATACTCGAACAACGTTCTCCCGTACAAAACAAAGACATGCTGAAAACATCTGACTCAACTGTGAATACTCGAACAACGTTCTCCCGTACAAAACAAAGACATGCTAAAAACATCTGACTCAACTGTGAATACTCGAACAACGTTCTCCCGTATAAAACAAAGACATGCTGAAAACATCCGACTCAAATGTGAATACTCGAACAACGTTCTCCCGTACAAAACAAAGACATGCTGAAAACATCCGACTCAACTGTGAATACTCGAACAACGTTCTCCCGTACAAAACAAAGACATGCTGAAAACATCTGACTTAACTGTGAATACTCGAACAACGTTCTCCCGTACAAAACAAAGACATGCTGAAAATATCTGACTCAACTGTGAATACTCGAACAACGTTCTCCCGTACAAAACAAAGACATGCTGAAAACATCCGACTCAACTGTGAATACTCGAACAACGCTCTCCCGTATAAAACAAAGACATGCTGAAAACATCTGACTTAACTGTGAATACTCGAACAACGTTCTCCCGTACAAAACAAAGACATGCTGAAAACATTTGACTCAACTGTGAATACTCGAACAACGTTCTCCCGTATAAAACAAAGACATGCTGAAAACATCTGACTTAACTGTGAATACTCGAACAACGTTCTCCCGTACAAAACAAAGACATGCTGAAAACATCTGACTCAACTGTGAATACTCGAACAACGTTCTACAGTACAAAATAAAGACATGCTGAAAACACCCGACTCAACTGTGAATACTCGAACAACTTTCTCCCGTACAAAACAAAGACATGCTGAAAACATCTGACTCAACTGTGAATACTCGAACAACGTTCTCCCGTATAAAACAAAGACATGCCGAAAACATCCGACTCAACTGTGAATACTCGAACAACGTTCTCCCGTACAAAACAAAGACATGCTGGAAACATCTGACTCAACTGTGAATACTCGAACAACGTTCTCCCGTACAAAACAAAGACCTGCTGAAAACATCTGACTCAACTGTGAATACTCGAACAACGTTCTACCGTACAAAACAAAGACATGCTGAAAACATCCGACTCAACTGTGAATACTCGAACAACGTTCTACCGTACAAGACAAAGACCTGCTGAAAACATCTGACTCAACTGTGAATACTCGAACAACGTTCTACCGTACAAAACAAAGACATGCTGAAAACATCTGACTTAACTGTGAATACTCGAAAAACGTTCTCCCGTACAAAACAAAGACATGCTGAAAACATCTGACTCAACTGTGAATACTCGAACAACGTTCTACCATACAAAACAAAGACATGTTTAAAACATCTGACTCAACTGTGAATACTCGAACAACGTTCTCCCGTACAAAACAAAGACATGCTGAAAACATCCGACTCAACTGTGAATACTCCAACAACGTTCTCCCGTACAAAACAAAGACATGCTGAAAACATCTGACTTAACTGTGAATACTCGAACAACGTTCTCCCGTACAAAACAAAGACATGCTGAAAACACCTGACTCAACTGTGAATACTCGAACAACGTTCTCTCGTACAAAACAAAGACATGCTGAAAACATCTGACTCAACTGTGAATACTCGAACAACGTTATCCCGTATAAAACAAAGACATGCCGAAAACATCCGACTCAACTGTGAATACTCGAACAACGTTCTCCCGTACAAAACAAAGACATGCTGAAAACATCTGACTCAACTGTGAATACTCGAACAACGTTCTCCCGTACAAAACAAAGACCTGCTGAAAACATCTGACTCAACTGTGAATACTCGAACAACGTTCTACCGTCCAAAACAAAGACATGCTGAAAACATCCGACTCAACTGTGAATACTCGAACAACGTTCTACCGTACAAAACAAAGACCTGCTGAAAACATCTGACTCAACTGTGAATACTCGAACAACGTTCTACCGTACAAAACAAAGACATGCTGAAAACATCTGACTGTCGCAATTGTTGGAATTTCTAATAACGTTTACTTAATTAATAAATTACTTTAAAGTATGTGTGGGTATCGTATGCTTTTTAGGAAAAGTCAAATAGTAAATAAAAAAGTCCTCCTGATAGCGCAAGGAGTAAAGAAAGAAACACGTGTTGTAATAAAGGGGACGTTCTCGATCCTCTGTTTTCTCACATGAGACGATTTGTTCTTTTTTCGCTTTATTCATGCATGTCTAAGAAAATATGGGATACGTTTATCCTCCAGTCAAGGCTGAAACGTCTAGTCAGGGGTTACATTTGAAGCACATTTTTAGATTCAATGTTAATGTAAAACATAATCTATAACTTATCATAATCATAACGATATAGCTTAATAACGTTATATTAAATTTATACTAAAATTTGCCCAAATTTTATTTAAAACAAATTCGCCCCTCCGTGGTAAAATTGTAACAATTTCATTTAAGATTCAGTAACAATATTCAGAAACGCTTAGTTTTCTTATGTTGTCCTATTCAACAGTTTATATTTTAATTATTTTACAGTTATTTTGTCATCATTTATGTAAACCCTTATCCTTTATTTAAATAATGTAGTTATAAAAAGCCACATATTATTAGCTACAACTTACAGTATTCGTATTAAATGAACAATGAGGCTATTATTCATTGTTTGTCTTTGCCATATTATAGGCCTATAAATAAAACACTACGGGTTAATTGTTAGTATTTTGTGAGGTCATAAAATAGTACAACTATTTTCGCTAATACGTTTTGTGTCAGTGTTATATGATTTGTTGTGGTTACACTACACTTAATAGAAAAAACTGAGAAGTCCGGCGCAGAGCTTTAACTTTTCATAACATCTGTTGTGTTATCATATTTTATACCAGGCTTCACTTTTTCTTCTATTCTCAATCACATAATATTATTTATCAATTGTGTCAATTGTGTTGCTTATCGATTGTGTGGTTACTGTATCAATAAAAGAGGTTTTCATTATTTCTTCCTTGAACTCGAAATATTTCTGTTCTTGGAACAAATCTGAATCAAAGTGAATCTAAATTAATCTGTTTAAGGAGACAGTTTTAAGACTGTACTTAATCTATTTAGTCCCCTAAATATTATGAAAATTAATATTTTAGACTTCCACAAAAGAATCTGGATTATTTTAATTTCTTATAATAAACAGCCTTTTGAACTGATATTGTTTAAAATTTTATCACTGTAACTCTTATGGGAAGAATCTGTTTTATTAGAACTTTTGATATCTTTACACGCTATTGTAAAATAATGAAATGAGACCAACGATTGTCACCTATAAAGTTAATATGTTTAGAGTAATAAGGGAGGAGTAGTTAAAATATATTAAGTATTATATTTAAGGATTGCACTGCTTTATGCACAAATAAATTTAGTTCTACCTTGTGTCCCAACAGTCCCAACTCCCCTATTAAATTTTTAACGGGTGCAAATATTTGTATAAACATCTAGGCAAGTTTCAATGACCAAAGGACGAGTCTTTTAAAATTTAAAAAAATTCAACCCACCACTCCCAATGGGGTTTTGGGGGGTGACTCAAAATTTTTAAGGAGGAAGCTTCAATTTTTTTACCATACACGTGTTTTTGGTATTTTTATCCGTTGACTTTTTTTTCGAAACTTAACGCTTATGGAGCTACAGCCAATTGAAGAACATTTTTAGTCCCATAAGAATAGCACGGTGCAAACATTAATTGGCTAAATCACCTAAAACATTTAGTCAAATAAAAAATAACCAAGTATAAAGGTGTCTTAAAAATTTGTTTTAATATATTGTTTCATAATACAAACATGATATAAAAAATATTATTATTAGTCTGCAATATTGGAAATATTTTCATTTATGCCTAAATGACAATTTTATGAGTGAAATGTTCTTAAAACATATATTAAGACATTTTTATTATTGTGTATTTTTATTTCACTGAATGGTTTTGGAAATATAGGCAATTAAAGTCTGTCCCATGTTATTCTCATGGGACTAAAATGACCTTTAATTGGCTGTAACTACCTAAGAGTCAAGTTTGGAGAAAAATGTCAACGAATAAAAAGTACCAAAAACAAGTTTACAATAAAAAATTACATAAAAATTGGGGCTTCATATTTAAAAATTTTTAGTTGCCCCCAAAACCCCATTGGGGGTGGGGGGTTTAATTTTTTGAAATTTTATAAGGCGTGTCCTTTGTTCATTGAAACTTTCCCAGAAATTAATAAAATTATTTGCACCTTTTAAAAATGCATGGGGGGTCGGGACTTTTGGGAAACACGGTATAATTCAATTTCTATTTATAACATTACATACAACATTAAGTAAGACTTACCATAAATAACCATTAAGTAAGTCAACAAATTTTTAAATAGAGTATTTGTCGTTAAAGAAATATAATAAACGTGTAAAAGATGAGAAACTTATCATTCGTTTAACATGCATTTCATGTTTTAATAAATTAATAAACCTATACAATCTGTAAAAATTATCATATATAAACTATTTAGTTTAATTTTTTAATTCCATGGTTATATTTAGTTAAATCAGAGTCGCAATAACCAACTTTAGATTTGGAATACAGGTTATTACGTCAAATATATTACATATTCAGTTTTGTGGGCAGCCTGGAATTTAATCAACAGTGCTAGATGGTCAACTGATGTTTAACTGACTGATAAATTTGTAAACCAGAGTTACGTCTACCAATAAAGAGAATATAAGGAAGTAGTGGGGTTTGGTTACTTTCAAAACGGAAGTCGTGCCATTTGCCAGCCGCTGCCGGCCAGCTGCCATCGGCCAGATGGCAAATCAGTTGCTGTCGCCATATGCCATGCCATATAGCTTCCGGTGGGGGAGCAGATGTGATTTGAAATTTGAAATTGAAATTGACAATTGGGTTATGGAAAGTATGTCAAGGTCATCCAGAGGAAGTTTTAAAAAAACCCTATCCCGCTACCACCGGAGTAATAGTTCGGAGAGTGGAACTAACTCTGGTGATAGTGGGATAGGTATAGAATTAGGTTTGTGAACTTTATTTGTGAAAAACATACAATCAATGTGTGACAGCAGTGTTTAAACAAGTTGAAGTTTTGTTATGAACTACAGAGTTGTAAACACAAACACCGACGACGATGAGAAGGTAAACGCAGAGTCCCCAGATGATGTATTTAAAAAGTTTGAACAAACGTAACATCTCGAGTTGGTTTTCCCGTTCCATTTCCAATCGTTTGATTTCCAATTTCAATTTATCCTCTTCCATCCTTGTTACAAATGGAACTTCATCCATCATATCCATCATGTTTGTGTTTTTTGAAATTTTGAAACAAGCGATGTTGATAGTTGAAGAGGCGACGATGGAATGAGAATGGAAAGAGGGAAATGTCGGTTAAATAAAGAAGTGGTGGGGGGAAAGAGCGTTGTTACATAGAAGTGGTGGGGGAAAGATGCTGCTCATCATTTGCCTCAGAAGTTGTGTCCGACTGTAGAGGGGTAAGAGGAGTAAGATTTAGTAAACTGTCTTCATCAGAACTTTCAACCTTATCACAAATAGGACAAGCGTAAGTTATTTCCAAATTCATTGTAATAGTGTTAAATTTATCTATAAGTTCATTTAAAGTATTAAATATTTCTTGTAAATCTTCTTTTGAGTTTATTTCAAAACTAGCATTCATTCGTGCCAATGGAGAGGTGTTCATCGTTAGAAAGTTGGCAATCGAATGAGGATAAGCGCCTAGGGAGGGGGCTTATATAATGGTGACCTTGAGCAGGCGTCTAGGGAGGGGGGCTGTCTAGGGAGGGGGCTTCTATATAGGGGACCTTGAGCTTATGATTGAATAAAACGTTTAGTTCTTCTTCTTCGTCTTTTAATTCAATTATTTGAACCGAAGTAGTTGTTTCATCTTCTTCACTTGATGAAGAAAACAATTCGCCAGGATTTAAATATTGAACTACAATTCTGAACCATCTTATAGGATATTCGTCAATGACAGAAAGTAAGTTTTGAAACAATTCTTCCATCTCCTCCCTGTCAGTTATTATATGTTCAAACTTGATAAATTTTCCTTCCATGTTTTTAGTTAGAGTGTTGGAAGTGGAATGATTTAATATTATATAAAAACTAGAACTAGTGGTGGGGGAAATCTCAAGGTCATTCAATTGAAGTTTTAAAAAAAAGTGTAAAACTGAAATTAAACATTTGATGGTTCTACAGGATCGGAATACCAATCTGATCTGTATTTACATCTTTTTATCATATGTGTACAAAAATCATCTTGATGAGACTTGGTGCGTTGACAATGAGCAAGATCTAGAGGGTGAAATTTGAAACATCTTTGAGGACAACATGTATGAAAATATCTTGATTTGTAAAATTTGAAAGTTCGCAATTCCGGTGGCGGTAGTTGTTTTGTTTTACATTTGCAATAACAAGATCCGAAGAATTCACATTTAGTACAAGCTAACCCATCCACCATCATTGGTCCTAAATCTGTACACTGTTGTTCACAACAGTAACGAGGTTTGTACTTGTATTTTTGCTCTTCCATGTTGACGCTGCGGAGTCTAGTGAAAGAATAAGATTGTATAGTGATGAATAGCGAGTTTTATGTACTATGAAAAGTGGTAGGGGTAATTTCAAGGTCATCCAAATGGAGTTTTAAAAAATTATACCTTACAAGTGTAAGGATTATTGAAATTTAGGAAGTTTGTTTCTGTTTGTTTTCTTCAGACTTTTTTTCTCTCTCTGCCTTAGCCATAGCAATAAGTTCTTCTGATGATAGTGGATGTACTTCAGGAAATTTTAAAATTAATTTAGCTTGATATCCTTCTTTAGTTAATACATCTAAATCTTGAGTCATTTGTTCAACAGTGTTATAATCTTTTCCATAGATTTTCCCATCAAGTTCAATCATCATTCTGTATAACATTTTGTAGAATAGATCTTGTCGTGGCGAGAGCTGAGAAGCGAATGATTATTTATCAAAGTGTTACATCCTTTTTATGAACTTGACATTGATCACGTGATTCCTTAGTTGTAATTTTAGTTAATTTCTGGAACTTGACGTTATGTTGACCAGCTGGCGATGAAGAAGTTGTAGGTTGTGTAGAAAAAAATATTTCATCATCGCAATATTTTGTTTTAGTGAACATCCTTGTATTAGTAGCACTAACATCAACAGTTAAGTGATAACCACCGGTAAGTAAAACTCGCATTTCGTTAGTTAAATCTTCAAGTTGTTCAAAAGTAGTTATGGTGTTGGTATCATAAGATGCACATTTAACCTTTAGGGACATGTTGAAGTTTTGTATTTAGTGATAGAGAGTGAGATGTGTACGGTACGAAAGGTAGTCGTAGACTGATGAATTTCACAAGTTGATTTTCACTTTTATTATCACACAAAATTGGGTCAAGGTCATCCCATGGAATTTTTAAAAAAAGCAACATATTGTAATGTACAAACACATTACAATATGTTGCTTTTTTTTATTTTTTTTTTTTTAGGTTTATATCATATTTATTGAGAAACAAATACAAAGAAATATTTACAATTTTATGTACAAACTAATCAGTAGTAGGTGTTACATGAATTGTAAGTTCAGTAGAGTTGTTTCCACTTGGTCCATGTGATACCAAATAGAGTGCGCCGGGTTGAATTATACGAAGATCTTCATTTTGTAGTAGTTGTACGAAGCGCTTTGGTAGGAAGATTTGAAATTTTGCTTCATCACCAATTGTATAAGGTGCCTCGCTTAATGTGCAATTTATAGCATCACCTACTGAAGTTTCCATCTTCTTTATTGTATGAATGATGTAGTGTTTTTCTTCTTTCAGCTCGGAACATTTCTTCGTAGGTAGGATTGTTGATTTTGAATGAGCGTTGAATTGTTCAACTAAATTTTGAAGTAAGTTATTTGATGCCATCTTAATGTTTTTGCTGATGCTAATCTTCTTGTTAATAAGAATATCCGTTGGAGATGTTGTCTCTTCGGAGGTTCGAGTAATACTCATGCTGTGTCATGGTAGCGCTCTCACTTTTATTATCGAGACTACCCCCACCACTGACAATACCCCCACCACTGACGCTACCCCCACCACTTTGTTGAAGGAAATTATTCAAGCGGTAGGCATTCTTCAAAGCACACTGTGACCTTCGATGTTTAAAACTTTTTGATGAAATACAAAGTTCATTAAAGTAGCATTGGAAATCTCTATCTATTATTGCATTTATCACTTCATTGCTTGTAAATGATTGTATCCAATTTGCTTTTTCCAATCCTCTTGTGTAGATAGTTTTAAACTCTTTACAATAATGATTCATAATATGTGGCATCATGTTATAATGAATAAAACCTTCATCCCATTTTAAGTTGTGAAAATGTTTGTTTAACCATTTGTTTGTAACTTTCGCTTTAGTTGTTAGTTTATTGAATGGAAATGGAGGTTTGAACAAGTAATGATAAATTACAGATGTGTTCATATCCAAAATTACTAATTCTTTAATAATGAAATTTCCATCATTCCCTCGAAAAGCTTGAAATTCAATTATACCTCTTTTAACTTCCATTAACTGTGATGCAGTAGAAAACGAAATCCGTTTGTTCATGATGAAGTCTCATCAACAACTAACTGTTATTACAAACACGATTGTTCTTCTTTTATTTCTTGTGCTTCTTCGTTTATATTAAAATTGGTGTGATAGTTGTTTAATTGTCTCCACATATCTACTTCTTGAGGTATTCGATTAAAAATTGAAGTATCTACAGGACCATATAAAATTGGAATAAATGGTTGTCTGTCCAATGTATCAATTAGATAATCTTTAATTATTGTACTTGAAAATACTAGTTGTTTTAAGTATCTAGTGACAGGACCGGTAGTACAACTTAAAGTGTAAAATTCTTCTTTAGTGAAATGTAATTTTACATCATGTCTAGTTAAATCTTTGAAGCGAACAACTTGTCCTCCACGATGTTTGATTATATCAACTTCAATATTTGATTCTAATAAACTTAATCTTGTTCTTTTTCCAAATGTGTTGTTAGTTAAATAACATTCCAAAAGATGTAAATGTTTCATTAGAGAATCCCAAGAAGTTTCAGTAAAGATAACCATTTTACTTCCTTGATTTAACATAACAATTGGTGAATAATCCAATGATTTTACAATTCCAACCGATATACTTTTTGTCATGCATGAAGAAATAGGGTAGAAAATTCGAAGAAATACTTCTGTTAAAATATTTGTTGTAATGTTAACTTCAACCTTTTTTCTTTTTACTTCTTTTTCAGCTTCTCCTTCTTCTTCTCTCTTCTTATGTTTGTTAAACTTGAGGAATTCATCCATTTCTTGTTCAACTTGTTTTTCTATATCAGAACTATTTTCATCCATTAGAGATGTATTTTCTTCTCCGTTAGTAGAATTCATCTTGCGAACGATGTTTCCCATACGACGGTTGAAGATAGAATGAAGTTTCTACTAATTATTTTCTTGCTTTTATATTTTTTTGTAAAATCCTTGAAATTTATATAATTACAAAATTGTTTATTTTCAACTTGTCTTTTAGAAACAAAATTCTAACCTTAACAATAAAGGAAGATAATTCTAACCTCAATATTTTGCAGTAGTTATACTAATTCTTCTTAAAGTACATTCTTCACTATTCCGGTCAGAGGTGTGTAAGTAACTATTTTATCATGTAGAATTAGACAGTATGCCGAAGTTCCATCCGCTACTGGTTCTTCAAATTCCATTTCAATTTTTATATCAACACTTGATGATTTTACTGATTCATTTTGTTTTGAACAATCGATTACAATTATTGGAGCTTTGGAATAATACTGATCAGGTGATAATAGTGGTGTATTAGTCTTTCCATAATATGATGATTGAAATCTTGCGTACATATCATATAAAATGGAAAAACGTTTTTTACTAAACATGACATTTAAATTGTCATATGGAAAAAATTGAGAGTTTAGGAAAACTTTACAATTCTTTATTTTACAATGATCAAATTGACCAGCATTTGCAGTAATAACATCTTTTCGCTTAGTTTGGAAACCGAGTATTATGTACCTTGCACGTTCCAAGTAAGTTGATGTCTTGACGGTCCATGTTTGTCGTTCTGTTTGAGGTAATGTAGGGTATTCATGAAATTCCCAACTTCGGAATGGCATCACAATGTCACGGTCAGATTTTAACATTCTTAACAATACTATTCTATGTTCATCAGCCAATCTTACATGAGGTACTCTCCAAACAACTTTATCCAATTGTAGTTGTCATTCCAATTTATCTTCCGTAGTTGCAGGGTCTGCAAGTATTAAGTCCTTATTAGTTGAAGATCTGAGTAATACTAATTCTTGTTTAACATTTATTATAACCCTTTTGTAATCTTCAGCAAATCCCAAAAGCAATCGTAAAGGTACATGAAAATCAAAATGACCGTTGTAAGCAGGTGTTATAGTGTCTTTATCGGGAGCAACCCATCCGGCGGTGACTATTGAATTCTTCTCATGTGGTGTTAATGATGTTAATCCTTTTAATGTAGTTGTTATACCAACCTTTTTTGTTGAATCAACTGTCACCCCTGATATCTCATATCTTATTTCATCAAAAAGATATGCCATTGGGTTATTTATAAAAGGAACTGTTGAAGCAGTTTTTCCATCCAATTTTAATACCCTTCCTTCGATGTACAAATAACTTTCACATGGTAATGTGTAAATATCTTGTTGTTGAATGGGAATTCTTATTTCATCATTATTGTTTAATTTTGATGAAGTGTAAGGGTTGTGTGTGTGATATTCCTTTCCCATAGTGTTTCGTCGAATGTCGGTCCTTGAGATATATCCAGGATATCCATCGTTGTTAAGTTTCAATCCAATCTTTTGTAGAAAACGAATGTTGTCTGATGTTAACTCTTCCAATGTCGAGGAGCTACTGAGCTCCCGACTCTTCCGTTGTGGTTTAAATGATAATCCCATGTTGATTTTTATGTCGCCGCTCTGATGTGTATTCGTATAGTAATTGTTTCTCCTCTAAAGTCAACACTATGACCGTCTTGATCCAATATGTTCAGTACGATGTCTGAAATGAAACTGGTGTTTAATGGTAGGTATATCAAGTTTTGTGGCTTCTCAACAATTTTAAAACCTGGAGCAACTGTTGGATAAAATGTATGTAAGATATGCTGATTTACTCCTTCTCTATATGATCCATGTATAATATTACATGTTACATCAATACTATTTACTTTTAATATTGTAACAGTTGTATTACCTGAATGAGTAGTTCCAGGAGTTAAGATTTTCTTTTTTGTATCTGTAAATCCAAGTAAACTGCCAATAGAGTTTTTCATTCCGACATCTATATAATATTTTGAAGTTATTTCTGCTTTTAAAGTATTATTGTTTCCTTTGATTGTGATATTATCTTCTCCGAGTTTTTTCTGTAATAATTGGTTTATATCATCAATTTCATAAGCTCCAGTAGGAAATGTAATTATTTTCAATTCTGAGTATTTTCCTGCAGCATCCTTAGTTTCATAATAATGTAGTAAATTGTTTTTTCCTTCTGTAACATTAGGAATTGAATTGTAGGTAGTCAAATCAAGTAATGCCGCTTCCCATAATCTTTCCTTGGATAAACGCAATGCTGGGAATAGAGTACTTTTTAAAGTGGATGAATTTCCACTCAGTGACACTGTATACGATGACATCTTAAAGGTGACTGACACTTTTCGCTAGAAACTCCAAACATAAATGTCCACATATTTCAGTATTGTTAGGTTGTTCTCTTTTGTAATTGTAAAAAATGTTTTTGGAGTTTTGAAAATAATGTTGAAGTTCTTTCGGCGGTGGTAGATTGCCAAAACTGTCAAAGTAGTAAACGGTTTGTCCGAGCTTTTTATAGCATACCCAATGAGTGCCTGGACCATAGGTGGAATCCAAATTTACTATTCCAGTTTCATTTTTCCATATTTTAGTTGGTAATGCATCTTTCATAAAAACTCCTCGAAAGAATGGTATTTTCAAACATTTTACATAATCATTTAACTGATGATTAGTTAAGGCTTTATTTGGAATTATCAATTGATTCTTTTTATTTAGTACACACGGTATGGTCTTAGGTATAAACCTGCTCCGTTTTTTACCATTGACCAAACAGAAGCCTTTTTTACTTTTGCTTTACGAGTTCTACGACGTCTCTTTCTAATATTTCCACCTTTTTTGGGAGCTCTTCTTTTTGCAGGTCTTCCTCTGCGACGTCGTCTTCCACCACCAAACTTAGCTTTTGTCTTCATGGCTGTTGTTACTGCCCAAGCCGCTGCTTTTTCTGCAATACTTGCGTCACTTGATTTTACTCTTTGCCAAGCTTTTTCTGCTAGAATTTTATCTGCTATTGATCTATTTGTTGAATCTTTAAACTTTGAATATGCTATATCGTGTTGTTTGCAAGCTTGATCTAATTTATTAATTCCAGGATCTCCTCTTGCTAAACGTTTTGCCAACTTAGTTCCAGGTCCACAATATTGATAACCTCCAGGAATATGTAATTCGTATGGTAGAGCGTCTATCGCTCGATTTACAATAGCACCAACAGGTATCCGTTTAAGCAGGGATAACGCAGCTGAAGTTATACCACGTCCTCTCTTGTTGCTGTCTTGATGATGACTGAGTGATACAGCCTTCATTATGTAGTCTTATATAAACTGGCGTGTTTACTCCACAAGATACTTTACATAAATGAATAAGTTATGTATAATTTTATATATTTAAACACTTAGTTATTCAAATTAATGATATACTGATTTATAATTCTATTTTTAATCCAAGCTTCCCGTTCATCGGGTTGAATTATCACATGACTCGTTGTACTAGCTATATGATTATGGGTATCAATAAGTAAATTGCCCACTATTCTTATTAAACAATCTAAATTTACAGCATCTTTTGGATGTTGAGGATCATGTAATTGCATAATACGTTTATCATTACATGTGTAAGCTGTTGAATTACTTTTTGATGTTTTTATGACTTGTCCAATAGTAGCAGCATCATTTGAATCTTCACCTGGTAAAATATTAATTATTTTCTTCATCTTTGCATCATATTGGGTCCCAAAGTGTTTATCCCAAGTTATTGTTTGTTTCATTGTAACACAATCATCTTTTTCATAACCAGGATAAATATTTTTTATTCTTCTATTACGACCATCGTATGTATCTAATCTACCACCACTTGCAATTAATGTTTGTACCATAAGAGGTACATCTGAATCTTTTATACCAAATCTTCCATTTGTTATTGTTTTATGTCCTGCATCCCATTCATCATTTTTTCCTTGCATTAAATTAAACTTTTCATTTCCATGTATAAATTTATCTCCCCGCTTTAACACGGCATCTTCATGTTTTACAAAATTGGATGTTTCCTTTTTTAATTCTTTAGATAATTGTTCCATAGTAACAGCATCTTTTGGTTGAGAACCAAACTTTACATTTGTCAATGTTTTACCATGACAATCGATTTCATTAACATCTTGTAAAATACAGTTGTCTTTGATGTATTTTAGGTTTACAGCATCACCGTCTTCCTTTGGGTATCCAATGTCATTTATAATAAATTTATAAAAAGAATATCCATGTTTAGTTTTTTCCGGTATTATAGAATGTAAATATTCTTTATTAACTGAATCTTTATCATTTTTGGGATTTCCCACGTTGGTTATTCTATAATTTCCAGCATCATATGTTTGTCCATCTTTTAAGTTGTTACCCCATTGCAATTTTAAAGTATTTGAAAGTTCAGATGATAAGTACTCTTTAGTAATTGCATCAGAACCTTCAGTTGGTTTACCAACATTAATTAATCTATGTGATTTAACATCATAAGTATTCTTATGTAATTTCAATGATGTTGAAGTAGCTTCTTTTACTGTCTTTAAATTTGCTCCATCAGTATCTTCTTCTGGATCTTTAACTAATTTTAAACGTTTATTACTTATGTTATAGTCACCTTCAGGTGTTTGCGGTAATCCGCTTCTTTTTCTGTCTTCTCCAACTTGCACTCCTAATGCGGAGTAGCGTCCGAACTTGTCGACGCTCATGTTAGAACTGATACATCTTATACTTGTAACTTCTTTATATTTGCGGACAATTATACAATTATGCCACGATTTTTAAGTTCATCAACTAGAGCCACCCATTCATTATTTAAACCAGTATGACCGGCTTCCATAGCTTCATGCAATAGTCTCATTCTGTCAACTAATTTATTGATGTCGTTGTAATAGATAACATTTGTATTGTATAGATTTTTCATTAATCCTTTACCAGATGTTGAAGTATCTCCTTTACTCTTTTTACCATGTTGTTCAAGAAGTGATAAATCCATAAGTGATAAAGATTTTCTTTTTAAAGGTTGTCTCACAGCCGGTGTGGTACGTAATGTTGGTAATTTTCGTGGGGGAAACAATTTTTTTATAACAATACTATATTTTGTTGCACGTGAACGATTAATCATTGCATCCTTTGAGTAGTTTCTTTTATGAGCGTTAGTAATTTGTAAAATTTCTTTAAAAGTATTTAAATCTTTTGCTGAATATTTTATTGGTATATTTTTAAAAATTAATTCATATAATCCTTTTGTTCCTTTATATCTATGATCACCAATAATGATATAATCGTCTTGAGTTACTTCAAGCTTAGAGTTACCAATTTTCAATTCATTTCCATCAATTCTTGCTCCATATACATGTGATTTACTTAAATTTGGATTTGATTTCATGTCATGTAGCATTTTCATTATATATTTTCGTCCAAGAGGTCCATGTTGTAATATATCACTACTCAATTGAGTTAAATTTGGAATAGATTGTTCAGCTTCAGGTATTGGCTGTTCTTCTTCCTTTTCAACAATTGGTTCTTCTTCTTCTTTTGTTTCTTCTTGCTCACTAGCACTTGTATATGAATCATCATCTTCTTCTTTTTTTAATGCTTGTACTTCTTGTTTAGAAACTGGTAGTAAAACATCTCCTTCATAACGAGGTTTACCAATAGTTTCTGATATCTGTTTTAAAGGTTCCGTGATAGGTTTAAATGTATTCTCTAAAAATTCTTCTCTTTCACTTAAACCCATCCTTAATGCACGATTCTTTATCCTAATAGAATCACTGAGTGATTTTATTTCTTTTAATAGTTTTTCTTGATTCACCATGTTTACACTGTGAAGTTCAACGTGTTACTAGATGTAGCATAGGTAGTTCAACGTATTAATACAAATTTATCCAATCCTATACGATATCTACCATTTTTAATATCTTCTTCTTTTATAATAACGATAAATCCATATTTTTCATTCCATGCTTTACCACACATTTCTTTAAATTTATCAAATGGCATATCCGCATTAACATGATCATTATATATATGCTTTAAATTTGTCTCATCTTGCTTAAAGATGATCAACATATTTGCATTGTCTCTTATAAGTTGTTTTGGAATTTTACTGTATGTTTGACCAATATAAATGCTATCAATATTATTATGTCTTCCCATAGCAAAATAATTTCTTATAGTATCGTGATTTTCACAAGAAACATCGTCAAATATAAAAATGGAAAATGGTTTTGCTTCACTTGGTTGCATTATTGTTTCACTAGCATTAAACTTGTAGAAATTCACTTCAGGTACACTTGCAAGTATTTTATCTAATAATTGATATTTTGGTTGTTGCAATGATTTTGAAAAAATATATATATTGTTAAAGCGTAAACCTTTAGGATTAGTTATAAGGTTAAAGACAACATTAGTTTTTCCACAATTTGAAGGACCAGTTATTAAACATCTTATAGTATTTGGTAGTAATTCACCATGTTTACCATGATTTAACTTATTATTGTCAACTGTCAATTCATCAATATTATTAATATTAAATCGATCTTTTTGTTGTACAATCTCCATCTTGTTTAAAGGTTAAACACATAATGAGCTATTTAATAACTATACCAAGTCTTTTGAAGGAATCCAAGAGTCTTCACTTTTATCAAATCCTAACCACCTAACTTTAACCATATCCTTTTTCCTTTGTAAAACCTTTTCAACAAGATATACATCACCAACTGTTGATTTTAACAACTCATGTCCATAGAATCCACCTTGAAGTAATTCACCCTTATTATCCTTTAAAATGTAAGTTTCAGGTATAGTTGGTTGCACTTTATAAATTGTAAATACTTCATTAGTCCAATTTGGCAGATATCTTTTACTAAATACACCTTTGTATTTGCTTATACGAACTTTATCATTAACCTTAAACTTTTTTGGTTGTAACTTTTCTATTTTTGGTGTTGTATTAGTTTTGATGCGTTGTAATACAATTTTAGCATTAGCACTGTTTACTTGGATAGGTTTCATTCCAATGGTGCGATGATATTTGTTGTTATACTCTTTTATAAGTTGTGGTAATATGTCATACCACACATATGATCCTCGTTTTGAAAATTGTTTATACATAGCTCCTTTTAATGTTCTATTAAATCTTTCAATTATTGAAGCTTTAACTTCAGAATTTGTAGAATAATGATTTATTTTATATTTTTTCATCAAAGCTCCAAAATCTTTATTAAAATATTCTTTTCCATCATCCGTTTGTAAATGTTTAATTTTAAATTTATTTCTTTGTATTGTTGTCTCCAAAGCTTTGGTAACACTTTTACCAGTCTTGTCCTTCAACGGTAAAGCATCAGCTATTTTAGTAAAACAGTCTATAATTGTTAAAATATATTTAAATCCTTTGTTTAATTTACTGTGTGGTATCATTTCAATAAGATCAGCTTGGTAAAGATCATTCATTCCTTTAATGATTGTACTTCTTCTTGGAAATCTTCTTCTTGCTGGTTTATGTAGTTCATTTACAATCTTATCCTTTACACTTTCCATCTTAAAGTGTTGCTTGCACACTGTTTGTAGAAATACTGATCCATACAATAGTTTATTCTCTTATATATATAGTTGAAATATGGGTCAAGGTCATTTAATATTAGTGTAAAAAAGAGGGAACATGGCATTGGGCTTGCCATGTCCCCTCTTTTTTACGGAAAGGAAAAAGGAAGAAGGTAAAGGACGAAGAATAGGTTTACTGGTTGATAGGGTTTAAGGAATAGTGGCCAAATGGTAGAGTATTAATTTTATCTTCTAAAATATATCGCTTGTCGTCTTTGTAGCTTAATGCCCACTTTGTTTGTTTGACACTAAAAAGTTGGTGGTTATAACTTCTAATAGTGTTGAATGTTGCAGTTGTTTCAACATTTTCAAACAAACATCTTTTATAATGTTGAAACTGTACATTCTTCTTTAGGAAAGATGTCTTTATTCCTTTGGCTTTCTTCGTGACTTGATGTTCGTTCCTTTCGTTTATGTACAGTTGAAACGAATACAGTTTGGACATCAATGCTACAATTTCCATCATTGGCACACCATTTGTTTCATCTTTAAATTTTCCCAATACTTTTTTGTTTTTGTCATAGTCATAATTTGGATGGTCCTTAGGATAATCGGAAAAATCAAAATCATCTTTATATACAAAGGTTCGTAAATCCTCATACATGTCATTTGTTTTAATCCAGTAAATAAGTGCATCTGTATCCATATATGCAATACCAATGTTATCTCTTCCATAATAATTAACCATCTTCTTATAATGAAACTCGTACATGTGTGTTTTAGAAATATCTAATATTGACATTCCAAGATATAAAGGACGATCCAATAGAACTGATTTTTTGTTCATAGAAATGACGACAAGATTTTCATTTATAATTACGGATGAACCAAAGTTTGGTTGTTGCACTAGTTTCTGTAATTTTACTGGATCAGTTACTAATTTGATATTCTTATGTTTCCTTTTGTTTTCTAAAGTCTTGCCAAATATTGCATTGTTCATCAGTTTGAAGAAATCCTTTTGAAAACTTGACGTAGCGGCAGCTCTTCTTCTTGTGTTGTTGTCAATGTATGGTTTCAACCAACAAGATTGAGAGAATTGTAGTATTCGATTAATTTTTGTAATTTTTAATCCCAAGTCTAAAGCCTGTTGTATCATCCAATAATGTCCAACATACCTAGACTTATTGTTTAAAGTCATTAATAATTTCGGCCATCTTCCAGTAGGGGAAATTTCAGTCTTTGGAAGAAGTGGTAAATCGTAATGATGATCGTGAAGATGTTCAGGATATTCAAAATCAACATCAAAAATGTAACCAGTTTCACCATGCTTTGGTAAATCTATAATGTTTCCAATCGATTCTGGATCTATCCATTTAAAATTATCATATGGAAGGGGATTTGACATTGCCCATCCGTATAAGTTATTTGCATCGAAATAACCTAGGAATGTCGTTGGTTTTGATGCATCATAATAGGGCAGATACTTGTTATTCGCCTTAACATGTCTGGTTACACTTTGTGTCAATCCCCCTCGAACTCCTGATTCTAACATCAAAACCATATCTATATCAGTAAGAAGTTGTAATTTACAATTTGTTTCTTTCAACATGGCTTGCCATGCTAGTCCAGGTGAAGTGTATGAATGAAGAGGGTCCAATCCATATGCTGCAAAACACGTATTTCTAAATTCTTCCATTATATCACATAATAAAGTTACATCTAATTTAACATAGAAATCTGAATATTCTCCCAATGTTGTAAATCCTAATTCATTCCATACTTTACATGCATGATTATAATCCTCTTGAGATATGTCCATGTCGTATAGTTTACTTTTAAATTCTTCTTTTGGCGGAAGTGATGTTTCATTAAACTTTTCTAAACTGTCTATATAATCATATGGGAAAACACCTTTCCGAAGTACGAGATCCAGTTTGTCGTTACTTACAATCTTCTTTGTTTCAATAAAATCTTGTTTCCTTAAATTTTCAGAAAGTTTAGACAAACTCGACGGCATAAATCGGTAGGAGTCTAAGAATCTTAATTTGACATTTCCAACTGTTTTAGAGAAACTTATAAATTTTTCTGAAGTTTCAGCCAACACATCTATCGAACCATCGTCTCTTCCTAATTCAGGTATTATAAAATGAGCATCATACCCACTGAGGTTATGCAGAACCACAGGAATAAATAGTGGTAAACGATAGCTCAAATTACATTTATTACAAGCAGCACCCCTGTAATAACCTGTAAGGTGGTCATGATCTTTAACTTTATAATTGTCAATGTCAAATTCATTTTTACATAAGAAACAATCAGTTGCATTTTCATGTTGAATTTCCTCTTCTTCCTCCATCGGTTTCATTGGTATGATATTTGTATATAATATTTGTACATTTTCAGCTATTAAATATAAATGGTCAAGAAATATTGTTTCCACATTTTCACCACGATATACTAGAGGTTCTGAAGTTAATCCATATTGGTTTAAATGTTCTTCTAATAATGTTGATTTAACCATTAAACAAAAACTATTTGGTTTATGCATTTGATATTTGACACTTTTTCTAGCTTCACAATTTTCATCTTCTATAGGAATTAGTGTTGATTCAAAATCCGCATATACAACTATAGGGATACGATATTGATGATGAACTTTTTGAAATGTAACAAATGCTCTGCTTTCTGAAGGTAAAATAATTTTTGCTTCATAATTATTGTTACATAATCTTTTGTGCTCTTGTAACCATTCCATTCCTTGTCTTCCTTCTCGTTGGAAATTAAAACATCTTTTGCAAATCAGCTTTTTGTTTCGATTTTTTGAAAGTTGTTTATTAACAAGAGAGTCAAATTTCTTTATATACACATAATGAGATACATCTCCTTGTGTTAGTAGTAGTAAATCTGTATGATCTGCTAGCTCTTCTTTAGCAATACGTAAAGGATAAACTCTATTTGAACTATCTAATCCAAAAACATTAATAGATGTGCCGGGATTTTTCTTCTCAAATTTTGATATATCTTTTAGTGATACAGGATAACTAATTCCTTGAAAGTTATATCTATATCTTTGATTTTCATAGTGCTGGTTTGGTTCATTACAATGATTTGGTACAAATTTACATGTCATCGCATATCTAAAACATTCGTTATCTTGATTTTTCACATTAACACATGATCTTGTATCCTCAATTATTTTTGGTAAACGAATATAACTAGATCCCATTAGTCCATATCCATGTTTATGAACTCTTATATCTAATCCTTCAATACTTATAAGACTCCACCCTGATCCTCGTCCTTCATGTTCCTGAATTTTAGTTAATATTTCTTCTATACATTTTTCAACTATTGAATCAATGTCTGAACTTCCTATGATAGTTTGATTTTTAGTTATAAATCCTCTTGGTGATAATTCTTCTTGTACATTTATAAACATAGCTTCTAGTAGTAATCCAAATTTGAGAAAATTTAATCTTTTTAATTCTTCTTTTAAAGTTCTACTGATGATTGGTTTTGCTTCTCTAATAAATTCTTCTAAGTTTAAATCTTCATTTTGAATCTTATGATGCATTACTACCTTTCCGGGTAAAGCTGATACTTGTAAATTTGGTAAAGTTGTTGTAGGTCTTGCTGTTATTTCATTTTGTTCTTCTTGTTCTTCTTGTTCTTCTTGTTCTTCTATGTTGTTGTGAATTAGTTCCTTATGTATTTCTAACAGAATATCATCATTAAACGATTCCAAACATTTATCGCAATGATACATGTTTGGTGGTGTTCACTCTTCAAAATTTCGCCAAGAAATGAAATGAGCTCTCCCTTTCCTTCTTTTATAATAGTTCCCCCACTACTATTTCATCTTCTTCTTCTTCACTTTCAGAAGAAAACAAACGTCTTGGACAAAATATTAATCTTCTACAAACAGATTCTTCATTAGTATTCTCTATATGAATTGGAGTTTCAATATGTATTTCCTCATATTCAAATGATGACGAAGACTCTGATATTACTACATCCATATCCAAATTTTCATTCTCCACATCATTGGCATTTTCTTCTTCTGATGTTGTTATATCCACATCCATATCATTTATAGTTTCTACTTCTGATGTTTCGCTATTATTTTCATCTTCTTCCATATTAAAATCCTCTAATTGAATTTTATACAATATTTCAATCAGAGATTTCCTTGGATAATCGGTGTTGTCCACAGGAGCCATTTTCAGTAAATGAGGAATAACTGTTTTTGATCCGGCTTATATGATATTTTGCTAAGTATGTCAAGGTCATTTTTGATTAAGCGAGAACTGGGAATAGATCACTAAGCAGCATGATGATTCATTACTACAAAGTGATCTATTCCCCATTCTCTAAGAAGTGTCCAATCAATAACCAAAGTCCAAGTTCATTTTTTTTGTTTTGTTTAATTTAAGTCTTTTACATCTTCTTCTTTTATTACACAATTTATAGGTTCACTGTTCGATGTTTCAATATGTTGTTTTATCTTGTACTCCAGCTCTTCTATTCTTGCTTCCTTTATCATTAATTCCGATTGTAAGTAACTGATGTAATCAGCCGCTATGTCTACAGTTCTTGATCTTATTTCTCCTAACTTAACACCAGGAATCAATCTCTGTAGTTTGTAAAATCTCAACCTTATTCTTGACTCTCTTACTTTAGCCATTTCTCGAAATCTTTGTTTTCTATCTTCTTTGCTTGTGGTTAAGTCCATACTTCTGACAAGTTTACTTTCAGAGTGATTCCTCTATAGTAGGCTTGTCCTTTATACACTTTCCCCCACCATTTTCAATTTCCCCCACCCTACTAATGTAGGTCAAGGTCATCCAATATAACGCGAGAACGAGGAATAGAGCACTAAGTGGCATGTTAGTCCATTACCACAAAGTGATCTATTCCTCGCTCTCTATTCTACATCTACTTTTTTTTCATTTTACTATTTTATTATTTTTTTTGTTTTTCTTGGGGGGAATGAGTGTTTACTTTTTACAATGTTCATTCTTCTTCTCCAACTTTTCAATTCTTTCTAACAATTCCAACCAATATGCATTGGTTGCTTCCAAAGTTTTTATTCTAGTACATCCCACTTTAATAGAGGGAACTGTTAACTGTAATTTTGTAAATTCTATCCTTTCTTTCTTGCACCTTTCTCTCATGTATGTGTTTTTCCTGATTCTTCCTGATTGAGCTGATATTAACTTATTACAATCTGTATGGGGCTTTGATACTTTAAATACTGATGTACAAAAATGAGTTGATGTTGTCGGCTGTTGATTTTCATACAAATTTTGTGTTGAAGTAGTAATTTGTTGATTTTCATACCAATTTACACTTGAAGTGGCAGGTTGCTGATTTTCATACCAAATTGAACTTGAAGTACTAGGTAGCTGATTTTCATACCAATTTGAATTTGAAGTACTATGCTTCTGATTTTAATAACAATTTAAACTTGAAGTATTTGGTTGATGCCAATCCTCAGATGCCAATACAGGTGTTGTGGAAGGATGCTCCATCGTTGTATAGAGTGAATTCTGTTCTACAATTTTGCCGGTTTTATCTCATTTCCCCCACCACTAACTTGTACATTTCCCCCCACCACAATAATTTTCTTCTTTTCACATTTCAAATTTTGTACCAGACTTCTAATGTTACATCTGCATCTTCTTCCTTCACATACTTAATAAATTCTGGGCTTCTTGAAGTAGTATTTGGAGTATTGAGGTAGTTCATCACCTTCACATGGCTTTCTTCATTATGGGTGTAACAAACTACTTGAACTAACATGTTACTAGTTCAAGGTCACCCGAGCGGTGTCACATGACGGTTTAGGCAGAGTCACGTTGCAAACTTCAAGTTTCCTCAGCACTTTTGCTGTTTCTTGTCTAATTTCGCTCCAAGTCGTCAAGGTCATGGGAACCGGACTGAAACTCGGAGCGTAGTGCGAGAAACGGCAAAAGTGCCAAAAAATTTTGGGTTTCAGCGTGACCTTGACCTTTGTGACATCGGTGACGTTATTTTGGTGACGTAAGGGGTGATGACGTCATCAGCACGTCATTTCTGTGACGTCATGGGTGTGACGTCATGGATGTGACGTCATTGGTGATGACGTCATCGATTGCGTCATCGATGACGTCATCGATGACGTCATCGATGACGTCATCGGTGGGGTCATTGACCTCGATGACGTCATCGCTCAGGTGACCTTGAAGTGAGCCAGCAGCCTTACTTTTCCACTACTAAGGCGATTTCCAAGATAAAGGGATAATGCTATTGCAGGTAAGCCGGATTTACATCTCCACCATAGTGTGGGATCATGGTAGAGCAACACTTTACGGTTACACAGGGTGTTAGCTGTCCACAGGTGTGAACTTTCTTTTAAAAAAGTGTAGATAAGTTCCTTGGGTCAAGGAAAAAAAACAGCGTACAAAGATGGATTGAAAATCCTTCGTCAAGCCGCTAGCCTCCATTTGCTTTTTTACACTAAATAATTTTTATTTTAATAGCGGATGGTTGTATTAAGTTCATTTTTGGTTAAAAAACTATATCATATCAATGTAAATTTTCATAAATTTTTTTTCCAAAGCCCATTTTTAATATGGCGGTCATTTTAATTTTTTGAACTCATATATCTCAAAACCAGTATTTTTTTCAAAATTTTGCGTGATACAAAAAAGTTTCCAAAATAAATTATCTAACCAGTGATACCAAGTTTGTCAGGGTCTGATAGCAAAAGACGATGCCATTGAGATTTTTCTCCATATAATCTTTGATTTTGCATCATAATTAATGCATATTAAGGTCATTTTAACAGACGAATCTCAATATCTCCGTTATATATGTTTGCAGATTCTTACAAATTTCTTAAAATTGTATACGTTAACAGCGTTAATGGAAGGAAGAATTTTTGCTGTTCTTACTTAGAATTCTATATCGAATTTAATATTATATTTGAAATACTGTCTTTACGACATTTTATTGAAATAAAAAATTTTCAACTATAAAGTTTTCTTTTTACATTACATATATTAAATTATGAAATTAATTAGTTTTGTATATTGAATAAATTCAAAATTTAATGTGTAAAAATTTTAGCCATAATATTAGGTAAATTATTTGAGAAAAAACTTGTATATCGGTGTAATATTTTCCGTTTCGGTACCAGTCTCAAATGAATTTACTTTTTAATGTGACTAAAGAAAAAGTTTAGTTTAAAATTGTAAATAAATGTTAAACAATCATTGTTATTTTTATATTAAATATATTTATATACACTGTAAAAGCTATAGATTAAAAAAATCCAACTTAAATTGGTAGTCACGAGATCAAGAACGAACCAAACTCAGGCAAGATTAGTAATGTAAAAATTAATGACGTAAAAAAAAGAAACCAAAAGTGAAAAATGCGATTCTGAAATAAAATTACGTTATACCATAACAAGCTAAAATATATGGAGAAACCAATGCTTAACAGTATCTGACTTAATAAGTCAGACTGTCTGAACATAACAATTTACTCTTTTACGCGTTTTTTCTAGTTTTTTTGACATGGATAAAATAAGGCCAACCGAATGTGTACCAACCTTCTTATAACTTTTGATGTTCTTCCCAGAATGGCAATACTCCCTGACGGCAAACGAGATAACTATTTTGGTATCGGCCCTCGATAGTAACTCAAATTAATGGGATTAGCTTCGCAAAGAATGCTCATGAAAAGTAATAGATCAAAACGCTCTCTTATTTGAGAAAAAATTTCACAACAATAACCATCCATCATAATTTTTCTCAAATTGTTTTAATAAATTTCGCTTATTATAACATGTACTTCCTGTTTCCTTTTTTTCATATCTACTTCCATAGATATTGCCAATTGAATAGACGGTTACAATACTAACCATTGTTCAACAAGTGTGTTTTTTTATTTATTTATTTATTTTTTTTTTTTTTGTAAATATGTTAAGCTTAGAAATAAAGTTCATTTTCATTTAATTATTATCAATCATCAATAATGATGTAGTCATAATGAATGTGTCAATGTATTTTTGTAATGACTAGTGTGAATTTTTATGATAAAGCAGATGTAGTCCTGTTTTCAATAATTTATATATTATTCATTTACATTAATTTTATCGTATAATAATGAAGTTCATATCAGCTTTAATTATGGCAAAAATTTTTTTGTTATAATTTTAAAATATACGTTGTTAAACTGCCCCCTGTTGTTCCTTGTTAATTCTATACTCTTATAGGAGTAATTCATCTAGATATGCATATACAAATATGTACGAAGGGAAAGATTTCCTTCAAGCTTTACAAGCTACATAGGTTTTTATATAAATAATAGTATGTTAAAAGCAAAGCTAGGGAAAAAAATTATTACGTTGTTATCTTTTTTGGACACAATAAAAATGTTATCATTGACGTAAAATTAAATCGAAGACATGTTAAAAACACCTGACTCAACTTTCAAGGTTCGAACAACGTTCCCCCGTACAAAACAAAGATATGCTGAAAACATCTGACTCAACTGTCTAGGTTCGAACAACGTTCTCCCGTACAAAACAAAGACATGCCGATAACATCCGACTCAACAGTCAAGGTTCGAACAACGTTCTCCCGTACAAAACAAAGACATGCCGAAAACACCTGACTCAAATGTCTAGGTTCGAACAACGTTCTACCGTACAAAACAAAGACATGCCGAAAACATCTGACTCAACTGTCTAGGTTCGAACAACGTCCTCCAGCACAAAACAAAGACATGCTGAAAACATCTGACTCAACTGTCTAGGTTCGAACAACGTTCTATCGTACAAAACAAAGACATGCCGAAAACATCTTACTCAACTGTGAATACTCGAACAACGTTCTCCAGTACAAAACAAAGACATGCTGAAAACACCTGACTCAATCGTCAAGGTTTGACCAACGTTCCCCCGTACAAAACAAAGACATGCCGAAAATATCCGACTCAACTGTCAAGGTTCGAACAACGTTCTCCCGTACAAAACAAAGACATGCCGAAAACATCTTACTCAACTGTCTAGGTTCGAACAACGTTCTCCCGTACAAAACAAAGACATGCCGAAAACATCTGACTCAACTGTGAATACTCGAACAACATTCTCCCGTACAAAACAAAGACATGTAGAAAACATTTGACTCAACTGTGAATACTCAAACAACGTTCTACCGTACAAAACAAAGACATGCCGAAAACATCTGACTCAACTGTCTAGGTTCGAACAACGTTCTCCCGTACAAAACAAAGACATGCCGAAAACATCTGACTCAACTGTGAATACTCGAACAACGTTCTACCGTACAAAACAAAGACAGGCCGAAAACACCTGACTTAACTGTCAAGGTTCAAAAAACGTTCCCCCGTACAAAACAAAGACATGCTGAAAACATCTGACCCAACTGTGAATACTCGAACAACGTTCTACCGTACAAAACAAAGACATGCCGAAAACATCTGACTCAATTGTCAAGGTTCGAACAACGTTCTCCCGTACAAAACAAAGATATGCTGAAAACACCTGACTCAACTGTCAATGATCAAACAACGTTCTCCCGTACAAATTATAGACATGCCGAAAACATCTGACTCAACTGTGAATACTCGAACAACGTTCTACCGTACAAAACAGAGACCTGCTGAAAACACCTGACTCAACCGTCAAGGTTCGAACAACGTTCCTCCGTACAAAACAAAGAAATGTCGAAAACATCCGACTTAACTGTCAAGGTTCGAACAACGTTCTCCCGTACAAAACAAAGACATGCCGAAAACATCCGACTCAACATTCAAGGTTCGAACAACGTTCTCCCGTACAAAACAAAGACATGCCGAAAACACCTGACTCAACTGTCTAGGTTCGAACAACGTTCTACCGTACAAAACAAAGACATGCCGAAAACATCTGACTCAACTGTCTAGTTTCGAACAACGTTCTCCCGTACAAAACAAAGACATGCTGAAAACATCTGACTTAACTGTGAATACGCGAACAACGTTCTCCCGTACAAAACAAAGACATGCTGAAAACATCTGACTCAACTGTGAATACTCGAATAACGTTCTCCAGTATAAAACAAAGACATGCTGAAAACATCTGACTTAACTGTGAATACTCGAACAACGTTCTCCCGTATAAAACAAAGACATGCTGAAAACATCTGACTTAACTGTGAATACTCGAACAACGTTCTCCCGTACAAAACAAAGACATGCTTAAAACATCTGACTTAACTGTGAATACGCGAACAACGTTCTCCCGTACAAAACAAAGACATGCTGAAAACATCTGACTTAACTGTGAATACTCGAACAACGTTCTCCCGTACAAAACAAAGACATGCTGAAAACATCTGACTCAACTGTGAATACTCGAACAACGTTCTCCCGTACAAAACAAAGACATGCTGAAAACATCTGACTCAACTGTGAATACTCGAACAACGTTCTCCCGTACAAAACAAAGACATGCTAAAAACATCTGACTCAACTGTGAATACTCGAACAACGTTCTCCCGTATAAAACAAAGACATGCTGAAAACATCCGACTCAAATGTGAATACTCGAACAACGTTCTCCCGTACAAAACAAAGACATGCTGAAAACATCCGACTCAACTGTGAATACTCGAACAACGTTCTCCCGTACAAAACAAAGACATGCTGAAAACATCTGACTTAACTGTGAATACTCGAACAACGTTCTCCCGTACAAAACAAAGACATGCTGAAAATATCTGACTCAACTGTGAATACTCGAACAACGTTCTCCCGTACAAAACAAAGACATGCTGAAAACATCCGACTCAACTGTGAATACTCGAACAACGCTCTCCCGTATAAAACAAAGACATGCTGAAAACATCTGACTTAACTGTGAATACTCGAACAACGTTCTCCCGTACAAAACAAAGACATGCTGAAAACATTTGACTCAACTGTGAATACTCGAACAACGTTCTCCCGTATAAAACAAAGACATGCTGAAAACATCTGACTTAACTGTGAATACTCGAACAACGTTCTCCCGTACAAAACAAAGACATGCTGAAAACATCTGACTCAACTGTGAATACTCGAACAACGTTCTACAGTACAAAATAAAGACATGCTGAAAACACCCGACTCAACTGTGAATACTCGAACAACTTTCTCCCGTACAAAACAAAGACATGCTGAAAACATCTGACTCAACTGTGAATACTCGAACAACGTTCTCCCGTATAAAACAAAGACATGCCGAAAACATCCGACTCAACTGTGAATACTCGAACAACGTTCTCCCGTACAAAACAAAGACATGCTGGAAACATCTGACTCAACTGTGAATACTCGAACAACGTTCTCCCGTACAAAACAAAGACCTGCTGAAAACATCTGACTCAACTGTGAATACTCGAACAACGTTCTACCGTACAAAACAAAGACATGCTGAAAACATCCGACTCAACTGTGAATACTCGAACAACGTTCTACCGTACAAGACAAAGACCTGCTGAAAACATCTGACTCAACTGTGAATACTCGAACAACGTTCTACCGTACAAAACAAAGACATGCTGAAAACATCTGACTTAACTGTGAATACTCGAAAAACGTTCTCCCGTACAAAACAAAGACATGCTGAAAACATCTGACTCAACTGTGAATACTCGAACAACGTTCTACCGTACAAAACAAAGACATGTTTAAAACATCTGACTCAACTGTGAATACTCGAACAACGTTCTCCCGTACAAAACAAAGACATGCTGAAAACATCCGACTCAACTGTGAATACTCCAACAACGTTCTCCCGTACAAAACAAAGACATGCTGAAAACATCTGACTTAACTGTGAATACTCGAACAACGTTCTCCCGTACAAAACAAAGACATGCTGAAAACACCTGACTCAACTGTGAATACTCGAACAACGTTCTCTCGTACAAAACAAAGACATGCTGAAAACATCTGACTCAACTGTGAATACTCGAACAACGTTATCCCGTATAAAACAAAGACATGCCGAAAACATCCGACTCAACTGTGAATACTCGAACAACGTTCTCCCGTACAAAACAAAGACATGCTGAAAACATCTGACTCAACTGTGAATACTCGAACAACGTTCTCCCGTACAAAACAAAGACCTGCTGAAAACATCTGACTCAACTGTGAATACTCGAACAACGTTCTACCGTCCAAAACAAAGACATGCTGAAAACATCCGACTCAACTGTGAATACTCGAACAACGTTCTACCGTACAAAACAAAGACCTGCTGAAAACATCTGACTCAACTTTGAATACTCGAACAACGTTCTACCGTACAAAACAAAGACATGCTGAAAACATCTGACTGTCGCAATTGTTGGAATTTCTAATAACGTTTACTTAATTAATAAATTACTTTAAAGTATGTGTGGGTATCGTATGCTTTTTAGGAAAAGTCAAATAGTAAATAAAAAAGTCCTCCTGATAGCGCAAGGAGTAAAGAAAGAAACACGTGTTGTAATAAAGGGGACGTTCTCGATCCTCTGTTTTCTCACATGAGACGATTTGTTCTTTTTTCGCTTTATTCATGCATGTCTAAGAAAATATGGGATACGTTTATCCTCCAGTCAAGGCTGAAACGTCTAGTCAGGGGTTACATTTGAAGCACATTTTTAGATTCAATGTTAATGTAAAACATAATCTATAACTTATCATAATCATAACGATATAGCTTAATAACGTTATATTAAATTTATACTAAAATTTGCCCAAATTTTATTTAAAACAAATTCGCCCCTCCGTGGTAAAATTGTAACAATTTCATTTAAGATTCAGTAACAATATTCAGAAACGCTTAGTTTTCTTATGTTGTCCTATTCAACAGTTTATATTTTAATTATTTTACAGTTATTTTGTCATCATTTATGTAAACCCTTATCCTTTATTTAAATAATGTAGTTATAAAAAGCCACATATTATTAGCTACAACTTACAGTATTCGTATTAAATGAACAATGAGGCTATTATTCATTGTTTGTCTTTGCCATATTATAGGCCTATAAATAAAACACTACGGGTTAATTGTTAGTATTTTGTGAGGTCATAAAATAGTACAACTATTTTCGCTAATACGTTTTCTGTCAGTGTTATATGATTTGTTGTGGTTACACTACACTTAATAGAAAAAACTGAGAAGTCCGGCGCAGAGCTTTAACTTTTCATAACATCTGTTGTGTTATCATATTTTATACCAGGCTTCACTTTTTCTTCTATTCTCAATCACATAATATTATTTATCAATTGTGTCAATTGTGTTGCTTATCGATTGTGTGGTTACTGTATCAATAAAAGAGGTTTTCATTATTTCTTCCTTGAACTCGAAATATTTCTGTTCTTGGAACAAATCTGAATCAAAGTGAATCTAAATTAATCTGTTTAAGGAGACAGTTTTAAGACTGTACTTAATCTATTTAGTCCCCTAAATATTATGAAAATTAATATTTTAGACTTCCACAAAAGAATCTGGATTATTTTAATTTCTTATAATAAACAGCCTTTTGAACTGATATTGTTTAAAATTTTATCACTGTAACTCTTATGGGAAGAATCTGTTTTATTAGAACTTTTGATATCTTTACACGCTATTGTAAAATAATGAAATGAGACCAACGATTGTCACCTATAAAGTTAATATGTTTAGAGTAATAAGGGAGGAGTAGTTAAAATATATTAAGTATTATATTTAAGGATTGCACTGCTTTATGCACAAATAAATTTAGTTCTACCTTGTGTCCCAACAGTCCCAACTCCCCTATTAAATTTTTAACGGGTGCAAATATTTGTATAAACATCTAGGCAAGTTTCAATGACCAAAGGACGAGTCTTTTAAAATTTAAAAAAATTCAACCCACCACTCCCAATGGGGTTTTGGGGGGTGACTCAAAATTTTTAAGGAGGAAGCTTCAATTTTTTTACCATACACGTGTTTTTGGTATTTTTATCCGTTGACTTTTTTTTCGAAACTTAACGCTTATGGAGCTACAGCCAATTGAAGAACATTTTTAGTCCCATAAGAATAGCACGGTGCAAACATTAATTGGCTAAATCACCTAAAACATTTAGTCAAATAAAAAATAACCAAGTATAAAGGTGTCTTAAAAATTTGTTTTAATATATTGTTTCATAATACAAACATGATATAAAAAATATTATTATTAGTCTGCAATATTGGAAATATTTTCATTTATGCCTAAATGACAATTTTATGAGTGAAATGTTCTTAAAACATATATTAAGACATTTTTATTATTGTGTATTTTTATTTCACTGAATGGTTTTGGAAATATAGGCAATTAAAGTCTGTCCCATGTTATTCTCATGGGACTAAAATGACCTTTAATTGGCTGTAACTACCTAAGAGTCAAGTTTGGAGAAAAATGTCAACGAATAAAAAGTACCAAAAACAAGTTTACAATAAAAAATTACATAAAAATTGGGGCTTCATATTTAAAAATTTTTAGTTGCCCCCAAAACCCCATTGGGGGTGGGGGGTTTAATTTTTTGAAATTTTATAAGGCGTGTCCTTTGTTCATTGAAACTTTCCCAGAAATTAATAAAATTATTTGCACCTTTTAAAAATGCATGGGGGGTCGGGACTTTTGGGAAACACGGTATAATTCAATTTCTATTTATAACATTACATACAACATTAAGTAAGACTTACCATAAATAACCATTAAGTAAGTCAACAAATTTTTAAATAGAGTATTTGTCGTTAAAGAAATATAATAAACGTGTAAAAGATGAGAAACTTATCATTCGTTTAACATGCATTTCATGTTTTAATAAATTAATAAACCTATACAATCTGTAAAAATTATCATATATAAACTATTTAGTTTAATTTTTTAATTCCATGGTTATATTTAGTTAAATCAGAGTCGCAATAACCAACTTTAGATTTGGAATACAGGTTATTACGTCAAATATATTACATATTCAGTTTTGTGGGCAGCCTGGAATTTAATCAACAGTGCTAGATGGTCAACTGATGTTTAACTGACTGATAAATTTGTAAACCAGAGTTACGTCTACCAATAAAGAGAATATAAGGAAGTAGTGGGGTTTGGTTACTTTCAAAACGGAAGTCGTGCCATTTGCCAGCCGCTGCCGGCCAGCTGCCATCGGCCAGATGGCAAATCAGTTGCTGTCGCCATATGCCATGCCATATAGCTTCCGGTGGGGGAGCAGATGTGATTTGAAATTTGAAATTGAAATTGACAATTGGGTTATGGAAAGTATGTCAAGGTCATCCAGAGGAAGTTTTAAAAAAACCCTATCCCGCTACCACCGGAGTAATAGTTCGGAGAGTGGAACTAACTCTGGTGATAGTGGGATAGGTATAGAATTAGGTTTGTGAACTTTATTTGTGAAAAACATACAATCAATGTGTGACAGCAGTGTTTAAACAAGTTGAAGTTTTGTTATGAACTACAGAGTTGTAAACACAAACACCGACGACGATGAGAAGGTAAACGCAGAGTCCCCAGATGATGTATTTAAAAAGTTTGAACAAACGTAACATCTCGAGTTGGTTTTCCCGTTCCATTTCCAATCGTTTGATTTCCAATTTCAATTTATCCTCTTCCATCCTTGTTACAAATGGAACTTCATCCATCATATCCATCATGTTTGTGTTTTTTGAAATTTTGAAACAAGCGATGTTGATAGTTGAAGAGGCGACGATGGAATGAGAATGGAAAGAGGGAAATGTCGGTTAAATAAAGAAGTGGTGGGGGGAAAGAGCGTTGTTACATAGAAGTGGTGGGGGAAAGATGCTGCTCATCATTTGCCTCAGAAGTTGTGTCCGACTGTAGAGGGGTAAGAGGAGTAAGATTTAGTAAACTGTCTTCATCAGAACTTTCAACCTTATCACAAATAGGACAAGCGTAAGTTATTTCCAAATTCATTGTAATAGTGTTAAATTTATCTATAAGTTCATTTAAAGTATTAAATATTTCTTGTAAATCTTCTTTTGAGTTTATTTCAAAACTAGCATTCATTCGTGCCAATGGAGAGGTGTTCATCGTTAGAAAGTTGGCAATCGAATGAGGATAAGCGCCTAGGGAGGGGGCTTATATAATGGTGACCTTGAGCAGGCGTCTAGGGAGGGGGGCTGTCTAGGGAGGGGGCTTCTATATAGGGGACCTTGAGCTTATGATTGAATAAAACGTTTAGTTCTTCTTCTTCGTCTTTTAATTCAATTATTTGAACCGAAGTAGTTGTTTCATCTTCTTCACTTGATGAAGAAAACAATTCGCCAGGATTTAAATATTGAACTACAATTCTGAACCATCTTATAGGATATTCGTCAATGACAGAAAGTAAGTTTTGAAACAATTCTTCCATCTCCTCCCTGTCAGTTATTATATGTTCAAACTTGATAAATTTTCCTTCCATGTTTTTAGTTAGAGTGTTGGAAGTGGAATGATTTAATATTATATAAAAACTAGAACTAGTGGTGGGGGAAATCTCAAGGTCATTCAATTGAAGTTTTAAAAAAAAGTGTAAAACTGAAATTAAACATTTGATGGTTCTACAGGATCGGAATACCAATCTGATCTGTATTTACATCTTTTTATCATATGTGTACAAAAATCATCTTGATGAGACTTGGTGCGTTGACAATGAGCAAGATCTAGAGGGTGAAATTTGAAACATCTTTGAGGACAACATGTATGAAAATATCTTGATTTGTAAAATTTGAAAGTTCGCAATTCCGGTGGCGGTAGTTGTTTTGTTTTACATTTGCAATAACAAGATCCGAAGAATTCACATTTAGTACAAGCTAACCCATCCACCATCATTGGTCCTAAATCTGTACACTGTTGTTCACAACAGTAACGAGGTTTGTACTTGTATTTTTGCTCTTCCATGTTGACGCTGCGGAGTCTAGTGAAAGAATAAGATTGTATAGTGATGAATAGCGAGTTTTATGTACTATGAAAAGTGGTAGGGGTAATTTCAAGGTCATCCAAATGGAGTTTTAAAAAATTATACCTTACAAGTGTAAGGATTATTGAAATTTAGGAAGTTTGTTTCTGTTTGTTTTCTTCAGACTTTTTTTCTCTCTCTGCCTTAGCCATAGCAATAAGTTCTTCTGATGATAGTGGATGTACTTCAGGAAATTTTAAAATTAATTTAGCTTGATATCCTTCTTTAGTTAATACATCTAAATCTTGAGTCATTTGTTCAACAGTGTTATAATCTTTTCCATAGATTTTCCCATCAAGTTCAATCATCATTCTGTATAACATTTTGTAGAATAGATCTTGTCGTGGCGAGAGCTGAGAAGCGAATGATTATTTATCAAAGTGTTACATCCTTTTTATGAACTTGACATTGATCACGTGATTCCTTAGTTGTAATTTTAGTTAATTTCTGGAACTTGACGTTATGTTGACCAGCTGGCGATGAAGAAGTTGTAGGTTGTGTAGAAAAAAATATTTCATCATCGCAATATTTTGTTTTAGTGAACATCCTTGTATTAGTAGCACTAACATCAACAGTTAAGTGATAACCACCGGTAAGTAAAACTCGCATTTCGTTAGTTAAATCTTCAAGTTGTTCAAAAGTAGTTATGGTGTTGGTATCATAAGATGCACATTTAACCTTTAGGGACATGTTGAAGTTTTGTATTTAGTGATAGAGAGTGAGATGTGTACGGTACGAAAGGTAGTCGTAGACTGATGAATTTCACAAGTTGATTTTCACTTTTATTATCACACAAAATTGGGTCAAGGTCATCCCATGGAATTTTTAAAAAAAGCAACATATTGTAATGTACAAACACATTACAATATGTTGCTTTTTTTTATTTTTTTTTTTTTAGGTTTATATCATATTTATTGAGAAACAAATACAAAGAAATATTTACAATTTTATGTACAAACTAATCAGTAGTAGGTGTTACATGAATTGTAAGTTCAGTAGAGTTGTTTCCACTTGGTCCATGTGATACCAAATAGAGTGCGCCGGGTTGAATTATACGAAGATCTTCATTTTGTAGTAGTTGTACGAAGCGCTTTGGTAGGAAGATTTGAAATTTTGCTTCATCACCAATTGTATAAGGTGCCTCGCTTAATGTGCAATTTATAGCATCACCTACTGAAGTTTCCATCTTCTTTATTGTATGAATGATGTAGTGTTTTTCTTCTTTCAGCTCGGAACATTTCTTCGTAGGTAGGATTGTTGATTTTGAATGAGCGTTGAATTGTTCAACTAAATTTTGAAGTAAGTTATTTGATGCCATCTTAATGTTTTTGCTGATGCTAATCTTCTTGTTAATAAGAATATCCGTTGGAGATGTTGTCTCTTCGGAGGTTCGAGTAATACTCATGCTGTGTCATGGTAGCGCTCTCACTTTTATTATCGAGACTACCCCCACCACTGACAATACCCCCACCACTGACGCTACCCCCACCACTTTGTTGAAGGAAATTATTCAAGCGGTAGGCATTCTTCAAAGCACACTGTGACCTTCGATGTTTAAAACTTTTTGATGAAATACAAAGTTCATTAAAGTAGCATTGGAAATCTCTATCTATTATTGCATTTATCACTTCATTGCTTGTAAATGATTGTATCCAATTTGCTTTTTCCAATCCTCTTGTGTAGATAGTTTTAAACTCTTTACAATAATGATTCATAATATGTGGCATCATGTTATAATGAATAAAACCTTCATCCCATTTTAAGTTGTGAAAATGTTTGTTTAACCATTTGTTTGTAACTTTCGCTTTAGTTGTTAGTTTATTGAATGGAAATGGAGGTTTGAACAAGTAATGATAAATTACAGATGTGTTCATATCCAAAATTACTAATTCTTTAATAATGAAATTTCCATCATTCCCTCGAAAAGCTTGAAATTCAATTATACCTCTTTTAACTTCCATTAACTGTGATGCAGTAGAAAACGAAATCCGTTTGTTCATGATGAAGTCTCATCAACAACTAACTGTTATTACAAACACGATTGTTCTTCTTTTATTTCTTGTGCTTCTTCGTTTATATTAAAATTGGTGTGATAGTTGTTTAATTGTCTCCACATATCTACTTCTTGAGGTATTCGATTAAAAATTGAAGTATCTACAGGACCATATAAAATTGGAATAAATGGTTGTCTGTCCAATGTATCAATTAGATAATCTTTAATTATTGTACTTGAAAATACTAGTTGTTTTAAGTATCTAGTGACAGGACCGGTAGTACAACTTAAAGTGTAAAATTCTTCTTTAGTGAAATGTAATTTTACATCATGTCTAGTTAAATCTTTGAAGCGAACAACTTGTCCTCCACGATGTTTGATTATATCAACTTCAATATTTGATTCTAATAAACTTAATCTTGTTCTTTTTCCAAATGTGTTGTTAGTTAAATAACATTCCAAAAGATGTAAATGTTTCATTAGAGAATCCCAAGAAGTTTCAGTAAAGATAACCATTTTACTTCCTTGATTTAACATAACAATTGGTGAATAATCCAATGATTTTACAATTCCAACCGATATACTTTTTGTCATGCATGAAGAAATAGGGTAGAAAATTCGAAGAAATACTTCTGTTAAAATATTTGTTGTAATGTTAACTTCAACCTTTTTTCTTTTTACTTCTTTTTCAGCTTCTCCTTCTTCTTCTCTCTTCTTATGTTTGTTAAACTTGAGGAATTCATCCATTTCTTGTTCAACTTGTTTTTCTATATCAGAACTATTTTCATCCATTAGAGATGTATTTTCTTCTCCGTTAGTAGAATTCATCTTGCGAACGATGTTTCCCATACGACGGTTGAAGATAGAATGAAGTTTCTACTAATTATTTTCTTGCTTTTATATTTTTTTGTAAAATCCTTGAAATTTATATAATTACAAAATTGTTTATTTTCAACTTGTCTTTTAGAAACAAAATTCTAACCTTAACAATAAAGGAAGATAATTCTAACCTCAATATTTTGCAGTAGTTATACTAATTCTTCTTAAAGTACATTCTTCACTATTCCGGTCAGAGGTGTGTAAGTAACTATTTTATCATGTAGAATTAGACAGTATGCCGAAGTTCCATCCGCTACTGGTTCTTCAAATTCCATTTCAATTTTTATATCAACACTTGATGATTTTACTGATTCATTTTGTTTTGAACAATCGATTACAATTATTGGAGCTTTGGAATAATACTGATCAGGTGATAATAGTGGTGTATTAGTCTTTCCATAATATGATGATTGAAATCTTGCGTACATATCATATAAAATGGAAAAACGTTTTTTACTAAACATGACATTTAAATTGTCATATGGAAAAAATTGAGAGTTTAGGAAAACTTTACAATTCTTTATTTTACAATGATCAAATTGACCAGCATTTGCAGTAATAACATCTTTTCGCTTAGTTTGGAAACCGAGTATTATGTACCTTGCACGTTCCAAGTAAGTTGATGTCTTGACGGTCCATGTTTGTCGTTCTGTTTGAGGTAATGTAGGGTATTCATGAAATTCCCAACTTCGGAATGGCATCACAATGTCACGGTCAGATTTTAACATTCTTAACAATACTATTCTATGTTCATCAGCCAATCTTACATGAGGTACTCTCCAAACAACTTTATCCAATTGTAGTTGTCATTCCAATTTATCTTCCGTAGTTGCAGGGTCTGCAAGTATTAAGTCCTTATTAGTTGAAGATCTGAGTAATACTAATTCTTGTTTAACATTTATTATAACCCTTTTGTAATCTTCAGCAAATCCCAAAAGCAATCGTAAAGGTACATGAAAATCAAAATGACCGTTGTAAGCAGGTGTTATAGTGTCTTTATCGGGAGCAACCCATCCGGCGGTGACTATTGAATTCTTCTCATGTGGTGTTAATGATGTTAATCCTTTTAATGTAGTTGTTATACCAACCTTTTTTGTTGAATCAACTGTCACCCCTGATATCTCATATCTTATTTCATCAAAAAGATATGCCATTGGGTTATTTATAAAAGGAACTGTTGAAGCAGTTTTTCCATCCAATTTTAATACCCTTCCTTCGATGTACAAATAACTTTCACATGGTAATGTGTAAATATCTTGTTGTTGAATGGGAATTCTTATTTCATCATTATTGTTTAATTTTGATGAAGTGTAAGGGTTGTGTGTGTGATATTCCTTTCCCATAGTGTTTCGTCGAATGTCGGTCCTTGAGATATATCCAGGATATCCATCGTTGTTAAGTTTCAATCCAATCTTTTGTAGAAAACGAATGTTGTCTGATGTTAACTCTTCCAATGTCGAGGAGCTACTGAGCTCCCGACTCTTCCGTTGTGGTTTAAATGATAATCCCATGTTGATTTTTATGTCGCCGCTCTGATGTGTATTCGTATAGTAATTGTTTCTCCTCTAAAGTCAACACTATGACCGTCTTGATCCAATATGTTCAGTACGATGTCTGAAATGAAACTGGTGTTTAATGGTAGGTATATCAAGTTTTGTGGCTTCTCAACAATTTTAAAACCTGGAGCAACTGTTGGATAAAATGTATGTAAGATATGCTGATTTACTCCTTCTCTATATGATCCATGTATAATATTACATGTTACATCAATACTATTTACTTTTAATATTGTAACAGTTGTATTACCTGAATGAGTAGTTCCAGGAGTTAAGATTTTCTTTTTTGTATCTGTAAATCCAAGTAAACTGCCAATAGAGTTTTTCATTCCGACATCTATATAATATTTTGAAGTTATTTCTGCTTTTAAAGTATTATTGTTTCCTTTGATTGTGATATTATCTTCTCCGAGTTTTTTCTGTAATAATTGGTTTATATCATCAATTTCATAAGCTCCAGTAGGAAATGTAATTATTTTCAATTCTGAGTATTTTCCTGCAGCATCCTTAGTTTCATAATAATGTAGTAAATTGTTTTTTCCTTCTGTAACATTAGGAATTGAATTGTAGGTAGTCAAATCAAGTAATGCCGCTTCCCATAATCTTTCCTTGGATAAACGCAATGCTGGGAATAGAGTACTTTTTAAAGTGGATGAATTTCCACTCAGTGACACTGTATACGATGACATCTTAAAGGTGACTGACACTTTTCGCTAGAAACTCCAAACATAAATGTCCACATATTTCAGTATTGTTAGGTTGTTCTCTTTTGTAATTGTAAAAAATGTTTTTGGAGTTTTGAAAATAATGTTGAAGTTCTTTCGGCGGTGGTAGATTGCCAAAACTGTCAAAGTAGTAAACGGTTTGTCCGAGCTTTTTATAGCATACCCAATGAGTGCCTGGACCATAGGTGGAATCCAAATTTACTATTCCAGTTTCATTTTTCCATATTTTAGTTGGTAATGCATCTTTCATAAAAACTCCTCGAAAGAATGGTATTTTCAAACATTTTACATAATCATTTAACTGATGATTAGTTAAGGCTTTATTTGGAATTATCAATTGATTCTTTTTATTTAGTACACACGGTATGGTCTTAGGTATAAACCTGCTCCGTTTTTTACCATTGACCAAACAGAAGCCTTTTTTACTTTTGCTTTACGAGTTCTACGACGTCTCTTTCTAATATTTCCACCTTTTTTGGGAGCTCTTCTTTTTGCAGGTCTTCCTCTGCGACGTCGTCTTCCACCACCAAACTTAGCTTTTGTCTTCATGGCTGTTGTTACTGCCCAAGCCGCTGCTTTTTCTGCAATACTTGCGTCACTTGATTTTACTCTTTGCCAAGCTTTTTCTGCTAGAATTTTATCTGCTATTGATCTATTTGTTGAATCTTTAAACTTTGAATATGCTATATCGTGTTGTTTGCAAGCTTGATCTAATTTATTAATTCCAGGATCTCCTCTTGCTAAACGTTTTGCCAACTTAGTTCCAGGTCCACAATATTGATAACCTCCAGGAATATGTAATTCGTATGGTAGAGCGTCTATCGCTCGATTTACAATAGCACCAACAGGTATCCGTTTAAGCAGGGATAACGCAGCTGAAGTTATACCACGTCCTCTCTTGTTGCTGTCTTGATGATGACTGAGTGATACAGCCTTCATTATGTAGTCTTATATAAACTGGCGTGTTTACTCCACAAGATACTTTACATAAATGAATAAGTTATGTATAATTTTATATATTTAAACACTTAGTTATTCAAATTAATGATATACTGATTTATAATTCTATTTTTAATCCAAGCTTCCCGTTCATCGGGTTGAATTATCACATGACTCGTTGTACTAGCTATATGATTATGGGTATCAATAAGTAAATTGCCCACTATTCTTATTAAACAATCTAAATTTACAGCATCTTTTGGATGTTGAGGATCATGTAATTGCATAATACGTTTATCATTACATGTGTAAGCTGTTGAATTACTTTTTGATGTTTTTATGACTTGTCCAATAGTAGCAGCATCATTTGAATCTTCACCTGGTAAAATATTAATTATTTTCTTCATCTTTGCATCATATTGGGTCCCAAAGTGTTTATCCCAAGTTATTGTTTGTTTCATTGTAACACAATCATCTTTTTCATAACCAGGATAAATATTTTTTATTCTTCTATTACGACCATCGTATGTATCTAATCTACCACCACTTGCAATTAATGTTTGTACCATAAGAGGTACATCTGAATCTTTTATACCAAATCTTCCATTTGTTATTGTTTTATGTCCTGCATCCCATTCATCATTTTTTCCTTGCATTAAATTAAACTTTTCATTTCCATGTATAAATTTATCTCCCCGCTTTAACACGGCATCTTCATGTTTTACAAAATTGGATGTTTCCTTTTTTAATTCTTTAGATAATTGTTCCATAGTAACAGCATCTTTTGGTTGAGAACCAAACTTTACATTTGTCAATGTTTTACCATGACAATCGATTTCATTAACATCTTGTAAAATACAGTTGTCTTTGATGTATTTTAGGTTTACAGCATCACCGTCTTCCTTTGGGTATCCAATGTCATTTATAATAAATTTATAAAAAGAATATCCATGTTTAGTTTTTTCCGGTATTATAGAATGTAAATATTCTTTATTAACTGAATCTTTATCATTTTTGGGATTTCCCACGTTGGTTATTCTATAATTTCCAGCATCATATGTTTGTCCATCTTTTAAGTTGTTACCCCATTGCAATTTTAAAGTATTTGAAAGTTCAGATGATAAGTACTCTTTAGTAATTGCATCAGAACCTTCAGTTGGTTTACCAACATTAATTAATCTATGTGATTTAACATCATAAGTATTCTTATGTAATTTCAATGATGTTGAAGTAGCTTCTTTTACTGTCTTTAAATTTGCTCCATCAGTATCTTCTTCTGGATCTTTAACTAATTTTAAACGTTTATTACTTATGTTATAGTCACCTTCAGGTGTTTGCGGTAATCCGCTTCTTTTTCTGTCTTCTCCAACTTGCACTCCTAATGCGGAGTAGCGTCCGAACTTGTCGACGCTCATGTTAGAACTGATACATCTTATACTTGTAACTTCTTTATATTTGCGGACAATTATACAATTATGCCACGATTTTTAAGTTCATCAACTAGAGCCACCCATTCATTATTTAAACCAGTATGACCGGCTTCCATAGCTTCATGCAATAGTCTCATTCTGTCAACTAATTTATTGATGTCGTTGTAATAGATAACATTTGTATTGTATAGATTTTTCATTAATCCTTTACCAGATGTTGAAGTATCTCCTTTACTCTTTTTACCATGTTGTTCAAGAAGTGATAAATCCATAAGTGATAAAGATTTTCTTTTTAAAGGTTGTCTCACAGCCGGTGTGGTACGTAATGTTGGTAATTTTCGTGGGGGAAACAATTTTTTTATAACAATACTATATTTTGTTGCACGTGAACGATTAATCATTGCATCCTTTGAGTAGTTTCTTTTATGAGCGTTAGTAATTTGTAAAATTTCTTTAAAAGTATTTAAATCTTTTGCTGAATATTTTATTGGTATATTTTTAAAAATTAATTCATATAATCCTTTTGTTCCTTTATATCTATGATCACCAATAATGATATAATCGTCTTGAGTTACTTCAAGCTTAGAGTTACCAATTTTCAATTCATTTCCATCAATTCTTGCTCCATATACATGTGATTTACTTAAATTTGGATTTGATTTCATGTCATGTAGCATTTTCATTATATATTTTCGTCCAAGAGGTCCATGTTGTAATATATCACTACTCAATTGAGTTAAATTTGGAATAGATTGTTCAGCTTCAGGTATTGGCTGTTCTTCTTCCTTTTCAACAATTGGTTCTTCTTCTTCTTTTGTTTCTTCTTGCTCACTAGCACTTGTATATGAATCATCATCTTCTTCTTTTTTTAATGCTTGTACTTCTTGTTTAGAAACTGGTAGTAAAACATCTCCTTCATAACGAGGTTTACCAATAGTTTCTGATATCTGTTTTAAAGGTTCCGTGATAGGTTTAAATGTATTCTCTAAAAATTCTTCTCTTTCACTTAAACCCATCCTTAATGCACGATTCTTTATCCTAATAGAATCACTGAGTGATTTTATTTCTTTTAATAGTTTTTCTTGATTCACCATGTTTACACTGTGAAGTTCAACGTGTTACTAGATGTAGCATAGGTAGTTCAACGTATTAATACAAATTTATCCAATCCTATACGATATCTACCATTTTTAATATCTTCTTCTTTTATAATAACGATAAATCCATATTTTTCATTCCATGCTTTACCACACATTTCTTTAAATTTATCAAATGGCATATCCGCATTAACATGATCATTATATATATGCTTTAAATTTGTCTCATCTTGCTTAAAGATGATCAACATATTTGCATTGTCTCTTATAAGTTGTTTTGGAATTTTACTGTATGTTTGACCAATATAAATGCTATCAATATTATTATGTCTTCCCATAGCAAAATAATTTCTTATAGTATCGTGATTTTCACAAGAAACATCGTCAAATATAAAAATGGAAAATGGTTTTGCTTCACTTGGTTGCATTATTGTTTCACTAGCATTAAACTTGTAGAAATTCACTTCAGGTACACTTGCAAGTATTTTATCTAATAATTGATATTTTGGTTGTTGCAATGATTTTGAAAAAATATATATATTGTTAAAGCGTAAACCTTTAGGATTAGTTATAAGGTTAAAGACAACATTAGTTTTTCCACAATTTGAAGGACCAGTTATTAAACATCTTATAGTATTTGGTAGTAATTCACCATGTTTACCATGATTTAACTTATTATTGTCAACTGTCAATTCATCAATATTATTAATATTAAATCGATCTTTTTGTTGTACAATCTCCATCTTGTTTAAAGGTTAAACACATAATGAGCTATTTAATAACTATACCAAGTCTTTTGAAGGAATCCAAGAGTCTTCACTTTTATCAAATCCTAACCACCTAACTTTAACCATATCCTTTTTCCTTTGTAAAACCTTTTCAACAAGATATACATCACCAACTGTTGATTTTAACAACTCATGTCCATAGAATCCACCTTGAAGTAATTCACCCTTATTATCCTTTAAAATGTAAGTTTCAGGTATAGTTGGTTGCACTTTATAAATTGTAAATACTTCATTAGTCCAATTTGGCAGATATCTTTTACTAAATACACCTTTGTATTTGCTTATACGAACTTTATCATTAACCTTAAACTTTTTTGGTTGTAACTTTTCTATTTTTGGTGTTGTATTAGTTTTGATGCGTTGTAATACAATTTTAGCATTAGCACTGTTTACTTGGATAGGTTTCATTCCAATGGTGCGATGATATTTGTTGTTATACTCTTTTATAAGTTGTGGTAATATGTCATACCACACATATGATCCTCGTTTTGAAAATTGTTTATACATAGCTCCTTTTAATGTTCTATTAAATCTTTCAATTATTGAAGCTTTAACTTCAGAATTTGTAGAATAATGATTTATTTTATATTTTTTCATCAAAGCTCCAAAATCTTTATTAAAATATTCTTTTCCATCATCCGTTTGTAAATGTTTAATTTTAAATTTATTTCTTTGTATTGTTGTCTCCAAAGCTTTGGTAACACTTTTACCAGTCTTGTCCTTCAACGGTAAAGCATCAGCTATTTTAGTAAAACAGTCTATAATTGTTAAAATATATTTAAATCCTTTGTTTAATTTACTGTGTGGTATCATTTCAATAAGATCAGCTTGGTAAAGATCATTCATTCCTTTAATGATTGTACTTCTTCTTGGAAATCTTCTTCTTGCTGGTTTATGTAGTTCATTTACAATCTTATCCTTTACACTTTCCATCTTAAAGTGTTGCTTGCACACTGTTTGTAGAAATACTGATCCATACAATAGTTTATTCTCTTATATATATAGTTGAAATATGGGTCAAGGTCATTTAATATTAGTGTAAAAAAGAGGGAACATGGCATTGGGCTTGCCATGTCCCCTCTTTTTTACGGAAAGGAAAAAGGAAGAAGGTAAAGGACGAAGAATAGGTTTACTGGTTGATAGGGTTTAAGGAATAGTGGCCAAATGGTAGAGTATTAATTTTATCTTCTAAAATATATCGCTTGTCGTCTTTGTAGCTTAATGCCCACTTTGTTTGTTTGACACTAAAAAGTTGGTGGTTATAACTTCTAATAGTGTTGAATGTTGCAGTTGTTTCAACATTTTCAAACAAACATCTTTTATAATGTTGAAACTGTACATTCTTCTTTAGGAAAGATGTCTTTATTCCTTTGGCTTTCTTCGTGACTTGATGTTCGTTCCTTTCGTTTATGTACAGTTGAAACGAATACAGTTTGGACATCAATGCTACAATTTCCATCATTGGCACACCATTTGTTTCATCTTTAAATTTTCCCAATACTTTTTTGTTTTTGTCATAGTCATAATTTGGATGGTCCTTAGGATAATCGGAAAAATCAAAATCATCTTTATATACAAAGGTTCGTAAATCCTCATACATGTCATTTGTTTTAATCCAGTAAATAAGTGCATCTGTATCCATATATGCAATACCAATGTTATCTCTTCCATAATAATTAACCATCTTCTTATAATGAAACTCGTACATGTGTGTTTTAGAAATATCTAATATTGACATTCCAAGATATAAAGGACGATCCAATAGAACTGATTTTTTGTTCATAGAAATGACGACAAGATTTTCATTTATAATTACGGATGAACCAAAGTTTGGTTGTTGCACTAGTTTCTGTAATTTTACTGGATCAGTTACTAATTTGATATTCTTATGTTTCCTTTTGTTTTCTAAAGTCTTGCCAAATATTGCATTGTTCATCAGTTTGAAGAAATCCTTTTGAAAACTTGACGTAGCGGCAGCTCTTCTTCTTGTGTTGTTGTCAATGTATGGTTTCAACCAACAAGATTGAGAGAATTGTAGTATTCGATTAATTTTTGTAATTTTTAATCCCAAGTCTAAAGCCTGTTGTATCATCCAATAATGTCCAACATACCTAGACTTATTGTTTAAAGTCATTAATAATTTCGGCCATCTTCCAGTAGGGGAAATTTCAGTCTTTGGAAGAAGTGGTAAATCGTAATGATGATCGTGAAGATGTTCAGGATATTCAAAATCAACATCAAAAATGTAACCAGTTTCACCATGCTTTGGTAAATCTATAATGTTTCCAATCGATTCTGGATCTATCCATTTAAAATTATCATATGGAAGGGGATTTGACATTGCCCATCCGTATAAGTTATTTGCATCGAAATAACCTAGGAATGTCGTTGGTTTTGATGCATCATAATAGGGCAGATACTTGTTATTCGCCTTAACATGTCTGGTTACACTTTGTGTCAATCCCCCTCGAACTCCTGATTCTAACATCAAAACCATATCTATATCAGTAAGAAGTTGTAATTTACAATTTGTTTCTTTCAACATGGCTTGCCATGCTAGTCCAGGTGAAGTGTATGAATGAAGAGGGTCCAATCCATATGCTGCAAAACACGTATTTCTAAATTCTTCCATTATATCACATAATAAAGTTACATCTAATTTAACATAGAAATCTGAATATTCTCCCAATGTTGTAAATCCTAATTCATTCCATACTTTACATGCATGATTATAATCCTCTTGAGATATGTCCATGTCGTATAGTTTACTTTTAAATTCTTCTTTTGGCGGAAGTGATGTTTCATTAAACTTTTCTAAACTGTCTATATAATCATATGGGAAAACACCTTTCCGAAGTACGAGATCCAGTTTGTCGTTACTTACAATCTTCTTTGTTTCAATAAAATCTTGTTTCCTTAAATTTTCAGAAAGTTTAGACAAACTCGACGGCATAAATCGGTAGGAGTCTAAGAATCTTAATTTGACATTTCCAACTGTTTTAGAGAAACTTATAAATTTTTCTGAAGTTTCAGCCAACACATCTATCGAACCATCGTCTCTTCCTAATTCAGGTATTATAAAATGAGCATCATACCCACTGAGGTTATGCAGAACCACAGGAATAAATAGTGGTAAACGATAGCTCAAATTACATTTATTACAAGCAGCACCCCTGTAATAACCTGTAAGGTGGTCATGATCTTTAACTTTATAATTGTCAATGTCAAATTCATTTTTACATAAGAAACAATCAGTTGCATTTTCATGTTGAATTTCCTCTTCTTCCTCCATCGGTTTCATTGGTATGATATTTGTATATAATATTTGTACATTTTCAGCTATTAAATATAAATGGTCAAGAAATATTGTTTCCACATTTTCACCACGATATACTAGAGGTTCTGAAGTTAATCCATATTGGTTTAAATGTTCTTCTAATAATGTTGATTTAACCATTAAACAAAAACTATTTGGTTTATGCATTTGATATTTGACACTTTTTCTAGCTTCACAATTTTCATCTTCTATAGGAATTAGTGTTGATTCAAAATCCGCATATACAACTATAGGGATACGATATTGATGATGAACTTTTTGAAATGTAACAAATGCTCTGCTTTCTGAAGGTAAAATAATTTTTGCTTCATAATTATTGTTACATAATCTTTTGTGCTCTTGTAACCATTCCATTCCTTGTCTTCCTTCTCGTTGGAAATTAAAACATCTTTTGCAAATCAGCTTTTTGTTTCGATTTTTTGAAAGTTGTTTATTAACAAGAGAGTCAAATTTCTTTATATACACATAATGAGATACATCTCCTTGTGTTAGTAGTAGTAAATCTGTATGATCTGCTAGCTCTTCTTTAGCAATACGTAAAGGATAAACTCTATTTGAACTATCTAATCCAAAAACATTAATAGATGTGCCGGGATTTTTCTTCTCAAATTTTGATATATCTTTTAGTGATACAGGATAACTAATTCCTTGAAAGTTATATCTATATCTTTGATTTTCATAGTGCTGGTTTGGTTCATTACAATGATTTGGTACAAATTTACATGTCATCGCATATCTAAAACATTCGTTATCTTGATTTTTCACATTAACACATGATCTTGTATCCTCAATTATTTTTGGTAAACGAATATAACTAGATCCCATTAGTCCATATCCATGTTTATGAACTCTTATATCTAATCCTTCAATACTTATAAGACTCCACCCTGATCCTCGTCCTTCATGTTCCTGAATTTTAGTTAATATTTCTTCTATACATTTTTCAACTATTGAATCAATGTCTGAACTTCCTATGATAGTTTGATTTTTAGTTATAAATCCTCTTGGTGATAATTCTTCTTGTACATTTATAAACATAGCTTCTAGTAGTAATCCAAATTTGAGAAAATTTAATCTTTTTAATTCTTCTTTTAAAGTTCTACTGATGATTGGTTTTGCTTCTCTAATAAATTCTTCTAAGTTTAAATCTTCATTTTGAATCTTATGATGTATTACTACCTTTCCGGGTAAAGCTGATACTTGTAAATTTGGTAAAGTTGTTGTAGGTCTTGCTGTTATTTCATTTTGTTCTTCTTGTTCTTCTTGTTCTTCTTGTTCTTCTATGTTGTTGTGAATTAGTTCCTTATGTATTTCTAACAGAATATCATCATTAAACGATTCCAAACATTTATCGCAATGATACATGTTTGGTGGTGTTCACTCTTCAAAATTTCGCCAAGAAATGAAATGAGCTCTCCCTTTCCTTCTTTTATAATAGTTCCCCCACTACTATTTCATCTTCTTCTTCTTCACTTTCAGAAGAAAACAAACGTCTTGGACAAAATATTAATCTTCTACAAACAGATTCTTCATTAGTATTCTCTATATGAATTGGAGTTTCAATATGTATTTCCTCATATTCAAATGATGACGAAGACTCTGATATTACTACATCCATATCCAAATTTTCATTCTCCACATCATTGGCATTTTCTTCTTCTGATGTTGTTATATCCACATCCATATCATTTATAGTTTCTACTTCTGATGTTTCGCTATTATTTTCATCTTCTTCCATATTAAAATCCTCTAATTGAATTTTATACAATATTTCAATCAGAGATTTCCTTGGATAATCGGTGTTGTCCACAGGAGCCATTTTCAGTAAATGAGGAATAACTGTTTTTGATCCGGCTTATATGATATTTTGCTAAGTATGTCAAGGTCATTTTTGATTAAGCGAGAACTGGGAATAGATCACTAAGCAGCATGATGATTCATTACTACAAAGTGATCTATTCCCCATTCTCTAAGAAGTGTCCAATCAATAACCAAAGTCCAAGTTCATTTTTTTTGTTTTGTTTAATTTAAGTCTTTTACATCTTCTTCTTTTATTACACAATTTATAGGTTCACTGTTCGATGTTTCAATATGTTGTTTTATCTTGTACTCCAGCTCTTCTATTCTTGCTTCCTTTATCATTAATTCCGATTGTAAGTAACTGATGTAATCAGCCGCTATGTCTACAGTTCTTGATCTTATTTCTCCTAACTTAACACCAGGAATCAATCTCTGTAGTTTGTAAAATCTCAACCTTATTCTTGACTCTCTTACTTTAGCCATTTCTCGAAATCTTTGTTTTCTATCTTCTTTGCTTGTGGTTAAGTCCATACTTCTGACAAGTTTACTTTCAGAGTGATTCCTCTATAGTAGGCTTGTCCTTTATACACTTTCCCCCACCATTTTCAATTTCCCCCACCCTACTAATGTAGGTCAAGGTCATCCAATATAACGCGAGAACGAGGAATAGAGCACTAAGTGGCATGTTAGTCCATTACCACAAAGTGATCTATTCCTCGCTCTCTATTCTACATCTACTTTTTTTTCATTTTACTATTTTATTATTTTTTTTGTTTTTCTTGGGGGGAATGAGTGTTTACTTTTTACAATGTTCATTCTTCTTCTCCAACTTTTCAATTCTTTCTAACAATTCCAACCAATATGCATTGGTTGCTTCCAAAGTTTTTATTCTAGTACATCCCACTTTAATAGAGGGAACTGTTAACTGTAATTTTGTAAATTCTATCCTTTCTTTCTTGCACCTTTCTCTCATGTATGTGTTTTTCCTGATTCTTCCTGATTGAGCTGATATTAACTTATTACAATCTGTATGGGGCTTTGATACTTTAAATACTGATGTACAAAAATGAGTTGATGTTGTCGGCTGTTGATTTTCATACAAATTTTGTGTTGAAGTAGTAATTTGTTGATTTTCATACCAATTTACACTTGAAGTGGCAGGTTGCTGATTTTCATACCAAATTGAACTTGAAGTACTAGGTAGCTGATTTTCATACCAATTTGAATTTGAAGTACTATGCTTCTGATTTTAATAACAATTTAAACTTGAAGTATTTGGTTGATGCCAATCCTCAGATGCCAATACAGGTGTTGTGGAAGGATGCTCCATCGTTGTATAGAGTGAATTCTGTTCTACAATTTTGCCGGTTTTATCTCATTTCCCCCACCACTAACTTGTACATTTCCCCCCACCACAATAATTTTCTTCTTTTCACATTTCAAATTTTGTACCAGACTTCTAATGTTACATCTGCATCTTCTTCCTTCACATACTTAATAAATTCTGGGCTTCTTGAAGTAGTATTTGGAGTATTGAGGTAGTTCATCACCTTCACATGGCTTTCTTCATTATGGGTGTAACAAACTACTTGAACTAACATGTTACTATCTTCTTTCGATTTGATAAATTCTGCAACTGAGGTCCATTCCTCGTATTTAATTTTGAAATGCTGAACTTCAAACTGCATGTTGTTTGAACAAATGCTGCAACAATATTAAAAGTCTCTTCAAACAACCTGCGTTTATACTTGTTCCCCCACCACTTTATAATCTCCACTCCTTTCCCCCACCTTCTTCATATGTAGAAGGGGTATTATGATTTCAATGCACTATACTTAATAAATTCAAACAAATTTTGTGCACAAATGTTACATTTTTTCTTAACTGTTTCAAATTTCATCACTTGGCCTTTTACAAGGTGAACTAATTTACCTCCATCATCTTCAAATTGTTCAAAATCTAAAACAGATGCTTTTCCACAATCATGACACATTTGTGTTCCATCTTCAAAAATGTAAGCAAGATAAATACCAAATCCACAATTGTCCTTCTTAAATTTGATGAGCATTTCACGAATTGGTTGAGGTATTTCACATTTATTTGTTCTTATTATATGATGGTAAAGAAACCCATTATTAATAATTTGTTGTAAACACAAAACTAACAAGCTGTCCATAGTGTTAGACTTGTACTGAAAGTTATTTCCATAACTATCTCTTTATATGCTCTTACTCCCACCACTTTTATGTAGGTCAAGGTCATCGGATATTAAGCGAGAACTGGGAATAGATCACTAAGTGGCATGTTATTACATTACCACAAAGTGATCTATTCCCTATTCTCTAAAAGGGGTGCTGATAATTTAGATTCCTAAAATTTCTTTTCCTTCTTCTTCACCTTCTTGAACAGTTGTATTACCAGACATGTGTGATATTAATTTCTTCAATTCTCGATTTTCCATTTCTAATCTTTTCAATTTTAGATCTCTTGCTTCAACTTGTAATTTCAAAACTTTGATATAGCTTCCAGCCCAGTGGAGAGTTTTCAATCTTGGTGCTCCAAGTTCAATTCCTGGTATTTGAAATTGTAGTCTATTGAATTCCATCTTCATATCTTCTCGGTCTTGTCTTTCTTTTTCTAGTCGTTTTAATCTTTGTTTTTCCCTGAAGGAAGAAGTCGGATCATAAGGTACATGATGAAACATTTTGATCAACAATTTCTCGAAGAGTGAGCTTCTACACAGATAGTCAACACATTTATCCACATTCCCCCACCAAATTTAAGTCAGTAGTGGGGAGATGCCAATGGTGGGGAGACGTCAGTGGTGGGGAGAGTTATACTAATGTAATGGTTATTTCTACCGTTACACTCGCTCCATTCTCGAAAAGATATTTGTAATATGGTTCTGGATATTGTTCTCTTTCAGATCCTGCATGTTCTTGAATAAAGTCGAAAGCCAATCTTTTTGAATAATCATTATGAAACACTTCTCTCACACAAACAAGAATTTTTTCTTCCAAAAATTTCACTTGAACTAATGGTATTTTGCTTACATCGTCCTTGTCCATGATGGGTAGCTTGTAGGTAAAAGTATTAGGTGGTAGTTTTTGTGGTTTATCGAGTAGAGAACAAAATTTTCTGTACAATTTCTCCTCAATGTCTGGAAAACGATGTATATCAAACAGATTGTAGTATGAAGGATCAAAAGGTATTTTACGAAACATCTTCAGTCACTAGTCTCCCTAAGACTGATCTCCTGCACAAATATTTAACACATTTATAAACATTCCCCCACCAACTTTTAACTTGTGGTAGGGATATTTTTCCCCCACTACTTCTTCAAAATGGTGGGGGTACCTTAGTCCAATTCAGATTCAGATTCAGAAGACAGTAAAGGTGATATGGGTGATTCCAACGATGAATCCAATATAAATATTTCAATAGCTTCCTTAATTATATCTTCATCACTATCGTTTATCATTTCTTCAAATATTTCTTGTTCAATCTGTACCATTTCTTCCTCTTCCATCGTAGAATCATTATTAGTTTCATTATAATTTTCCTCTATGTTTTCTTCCTGTATTTCATTTGTGCTTTCAAAAACATCTTTAATTTCAAAATAATTAATAAATGGAGTATCTTTAGACAACATGTTTATTTACTACTTCTTTTACTTCAAATAACAAACTATGTATCGCTTACTTAGTCTTATATATACTCCTACCCCCACTATTTTTGCAAAACAAAGGAATGGGAGGGGGGTTAGTATCTATTCTTCTCTATCTAGGTTATATTTCATTGCTGTCACATCTACTATAATTTTCTGCTCTTCAATTTTATTGCGAATAAATATTGTCCAAGGAAATAGTTCATCAATATTGTTAATTGTTACTTTTATACTATACAAAATTTCAAAATGTTCTACTAATGAAACAAAAACAATAACTCCTAGCTCATTGTTTGCCATAATTTTTTCTTCAATTTTATCCGTAAGTTTGTTATTAAACTCCATATATTAATATCATTGGCTATGAAACCATCAAGTCTGGTAAGCATCTTGATGCCGCAAGGTGTGGGTACAGACTAGAAACTTGGAGGTTCATAGCCTGCCTTTTTATCAATTTTAAAAATGGGGAGGGGGAAGGAATAAGGATTGGGAAGGGATAGGGTGTAGGGTGGGGGAAAGGTAATTTTGTTATTACACTACTTGTGCAAGAAAATAGCCACCAGTGTCCACACCTTGTTCATAGCACTCCATCATAGATTGTGCCAACTGCAACATGCGGTCTCTGTCATTTGGTGTGACAAGGAAAGAATGACTATCACCATACAATATAAAAGAGTCAATTCGTATATAACATCCTAAATTTAACCATTTATTAGCTTCAACCAAAAATGTTTCTATTGTATCAAATGGAAATTGTGGATCAATTGCTATAACTTTACGTTCTTCACTAAGTTCAACACTATAATCATCATCGTCTTCACTCTCACTCTCACTATCATTATTTAAAATGTCTTCAGGTTGTAGAAAAACATCGGAAATTTCAGAAGAATTAAAATGGTAATTCACATTAGGAGGCATATTTGCTGTGATGTACTTGACAGCACAAAGTGCAAGTACAGACTAAAAACCTGAAGGTTCATAGCCCGCCTTTTATAAATTTTAAATATGGGGAGGGGAAGGAATAAGGATTGGGAAGGGATAGGGTGGAGGTGGGGAAAGGGTAATGTGGTTATTAAGCCACTTTCCAACTATGAATCCAATATAAATATTTCATTAGTTTCCTTACTTCAAATAACTAACTATGTATTGCTTACATGATAAAATTTCAATTTCATTAATTTCATTTTCACTGTCATCTTCACTGTCATCTTCACTGTCATATTCACTGTCATCTTCACTGCTACTATCCATATTTTCTATCACATTTTCTTCATGTTCAATTTCATCTTCACTGTCATTTCTTCTTGTTGTTGGAAATCATCTACTACATCATCTTCAGGTGGTTGAAAAACATCAGCGTTTTCAGAAGGATTAAAGTTTTCATTAGGGTAAGGAAGCATTTAAAAAAATAAAAATATTAAGACTGGCAGAAAACAAAGCAACAAGAGCGGTGGAAGAAACCAGAATGAAACACTAGCCATAGCCGGCTCAGCTTTTATAACGGTATGCAAATGAGAGGGGTTACCAGCCGGTCATAACCGGTCATTGGTCCAGGAGGTGGGGGAAGAAATAGTGGGGGAAGGGGGGGGCTCCATTTTTTCAGGGGGGGGGGGTCATTGACCTTTCAGGTCCGGTCATTGACCTTAAGGAATGGGGACGGACACAGAACCCTCCTTTGCTTACTACTACACGGATCAAACTAGCCATGTAGCAGAACTTATTTCTGCTAAGTCGCATGTAAGCTAAATAGCTTACATCCCTAAATTTAAGTCTTAGGTGGCCCTGAAAAGGGCCGTTTCGCTGGGTTTGGTGGACTGCTATGGAGCTTAAGCCATAAAAAAATAATGGACTTCACTGTTGTTTTCCAAATGGATTTCAGCAGGATCGGCTTGTATAAACTTGTACAAATTAAGTGCGCAAATATCGCATTTTTCTTCTTCTGGGATGATAAACTTGTATGACAAGTAAGATTTGTATTCATAAATTCCACCATCTATTATAAAATCCAATAATCCATTTCCTATTGCAGCCGAACCGCATTCTGGGACACATATTTGTTCCATCCATAAATTTATACTGAAGGTAATGAAAAACTCCAAAATTTTCTTTATAAAAAAGAATACACTTCTTCACGTAGTGTTAGTGGAAGGTTTGCATCTTAAAATGCAAGTTCCACCAACACTATATTTGAAACTATCTGTCGCAAACATAATTCTAATAGAGTAGGCATATTGCAGTGGTGGCCTCACGGATTGGAATGAAGACTCTGGAGTAGCTAGTGTAACGGTTAGATGTAGGTAGACAACCGGTCATGACCGGCCATTCACCTAGAGGAGTGGTAGGGGAAGGAGTGGTGGGGGAAGGAGTGGTGGGGGAAGGGGGGGGGCTCCATTTTTTCGGGGGGAGGGCTCATTTTTTCGGGGGGGGGGGGTCATTGACCTTTCCGGTCCAGTCATTGACCCGAAGGAATGCAGACAGACACAGAACATCCTTTTACTCACTATCACATGAAAGTAGGTCACGAGACTTAGAGTGTTAAAAAATAATGGGGGAGAAACACAACGCTATAACGCGTTGTGTTTCTCCCCAGTATTTTTTTTTTTAAGCAATAATTTGGAAAAAGCTATGTGAATTTACTTGCTACGCCCCCACCTTGTAATACCATCCAGTTTGTGTCTGAGGAGATAGTCTTTAGAGTCTAACTCATAAACGGATTTCTCTTTGCGCAAGGATTCAATCACTTTAATATTATATCTTACGCGTTACAAGTTGCCAAAATGTGTTCGTTGTCAATAACACTTTCAAAAAATAGACACAACCTCTCTTAAGCCTATTTCCTTTCACACCAATAATTTTGGATTGGTATTCAACAGTGGGGGTTTCTGTCACTTGTGGTTCAGAAATGTGTTTTACGACATGTATACGGCAAAAACTTTCGTTTTTACACATTTCCTCCCACAAGGTGATCCTTTCTTAATTCCCCTAGTAAGCATTTCAGGGCAAGTAGTGGGACGGCTAAATGCCCTACGACGCTGTTCTTGTAATAATTGAAATTGCTCTGAAGGAGCGGGTTTAGGAGTAGGTTTAGGAGCTGGTTTAGGAGCTGATTTAGGAGATGATTTAGTAGCAGGTTGAGAGGATTCAGTTTTGTGATAGGTATGATCTTCAGGTGTACTAAGTGGTGGGGTAGGAGGCAATGGTGATAGTGGGATAATGGGTGTGCTAAGACGATGAACAATGGTTTCAACGGAAGGGGTATTAGATGGTGGTGAACTGGCTTCTGCGGTGGCGGCATAGTAGTTGATGGTGGTGCGGAGTCCTTGAAGGCGAAGGCGAAGGCGGTGAAAAAATACTACGAAGTCTAGAAGTGTTGGTTGGCGGAAGAATAGCTCCAGAAGTTGAAGGTTGAGATGCAAGTCGGTTCTTGTAGCAATCAGGAAGGTTTTTGAGGCGAAGAGTTTTCTTAGGTACAGGAACAGCGTAGTAGAATAGAAGTCGAAGTAGAAGTCGAAGTAGAAATAGTAGTCGGTAGAGAAGACATGGTTATACTCCAAGTTCGCAGCGTAACGTCTGGAATCAGAATGAAACACTGGCCGCGGCTGGCTCGGCTTTTATAACGGTATGCAAATGAGAGGGGTTAGCAGCCGGTCATGACCGGTCATTGGCCCGGGAGGTGGGGGAAGGAGTGGGGGAAAGGGGGGGGGGGGCTCCATTTTTTCGGGGGGGGGCTCCATTTTTTCGGGGGGGGGGGGGTCATTGACCCTTCCAAAAGTGGGTCAAGGTCATTCAAGATTTATAATGATCCAAGGGTGATGGGAACAGTAATACTGTTCCCACCACCCTGTTTGCCTAGCGGTTCCCACTCCCAACCCACTAGTTACGTTCTGCAAGGGAGGTCCCTGGGCCGTCCGCATCAAAGCGTAACTTCCCGTCCGCATCAAAGCGTAACCATTAATTTCAGGAAACTGGAAAGTTAATGCAGAACACGCAACTCTAACCCCACCCAAACTAATCCACCCATCATATTCCTAAACAAAATGCAAAAAAAGGGTCCGGCTTGCGGATGTCCCACCCATTTTAAATAAAGTTCAACTGAACTTCTGAATTTACAGTTAATCTACCCCCTAACATCTAGCTGTAAGGCAAACAAACATAAATTATTAGTACCAACACAACAT